>OX104120.1:63194382-63718509 GCA_944474755.1 Limnoperna fortunei
AAAAATGCGATTATTATCTGTTGACGTACCTGTTATGATTTCTTACATGGATTTGTTCTGCTTGTTGTAACGGATTTAAAAATTTGGAAACATTTTCTTGGCCAAAAAATATCATGTTGGCATTTAGACCGAATTTCATTACCGTAATAGTCGGGTTTTAGTACTTTTTTTGATCCCCCCCCCCAAAAAAAAAAACAAAAACAAAAACAAAAAAAAAAAAACAAAAAACCAAAAAAAAAAAAAAAAAGAACACATAACATAAAGGCATATAAACTAAAAAAAATTAATTAATTTTAAAAATCGACCAATTTCAATCAATTTAATGGCTTAATTATGATATACATGTTACTTGAGTACATTTGAACATTATCTATACCTTCACAAATTAAAAGGGGCCTCGGTGGCCGAGAGGTTAAGGTAGTTTGTCTACTATTGATCACTTGGTCTGTCAAAACTTAGGTTACATGTTCGACTCTCACTGTGGGCAGGTAGTAATCGACTCCAAGATTGCCAGTTTTCGGGGTTTTCTCCGGGTACTCTGGCTTCCTCCTCCAATAAAATCTGGACGCCAAAATATAACAGAAAAATTGCTGAAAGTGGCGTTAAACACCATTCAAACATACAATCACACAAATTAAACAAAACTATGCGTTGATACAATGCCACGTGCTTTAAGTAAACTTAACGCTTATTTATAGATTTTCAATTTATTTACCTGTTTGTTTATAGTTACACATATGCAATAACATTGGTCACGTGATTTACCTTCCTTGTAGAAGATATGATATAAAATTCTTCTTAAAAGGTATTTTACAAATATTTTGTATTTTTTGTGACTTTCTTTACATACATATCATGTAAAAATAAATTGATATTTCACATTTATATGCAATTTTACTTGAAACATGCAATCTAATGCACTTTAATTTTCTATGGTATTATATTCGTGACGACCAAATTCATTACGACTCACGGGGGAGGTGTGAATTAATAATTCAGAATATGATTAGGTCCGGTTTTATAACATCCGAAATTATATGAATAAGGTGGGTTTTCCGCAGACGCTTAGTTACCCCCTCACACCCCCCCCCACCACCGTGTACGACTACATTTTGTTATTGTGACAAGAAATGATTCAGCGCTCTTATACTACAGACAGTTACAGCAAATGGTTCAAGTCATTGTAAATGAAACACATAGGATTCCCCCTTTATCTAGTACGTTTAAAATCATGCTTCGTTGACTGCATTATTAAGAGGTCATTTAGGTCAGTTGTTAGAGCGCAGGCCATGTAGATAGAAGTATTCTGTGTTCGAGTGTGACCAGAAAATGCTTTATAGTTTCACATTTCATAAGCCAAGCCCCTTCCCTATGCGAAATTAATTATTAAATAACAATTTGTTACAACATATCTGGATATATCAGGTAGTTCCCCATTCACATTGTTTGTCCAGTAACTCTTTGTTATTCCACACGAGATAAAGGGTCTGGTAAAATAATAACATCATCAGCTGTTTAGTGTTTCATGCAAACTCTATTGCCAATGTTTTTCACTTAATGGGACAGTGCAACATCGGGGGGGGGGGGGGGAGGTGTGGGGGGGGGGGGGTGCGGGGGCGGTTATTTAAAAAAAATCCTTTCATCATAAAATGTATAAATTTTACAGAATAAATTGTTTGTTTACCTTTTCTATATAGTTTTACGCTAACTGATACTGATACTGTGTATAGAAAAGAAATTAAATATATGTTTAGCTATTTGGAAAGTTATCTGTAGACAAAAATGTCGCGATAACCTGTCCACAGTTGATATTATGGCTTTGTTAGTTACATTTTGCAAATCCTTTTTGACTTTTGCTACTTTTGTTTTCAAAGGAACCTTGTTTTTCTTACAAAAGTTTGTCGGCTTGCGTTGCGTTCAATGGTATTCTGACAAACCGCGAGACTTATCCGCCTTAACCGCAAACGAGATTTCCCGAAAGGTTTCGAAAGCACAAGAATCTCCTGCTCCTAACTTACATTTGCGTTCTAATTTAAGTAAAAATTTACTATAGGAAATCGCCCTATCAAAATGAAAAACCGCCGCATTTTAAAACGCCGGTTAACTTCGGATAATAATTGTTGAATGCAATTTCCAAATTTTGGATCTACAATAAGCTTGACCAAACGCTGTACGCCGTTTTCATTTGTCACACAAAAAACCTCAACACAGACACACGTGACTAGTATAATCTTTTATGACGGGTTAACAGCCCATAGAGATTTTGTTGTATACGAAGCGGAACGGAACACATTCAAATAAATAATAATAATAATAATATAAAATACTTATAGAGCGCCCTATATAGAACACCAACTCGAAAGCGCTGTACAATGCATAAAAATACATACAAACGATTAAAATAAACCCTACATTGACAGTAATTAAACGTTGCAAAATCAAAGAAATTAACAAATAAACAAAAGGTAGGGAAACAAATCAATACTCATGACATACCAATAAAACCTAACACTTTCATAAGGAAAAACAATGTATAAAAACTACTAAAATAACTTGCATTAAATAAAGCATAACGACACTTGATCAATAGTTTAAAAGAATATCTTACAATTAAACAAATAAAACCCTAATAATGTTAATAAATACTATGATAAAAATTTTAAAAACAGGCAAAAGGTACACACTGTCAGCTGTTTCATATATTCTTTAAATGAGTAACCAAATGAATACATGTATTTGGATAATTATGATGAATTTATAATTACACATCGATCTCCGTAAACTTTTTTATAGATTTATCCCAATTATACGAATTTGTTGTTTACTTATACATTAAGGGGCCTTTTACTATTAATCAAGTGCCTGTCAACACTGAGATTGTGGATTCGAACCTAACTGCAGGCAAGGTGCACTCGACTTCAGTCTTTATTAACAATTTAAGGATCGCCAGTTTTCCTACCAAAGGTCTGAGGTTTTCTGTGGCTTTCCCAAAAAACTAGACGCCGTCAAATAGCTAAAGAAATTGCTGAAAGTGAAAATACCATTAAAACATCATTTACCAAACTTATACTTTAGGATAATTTTTGACAGATTCCGTTAATACGACACATAGTACGTTTACGAAACAATTTTATCCAAACAATGAATTACTATGTTTTTTTACGATCACAAACAATGCCCTGATAACGGGACGCATATTGACTGACAAGCATGGCCGCTGTCAACACTAATTCAAAAATATATTGTGGTGCCTTTCTTTTATTGAGTTCATAACATTTAATTTCTTTTATCAAGGTCTTGCAATGGCGAGTAATTACGAGACAACTTTAACAAATATTTTAGAAATCAGCACATTTTGCAAAGAACATAACAAAGAATTTCAATTTTATTGCAAAAATCACGACCGTCCTTGTTGTACGAAATGCGAGCACCAGACATGTCAAGATTTAATCAAGTTAGAAGGTATGGTTAAAAATGTGAAGAAATCCTATGGTTTCCATGACATTCAGCAAAAACTCACTGACATGGTTGATAATATTCAAAGAATTAAAAACGACCAAAACGCAAATTTGTCTACGTTGAAAAAAGAAAGACAATTTCTTAAAAAAGAAATAAAGCAAACACGAATAAAAATCAATGCTCAACACGACAAATTACAAGAGACTATAATGAAGGAATTGTATGAAGCCGAGTCTAAAGAGAGCAAGATGATTGGTCAGTTACTGGATTCAATTGAAAAGAACGAGAAGGAGATCAGGGAACACCAGGTAAACCTTATAAAGATAAAACAACATGCATCAGACCTCCAGACATTTCTGGCAATGAAACAAATGGAACGAGATATAGCAGTTACAGATCAATATTTCACCTCACTTGTAACAAATAATAAACTAAATCGGGTTAGTTTGTCTTGCAAAATGAATGATGCCTTACACAAAATCACCGAAATCCGAAAATTTGGGGAAATATTAGTTAATACTAATTCTTTTGAGTTAGCGACTGTCAAGTCAAAAGAAAAACTAGCTCAGATTGTAATAACTCCCGCCTCATCACAATCAATTGACAAGATATCAGTAATTTTACATGCAACTATTGATAGAAATTTAGATAGTATCAGAGGTTGTGCGCTGTTGCAGGATGGTATGGTATTTTCCAGTTTCACTAAAAAATTTGTCAGAATATGTAACAGATATCAAGACTTTGACATCAGTTTAAAACCAAACGATGCCTTTGATATAACATATATCCATGACAACAATACTATTGCTGTTACCGGTGGAGCCGTCAAATACATCAGTATTATTGATGTAGAAAGCAGAAAGGTCAAGGAAACTATTCCAGTGGAATCTTACAATGACGGCATAGTAAGCAGGAATAACACATTGATTTATTGTGCTGAGAGCCGTGGTATACAGATGATAAACCTGTCTGACAAATCCGTTAGTACCATCGTTACAAGGGAATTGTCTGTGTATGCGTATATTACTACCTTTAGTGACAAACTTTACTACACAAACGAGGAAACACATACCGTAACATGCTGTGATCTCCATGGAACAATACAATGGGAATTCAAAGATGAAAGTGTTCTGAGTGGTCCACAAGGTATCTCTGTCGACAATGCTGGTAACGTGTATGTAGCCGGATACGGGTCTGCCAATGTTGTGGTTGTCTCCCCTGATGGACAAAGACACAGGAAAATCTTGTCTAGCAAGAATGGTCTTATCTCACCCATAGCACTCCACTATGACAGGTCTAGTAATCAGTTATTGGTGGCAAATGAAGCAGGAAAGGCTTATCTTTATAAGGTGGAGTGACGGTTTAGCCATTTCCGAAATCTATAGAGAACGATTAGCAAGATTCGGGTTGATTGTTTAACGTATAGTTTGTTGCTGGTTTTGATGGATATACATATAAATTCAGATTTGTAGACAGCTTAATTTGTTTTATATTTATCATTAATGAATATTACATATCAGCAAACAAGTGTGAACTGATGACGAAACGCCTTAATTACTAAGCGAGATGATGTGAACAACTTTTATGAAATTATTTGTAATTATTATCAACTATATCCTATTAAAACTAGTGAATATCCAAAATATGATCACGAGTGCCGCATAACGCATCTGATTAAACGAGTGGACGGAACTTGTTCCGCGCACGAGTTATATAGATCAAAATTGTTGTCGTAAAATTTTAATGCTTAATCCTAAATTTTATGAACGGCGGATGAATATCTGTATAGTACAAAACCAAGTGACATTTTGGCGGGAAAAAACCCGAGAGTGAAAATAAACGATAATTTTCACATGTGATTTACAGTGATTTCTGTCCCTCGGAAAATTCGATATATCATCTCTATCTATATAAAAAATGCAAAATAATATCTCGTGGTAATTTTCAGTTATTTGTAACCACATATCTGACTGGTTCGGGTTGCTACAAGAAATGTAAATATCATACTTAGTATACTGTTTCCCAGGGATCCTGTTGTCTAGTAGTAGCAAACGGATTTCTGAGACTACACTAGAAGTGTTCCCATTGCTCGACCCCGGCTGGCGGATAGGGGAAGTCTTTCTTTAGGGGTTTGTCAGGTTATAATACGGAAACCTGACCGCGTAACGTAGTGGGTAATGTGTTGGGAGCATGTCACGCTCCTTGCACGAGAAAGAGCCCTTTTGTAGATTTAAAAAAGATTAGGCTTATTGTGAAATAAGCCTGCTACAAAAGGCTAAAGTCTCAACCCCTACCCACTACTCCATACGTTTTCAGTAGCAGCCAACATTTAAATCATGTTGACCTTTACAATTATATTTATAGTGACATTAAACATATTTTATTAATTTTTTTTTATTTGAACCCTAAATTTGCCAGAATCGAATACGATATTTGTTTATGGCGTCATTCGACAAATATTATACGCTGATTTGATAGCAATGATCGTTTTCGTGCTTTTCTGTATAACATGTAATTAAGCTGTATAGGATAAAATATTCGTACAATGTAAAATAATTTAAAGTTTATCTGTACTCGTGGCAAATCATTGGGCTATTAACCGAATGGGCGTTGCTAAACCATTCAGCAAACAATGTCCAAAATACAGGTAGCTGTGTTCGACATCATGTATTTGACTAATAAAAATGAATGAATTATAAATAGAAAATGTACCTGGCAAAATCTTTCTCGCATGAGATGACAATATCAAACAGAAGGCCGCAGGCCCAAGGGCTGATTGGATGGGGTTGATACGACAGGTGATATAGACTTTTTATACACTGTGTGTATTAAGGAATATTTAGATATATCTCCCTGGAACGAGTGTATTTTACAATATATTGCATGCATTCATTTTCAGTCTTCGAAGATAATGTACATGTCAAGGGACATGATGTCCATGACCATACCAAAAGCTGTATTTTTATTCTTTTTTTTTCGCATTTTCCAAGTAATATTCATTTCTGTGCTTAACTGAAAAATTAAATTCCATTAATAACTGCTTTCAGTAATTTCTGAATTTACCATAAACATTAAACGAACTTGTTCGAAAGACTCCATATGTAAATTTATCGATAGTGGCCGAGATTTCAGAATAGGAGCGTAATAAAGGTTGCATGTGATAAAGGGTGGGTATGCTAAGGGTGGGCATCACAAATGCGCGATATGGCTTGAACACAGTGTACTGTATCAAATATAAACTACTATGATAATTTATTTATAATTTGTTTTCTCTTATGTTTGTCCTTGTATATCTAATTCTCTCGTGACTTGGAAAATTTCGTATACAATGGGCTTACAGAGATAAGAAAAACACATTGTTGGGTCACCTTGGTTATTTCCTCCAACGGAAATGGCGGAAACATCCGTCTTTGTTTTGAACTATCACTTGCAGACAAAAATTGACACGGGAAATGACTTGTGGCAGAGGTTATATCTAATGAACCATTTATAGTCTGTTCAGGAGAGTAGAATACAGTCCGAAACCACACTAAATTAGGACTGTTTATTATAACATAAATTTTAATTTAAATATCTAATGTTTTTGGAACTGTGACCTTAAAATATGACAGAATTTCCAATATTCAATCTTCTTATCCGTCTATATATAACTATTTCCGAAAGTTCAATTAAAATAAAAGGCAAACTGTTTGAGTTATTGTCCGGAAACATCCTTTTTATGAACATGTCTAACGCTTTTTTGTCGATTGTGACATCGACCTTTGACAAAATTCCTAAGCACCAGTAAGCTATTTAACCACTGTATGTTTATGAATATTATATTGTTTCATTAAAATCGGATCCAAACTCTTTGAGTTATCATCCTGAAATGGATATTTGTGAAAATGTCTAAATTGTTTGGCGACTGTGATCTTCAAATTTCCGAAAAAAAAAAGATTGGCTTCTAATCCAACTGATATAAAACAAAATTTCAAAATTTCATCGAAATCAAATGCAAACCTTTTGAGTTATTGTCCAGAAATGCCTTATTGTGAAATTTTCCAACGCTTTTGGCGACCTTAACCTTGACCTTTGAAGAAATTCCCCACAATCAATAGGATTATTACCCTCCTGATATTTAACAATACTTGCATTTAAATCGGATGCAGGCTTTTTTAATTACCATCCGAAACCAAACTTTGACAGTGTTATAGTGTATTGAACATACGTTTGTGCCTGTTGTATTACGTCTAAATTAAGATTCCGTGTATTGCGTCAAAATTATGATTCCGTGTATTGCGTCCAAATTATGATTCCGTGTATTGCGTCCAAATTATGATTTTGTGTATTGCGTAGAAATTATGATTCCTTGTATTGCATGCAAATTACGATTCCGTGTTTTGCGTCCAAATTATGATTACGATTATTTCTTCAAAATTGTAATCTCGTGTATTGGGTCTTAATTATGATTCGTTTATTGCGTATAAATTATGATTCCGTGTATTGCGTCCAAATTAAGATTCCATGTTTTGAGTCCAAATTATTATTACGTGTATTTCTTAAAAATTATAATTCCGTGTATTGCGTTCAAATTATGATTCCGTGTATTGCGTCCAAATTATGATTGCGTGTATTTCTTCAAAATTATAATTTCGTTTCTTGCGTCTTAATTATGATTCCTTGTATTGCGTCCAAATTAAGATTCCATGTTTTGAATCCATATTATTATTACGTGTATTTCTTAAAAATTATAATTCCGTGTATTGCGTTCAAATTATGATTCCGTGTATTGCGTCCAAATTATGATTGCGTGTATTTCTTCAAAATTATAATTTCGTATCTTGCGTCTTAATTATGATTCCGTGTATTGCGTCCAAATTATGATTGCGTGTATTTCTTCAAAATTATAATTTCGTATCTTGCGTCTTAATTATGATTCCGTGTATTGCGTCCAAATTAAGATTCCATGTTTTGAGTCCAAATTATTATTACGTGTATTTCTTAAAAATTATAATTCCGTGTATTGCGTCCACATTATTATTCCGTGTATTGCGTCCAAATTATGATAAGTACGTGTAGTGCGAACAAATTCTAATTACGTATGTATCTTTCTTTTTCAACTTGGATAAATTTCTGTACAAATCCACGTTTAACAACGGACTTAGTATGCATTCATGTATATATATTGTTCATCCGCGAATATAATAGCTACACAAAGTATATAGTTTTTTGCTAGTTTTACTATTGCCAAAATTTTTGCAGCGGTTTACATGGTAACCTGTGAAAAAGCGAAGTATTAAAAGAGAGAAAAACAACAAGTAGAAATAGTGACGCATAAAAAAGACGACATTTTTTTCAACTTCACAATTCTTTGCTTTTGGCGTAAATATTTCTTTTTTCCTGCCATTACATTTGCACGAAGCAAAAGTATCGAAATTGCAATAAGACAAAGAGGATTTTAAATTAATTAAATAGATGAAATAGATTATATCGTATTTGTGTATTGATTTGACAATCCAAAAAGTGTTCCTTTTATCTGGGACTAGTATAACTAAGTCTGATTAACTTGCAAATTATTCACCTTGTTACTTGTGTGGCTTTACTTGATAAACAAAAGTACTTGTTTACTTGTAAACCAACTGTACATGTTTACTTGTAAACCAACTGTACATGTTTACTTGTAAACCAACTGTACACGTTTACTTGTAAACCCACTGTACATGTTAACTTGATAAACAAAAGAACCTGTTTACTTGTAAACCAACTGTACATGTTTACTTGATAAACAAATGTACATGTTTACTTGAAAACCAACTGTACCTGTTGACTTGTAAACTAACTGTACCTGTTTACTTGTAAACCTACCGTACCTGTTGACTTGTAAATAAACTGTAGATGTTTACTTGTAAACCAACTGTATATGTTTACTTGATAAACAAAATCACAGGTTTACTTAAAAACAACTGTACCTGTTGACTTGTAAGCCAACTGTACCTGTTTACTTGTAAACCTACTGTACCTGTTTACTTGATAAACAAAAGTACCTGTTTACTCGAAAACCAACTGTACCTCTATACTTGATAACCAACTGTACCTGTTTACTTGAAAACCTACTGTACCTGTTAACTTGATACACAAAAGAACCTGTTTACTCGAAAACCAACTGCACCTGTTTACTTTTAACCAACTCTACCTGTTTACTTAAAAACCAACTGTGCCTGTTTACTTAATAAACAAAAGTACCTGATTACTTGTAAACCAACTGTACATGTTTACTTGTAAACCTACTGTACCTGTTTACTTGATAAACAAAAGTACCTGTTTACTTGAAAACCAACTGTACCTGTTTACTTGAAAACCAACTGTACCTGTTTAATTGATAACCAACTGTACCTGTTTCCTTGATAACCAACTGTACCTGGTTGCTTGTCTACATTATTAGCCCGGTTGTCTACACACTGAAATGGTTATTTGTTCACACTGTACCTGCTTACTGTCGGCACTATACATCTGGTTTCTAGTTAACAGACTCTACCTGGTTACCACTACATACACTGTATCTGGTTTCTTGTTCAAACTATGCTCCTGGTTTACTCAACATCATATTCAGAAACAATGGCGGCGATGTTTATGCTAGAGCTTAAACATTCTAAAGCTTTCAAATAAACACAGGGGCTTAGGATCATTTTTATCAACACGGCCATAATGAACATTTTGGCAAAAATGAATAACAATTTTGTCCAGTGTCGTTGCGATTTTTGCCTAATCGTCTTTTTACATTTAGGTACAATTACACTGGGAATGAGTAAGACAGGTTATTTATGTTGGTATTATTCACAAATTATAATACTAGTTCTAATTCGTTTAAGAAAAAAGGTAGTAAACTGCTGTTTATCATTGATGGTATCAACAATGAGGTTGCGTGTTCGAGACTTGCTGCAATCATGGAGTGATCAGCTACAAACTTAATGGACACGGAATTCAAGTTTCCTTGCCGAAAGGGTATTTTCACCGGTGTCGTTTTAAAATCGAGCTACCAATGAAAATTATCCACCGGAAATTAGAGGTAGTCTATTAATACGGTAGTCTCGATCAGCCAGACGCATATATAATAGCGTCTGGGATCACCTTGTTGTAATTTTGCTACCGATAGGTGGAGACAAAAACAATAATTCTATTTTTAGGGCCTATTTTTAAACCAGGAAAACCATGCAAGCATGTCTATACTTATCATATGACGTCACAGTAAGATTCACTCTTGATTGTGCATCACAATAATATTTGTTTAATTAATTGATAAAGTAATATTTTATAAAAAATATTCAAATGTAAACTTTGGTACAATTTGTAATACACTTCTTGATATGAATGGAAGTAATTTTTTCGACAATAAAAATATCATCCAATCAAGAATTATGCCCAGTTATGGCGTAATAATAACGAATTCAATATAGAGATGAATCCAGACGCACAAATGTAGTTAAGCGTCTGGATGGTCGAGACTATTAATACGGTATAGCTATTAAAAATTGACTACCCATTGGTAACATAAACGTATAACATTTATCTCCCGTATACTGTTAGAAAAAGAAGTTAGATTGTGGTTTTCGGATATGTAACAACACACCGATCAACCGACTTCATTTTAGTTAAAAGTAGTATGACACGATGAAAACAGAAGAAAACATTTCAAACCGATGATATCGCAGTAAAGTTTTTCCTTTTTTGTTACGTTTTAAATTTACCGTAGCGAATAAAATATATTAAAAGACGATTAAGCATAGATTTGAGAATCCATAGTTAGTTCTTTACTCTGTTATTCTAATTTGTGTTCAACTAATCTTATGAAATAAATGAAAACATGCAGATGTAAACCGTTTACGTATGTATAGTATGGAACAAGCTCTCTTTTGGTGCCAAAATTGTATTTTAATCTTATTGCAGGAACAATATTTATTTGATTTGATTTAAATTGCACATTCAAAGAAAGTACAATACGATATAAACCAGTTCAATGATACGATTAAAAAGATAATAATATTTTGCATAATACTATGAAATACGGCTAATCGATTGAATAAGTATGCATTTCATTACTTTGTAACGTAATAATATATTTAAATATTGATTTTCGGGTCGATACAAAGCATGATGAGGAAGATATGAAAATTAATTTGTACATTCAGAATTTACACACTTTCTATTTTTTATGTCTCTCAACCGAATGGACACATATTGTTGTTGTATTTTAATTCCCCTTTTTTCTTCTTTACGACTAATATTGTCCGCCAAATTTCTTGGCAACTGTAAGACTTGTATTTTACGATGTGTAAAATAGACATATCTAGTGGTGCATTCTACTTTTTTAGGTGGTTCATAGTGGTTTTTGGTGAGGGGATGAATGTAGGTCTCCATATTGTTTTAAGTTTTTCGGTCCGTTCGTTTGTCTCCGGTGTTTTCTCTTTCTGGGTTTTCTTTCTACTGATCATGTTAAACCTATATGTTTACTATATTATATCTAACCTTTTTAAAGTTTTAACCAAAAACCGATTAACCGAAACGCGCCAAGAGCTGTAACTCGACAACGGTTCACCGCACATCTTTGGGCCAATGTACCAAATGAAGGTCTCGATAAGAGGAGTATTTTTCCCATTTGTTGTCTGCTTATGGTTCATGAGGCATAGTGCTAACAAGACCTATGGTGACCTTTGACCTTGATATTTTTAAATGTAATATATGTCACTTAGGATCAATGGTGGTGCTCCAAGTCTCTAGGACTTTCGAGAAAAAAAATTTTACGCGTTACGACATTTTTTAGGTCAAAAACACGTAAACAGGAAGTTGATTGGAAGAAATAAATGTGCATGCTAAGTCATCGCCATAAGGCAGCCTACATTTTGTACAGTTCAGATTTTCAGAAACGGTTACGGTTTCTCAGTTTATCTGCTAACAAGGGTTTCTGTTTTAGGGCAGATAACTCTGTTACTACAAATAGGTCGGTCTAAAAGCATGAGCCATGTCATCTCCGGATATGTAGTGGGAGAGACCTTAATAATATCAATAATAATAATAATAATAATAATAATAATAATAATAATATATACAAGAAGGTCTTTCCCACTACAGTAATAAAGTCATTTGTTCAGAGAAATTTGTGAGGTCTTTCCCTGCATTTTTGGTAATGTTATATCTAGGTATATGGTTGCTAATGACTTTACCGTCAGTTTCCATGGTTTTAGTGTACAAAACAAGTGGTCCCAAGTCAGAAAATGTATGGTTGCTATGGACAAAATGTCACTTCCGGTAAAAAAATATGATATTTGAATTCAGTTAGTGACCACGATTCAAAAAATATGTCGTTGGTAAGGACTAAATGTAACAGTACAGTTTTCTGAATAGCATATAATATACATTAGACCGACCTAAGTCTAAAAATATATGGTTGCTATGAACTTTTCTCGTTATCTTGTTGTTATGGAATTTCCTTGACCTCAAAAT
The DNA here is from genome assembly GCA_944474755.1 of Limnoperna fortunei. Classification (NCBI taxonomy): domain Eukaryota; kingdom Metazoa; phylum Mollusca; class Bivalvia; order Mytilida; family Modiolidae; genus Limnoperna; species Limnoperna fortunei. Next base: position 63,207,319 of record OX104120.1, read on the forward strand.
GTAGCCCTTTCTTACTGATCACAAAAAGTATACATGTTTACTATTAACCAAACAACCTTTTTCAAAATACTTATCAAGGGTAAAAACGACAATTTTTAATTTTTTGAAGATGTCGAAATTACGAACATGTTCATTATGTATTGTCCGCTCCAATTTTGTACGGTTGAAGTGTTATTTTATAAAAACTATAACCACTCGACTTTGGTCTTAAATCGAACGACTTGACAAATTGGTCTCAAAAAACTTTTATGTTTACTATATAATCTGTAACGGTTAAAAAGTTATTGACAAATAACGCAGTTTACGATATGTTTTTGGTCGCCATTTTGATTTGCTTGTTTGTTTGTTTGAATGTTGTTTAATTCCACTTTCAGCAATTTTTCAGCAATATCATTGCGTCCAGTTTTTATTGGGAGAGGACGCCGGAGTACCTGGAGAGAACCCCGGACCTACGGACAACTGGCAATCCTTGTCAATTAAGATTGGAGTCGAGTACACCCTGCCCGCAGTGAGAATCGAACCCGAAATCTCAGTGTTGACAGACCTCGTGATCAATAGTAGACAAACTACCTTAACATCGCGGCCATCCAGGACCCTCGCCATTTTGAAACCACTCAACCAAATCATGTACTTCTTGGAATCAAATTGTAGGTCTTTTAATTCTCCTTCAAATGAACCATATGTTTCATTCATTATCTGAATCATTTAAAAAGTTATCAACCAAAAACCATTTTCAAAATACGAATCAGGGGCAATAACTCAAAAACGAAAAGTTTTACGCTTTCGTACCTCAAACATTTTTTGTACATTTCGATGTGACGAAAATGTCTCCCTTGTATTGTTTGCTTCAATTTTGTATGGTTTACGTGTTATTCTATAAAAACTTTACGTTGTCGGCCATTTTGAAAATGGCTTCCCGTAACCATTCGACTTTGGTCTTATATTGAAGGGCTTGTTATAAACGGTCACAAAAAAACTCGTATGTTTACAATCTTATCTCTGATGGTTAAAAAGTTATTAGCCAAAAACTGATTATCCGAAACGTGTCAAGGGCCATAACTCGAAAACGATTTGTTGCAGTTTTCGGCCCTTATATCAAATGTAGATCTCAATGAGAGGAATTGTTTTTAATATATTTTCTGCTTCAATTTTTTATGGTTTTTAAGTTTTATCGAAAACAGCATTTCAATGGCGGCCATTTTGAAAATGGTGAACCGAAAAAAAAATGTTGATCCCGGATATGTAATTAGGACACTTATATCTACTTGGAAACCAAGTTTTGTGGAAATCGAACAACTTTGGCGTTTCCGACAAACTTCCCGTCGAAAACGCGTAACCAGGAAGTTGATCGAACATTTTTTGCGTGATTAATCATTTTCAGGAGTCAGGTGACAATATTCACACCTTAGAATTTTGATATCGGTTACGGTTTATGAGTTTAGTTGAAAACAAGGGTACACCGTTTTTGGAGAGATAAGTCCGTTTCTAAAAATAGATCCATTTCGCAGGGTGACTTAGGACGAGCCCAGGTAGTGTCGGTTAATTGCGCCAAGTTTCAAAGGGATAGGTCAAGACACTTTATTGACATCTGCGGCAGAAAAAAAATCACCATAAGAAATACAAGAAGGTCTTTCCACTGTAGTGGGAAAGACCTTAATTATGATTTAAAGTGATATAATATAAATATAAGATCAACTGACAGTCGGGATTGGCTATTAAGGTCACCTTAGCAGCAAAACAAACAAGACCGTTGTTTCAAAAAATGAACAGTTTTTCTCAAAAGCAAATGAAATATTTAAGACGACTAGCCTTGTAAAGAAGAATGAACATGGATACTGTTGCTGTATATGCAAATAAGGCTTAGCTACGAAACAAATCTCTGAAACTTGTGACAATTTGACCCAACAGTGTATGCGATATATGTACGCTGTTTCAAAAGAGAAAATATTACGATTTATTTGTGACCTTTTACAATTTATTAGTTTTACCTGTAGTATGGAAACAAGTGTTGGAGTTAGATATATACGCCAACACGGGGCCTCGGTGGCCGAGTGGTCAAGGTAGTTCGTCTACTATTGATCACGTGGTCTGTCAACACTAAGATTGTGGGTTCGATTCTCACTGCAGGCAGGGTGTACTCGACTCCAATCTTAATTGACAAGGATTGCCAGTTTTCCTACCGCAGGTCGGGGGTTCTCTTCGGGTACTCCGGATTCCTTCCCCTAATAAAAACTGGACGCCATGAAATAGCTGAAAAATTGCTGAAAATGGCGTTAAAACACCATTCAAACAAACAAACAAACAATATACGCCAACACAAAGGGGACAATATATTTACGGTTACTAGCATAATTGTGTAACAGTGTAACAACGTTGTTGTTACAATTTAATGCGAATATTTTATATACGATACGATATACGACTGCAACTGGAACTGTTGCTGAACTGGCGAAGATGCCGAAACGACGACAGTGACTGACGCTAGTCACCTGCCTTGAAACTGATACTACTTGCGGAACTAACTCACAGACTGGTAGAGCGATGATCAACACAATACAAATTTTCAAAATGGAATTTATTTCTTTCGACTTATCACTTATCGGATATTGTCAGTTTGGAAGCCTGACTCCGACTGAAGTCTAAACTTCAGTCGTTACATTATAAACAAAACGTGTAACATGACATAACAATACAACTGAGAAAAACATACAATTAAGGATTAAAGATTAACAATAGAAATAAAAGGATTAATGTCACCATACATACATGTATCTAAATTAAAGAATTAACATTACGTAACAATAAAGTGACGGTTAAAAAGATACAATTAGCGCTCAAAGAATAGAACAATTAAATCTACAAAACTATATAATTAGTTTAACACAAGGTGATAATTGCAGACTGGATTAAAGTCACTAAAGATAAGAACTGATAAAACGGATTGTCTTTTGACACTGTATACAATATTCTAATTAAACAGGTAAAATAATTATAAAAACAGATTAGTTCATTTGAACAATAAACATAATTTCTAGATAGAAAGTTTTCTCACGCGTAGAACAGACATAGGATTAAAAGATAAATGAATAAATTATAGCAACAAATTACATAACTATTTGCTAATTAATTAATTTTTGGTCTTTAAATATAAGAAATAATTAAATACAAAATATTTAAGATTCTTGGCGTTCACATGTCCGAAATAATAAAAATACGAAATTAATAGAAACTCAAGTCCAAAAAGTCCAAATAGTGAATAATATATTTTATTGTCATTTTCCGCTGTCACAATTGAATACCACAATTATGCAAACAAGCAGAAATATATTGCTGAAAATAAAATCTCATTTTCAAGTACTATCACAGTTTATTCAATAGATTTGTTGTTATTCATAAAATATTTTAAGACATTTCCGTTTGATAATCAAATCTAGATCTCTACTGTGCCAAGACTTTAATTATTTGACTCGTCTTCAATTTATCATTAAAATCTTAACAGTAAACTTAACCTTAATTAAGTCAAATAAATTAACTGTTTCTTCTGTTGATATAACCAATGCAGATATTAATATCCTGCTTTGTAAAGAGACCTGAGTGGTTATAGAGGTCGTTTACTTTCTATAATGATCATCGAAGCTCATTGACTGTGTGCTAAAAATGTAAAACGTTTGAAAGCTTTCTGAAGTCATATCTTCACACAGAATATGTATCAAATATAATGATATCTATAGTTAGTCGGGGACGGGACACTTCTTAGCTGAGCTCAAAAGTCTATTCAGTGTTTTTTTTCAAAAATAGTAAACAAACTGCAAGCTCTTGCATACCTCAATATTGCTACACTGGTAAGGACAATTTATGATTGTTGTCTCGTTTAATGCAAATTCTTTAGTTGAAAGCATTGGCGTCAAATTTTAGGTTAAACTTTAAATTAAGTATATGAATCTGCTTTGTTTTCTGCTTCGTGCTTTTTCCAGTTCTGACAGATATATTAACGGAAGCCTTTCGGCAAATTGAGTGTTGTTAATTGAAATGACAGCATAAATATATCCATGAGTGATATTAAATAACCTAGCGTCTGATATCTTTTTTTAATAAAAAAGGAGTAGAAGAAATTCAGTTTTATCAAATCACAGGAACACATCGGCAAAGTGGAGGGCACATTTTGTATCCATTGGCAATCCGTTTAGGTATGCAACTGGCCAGGATGAGGGAGGTCACTCTTTAGTTGTTCATTAAAGTCACATGATATTGGGTTACCAGAATATGAACTGAATAGAATTACATTAGGTCTTTCAAAAAACAAAAAAGATAGGGTGGGGAAATAAAATACTGCTGTGTTTTCATTTTTATTCGTGAGGTAGCAATTTTCGTCGTTTTCGTGGGATCGGACAAACCACGAATTGAGAATTCAACGAATAATAACCTCTAGACAATCTATCATGACGGCAAGTTAACATGAGAAACTGCTATGAGACGGTTAATTACATGAACAATGACGACTGATGTTCAAGGTGTTTTATTGATATTGACATGTTTTCGATACATATGAGACTTTTGAATTATGAACAACGTTATTGTGTTTATGACACTTAACAGATATAAAATTGATAAAAAGGCATCGTTGTTAGTTTTATTTGTGCAATCCCACAGTAATGAATGTACTTCCTGTTTTGCCTTTTCGTTGTAAAGTGTTGATGTATATACAAATACTAAAATTTTTTTCTTAATTAGAATAGCAATCAAAAAAGCAGTCTATTATTACCTTTTATTTTCCTTCTTTAAAAACCACTTATTATATCATTAAGTTTATTGGCAAACAAACAACTTAATTTTTGCCCCAGGGAATGTTCGACGAATTTAATATGAACTGTTTATTTAGGTTTGGTTTTAATAAAGGTGTCTTCTGGCTATTCCAACATTTTAAAATTACCTATTCTGGCTATTCCAACATGCTCAGAACAATAGATGGTGTTATTGTGTAATGTGTTGTTTTAGTAATTAGTCCTTAATTATTTTTCCAGGTAAATTTTTTAAATGTAATTTTATCTTTTCAAATAAAATAGAATTTTAGAATTAAAATATGTAGAAAAATAAAGTGTGTTTTTAATTATTTAACATTAACATGTTGTAAGTATTACTTAATTTCATTTAATAAATTATTATATGTTAGATGTTACATTTGCTACAAACAGACTAGGCAACCAGAACTTGATACTTAATGGTTTTAAGTTTCAAGTTACGACAAGACGAGGAGAGAGATGTTACTGGCAGTGTTCCACCCGTAACTGTCGCAGCAACTATAAACACCCATAATAATATTCCAAACACCAATGGACGCATGCTGGGCTTCAGTACCCAAAGAGAACCTGACACATCTTACAGCAGCAGACACTATCTACTGTGATGGTACATTCTATGCACGTCCCACACTATTTTTCCAACTGTACAGATTCCATGCTATGGTTGACAGAATCATGTTTGCACTGGTTTACAGTCTCCTACCCAGAAAGGATCAACATTTATATACCAGACTACTAACTGTAATACAGGAAATTTGCCAGAGATACAACATTTTATTTCAACCAACTACTATGTTTCTTGATTATGAGGTTATGACTTGAATATTCTGTAAACATGTTTTTGCTATTTATTTTATTTTGTTTAGTGCTAATGCAAATAAATATATTTTCCTTCTTTAAATGTATCTTTTCTTTCAATTTCAACACATTTTACCTGTAATTTGGCAAATAAAATAAAATAAGATGTGTTTACAGTATACACAAACATAATCCCTTGTTTATACAAGTATTCTGGCTACTCCAACTTGGATTTTTAACATTTTTACCTTTAAAATTTAAAATGTTGGAATAGCCAGAATAAACCTTAATAAAATAGCATGTCTATTAATTATGTTAATTATGTTTACGGTTAGAAACAAAATATGTTTAATCTAATTTTTTTTAAAAACAAAACAGTCAATACACCGTTTTCAAGATAGATAGTTAGATGTACACTATTGCTTGATATATGGTATCGAGTGATATTTAGAGAACTTGTCTTTTAAAATCGTATAAACGATATAAAAACGGCATTGATCCCCTTCCGTAAATTTATGTTAAGTATGGGCATTGCACCACGGCACAACAAAGAACAGGTTTCGTTTTGCATCGTCTTTCGTAATTAAGCCTTCCCGTTTCGATTTAATGTCGCCGATTTCCACTAAAAGTACAGTAAATTTCTATGACATTCCGAGATGAGCATTATAATTGTCACCTCTCGAGAGCGATTATATCTTGAAAATGATGAATTAATATGTACAGACGAATACCGTATGTGAATACCGAAAATTTGTAAGCCAATCCTTCATCTTCTATTTGTTAATATTTTTGATTCCGCGAACCAGGAATTTAAGAATCCCACGAAATGTTTGTTTTCTTCCAACCACGAAAATTTATACCGACGAAAATAAATGAAACCACAGTATTTAGTTTTAATTATATGGACAGGAATTTAGAGGTTCTCTGAATAAAGGACCTCGTGATATAATGTTTCTGAGATTTATTCAGATCGCCAGTATTGACTTGACAAGAGGAATTGTATATGACAGAAGAATGAGAACAATTGTAGTCGGTAGGTTGCTTGAGTCATGCTTCGATGTCTAGGTCCTGCAATGCTTGCTTGTAATTCAAGATTTTACGAGCGATGGTATTGGTATATTTACAAGAGATAATTGGAGTAGAATGTTGTTGAAATATAAAGGTATTTTATGTATCACTTCTTTTCTACTAAGAATATTGGTAATGTTAACTGCATCAATTCCTTTACTTCAAATTTTTATGTGAAGGAATTTTCCTCTTTCATTAGGATCGTGCTGCGTTTGAATTTGCTGGAAAAGACGGAAAAAGTTATCCCGGTGTAGTATCTATTGTGATGTATATGGATCCATTCTACGAACTCAATCCCTTAGAAGATGTCACCCTTTTATTAAATTATTCAGTTGAGATGTTGTTTAGTATAGTTTGTATTGAAGTTGTCTTTTTCAATCTTCGTTGAACTTCTTTCATTATATATAAAATTCATTTTTAGTCACGTGACTTACTATTTACGATTTTATTGGTTGTAGTAGACATTAAAGATAAAATATGTTTTCTAGAATTCTCAAAGACCTGACTGCTACAAATAGACTTGACATGATATGAGTGGCATACGGATTGCATGTTTCTGAACTCTTTCTGATATGCTAATACTCATAAACCAAATAGTTCAATATTACTAGCGTTTTATAACTCCACAGCCAGGTGTGTTGGTTAGTTAGAGCTTAATGTAACCTTCAGCAATTGTAAGTCTATATCGTAGCATCCAGCTGTTTGATTTGGGATAAAGCCAAAGTGTCTAGTAAAAAATGGTGGTCCTTGTAAGTTAAAGTAGGAGTGGAGTATACTCTGCCAGCAGCAAGTCTCGGACCCGCAGACTCGGTTTTGATGGTTAGTTGATAATTGGTAGTTGAATAACTACCTTACCATACGGTAAATGATGCTCCATACAGTCAGGTAAATAAATATATGTATTTCTTATGTAATATCGTAAAGATTATTTCTTATTACAACTGTATTAAATATGTTCGTTATTTCATTTTATATGATAACAAGTTTATCAAAATGTTGTATGTTCAATTAAACCGTATATTTAGTTCTTTAAAATGTGTATTTTGTGAAGGCAAAAACTGACAGTTGCATTATTGTTTGAGTACCATGTCAACCATGGTAGTTAGATGCCGGTGACAAATAGGCGATAACTAAAGAGCACTACTATTTGCCACCTAAATGTTTGTCATAAGATTTCATATGAGATGACTTGAACTTGACCATACGGTTTTCCGCACTATTTACTGGAATATCCATCTTATGTCAACATAGTTATAGTGTTTAGCTAAAAATTATAATTCACTCATATCATCTCCGATATGTATATTCTCCTTTTGTCTTGTTCTAGAAGTTGACTCTGAAAATAAAGACATATGCACGTTAAATTTCGGCACATATTAGATTATTGTGTTTGTAAATGTCTTATTTTAGTCCATTGTTTGATTCAATTTTATTTTTAAAACCTACTATGTATAAAAGTAAGTAATCAATGGAAAAGAGTGGTAAAGAAAGATTTGCGTAAAACAATCCAATTAACTTTGTTTCGTGATTCTTGATCCTATGGGCTTGTGTGGACTTTTCAATTACGCTCCTCAGATTATACCGAACAAGCGATCTGAATGTAGATTGTACTACCGTGTTTGTCAGTAATTACATTGTCTGTACATCTGTAGTTCGGATTATTAATCCTTGTTTTCAGATATATAATATCATAAAACGTAATAGGGATATATAAATTAACTACAACAGACATGTGTTCTTCTTATCAAGAATATCTTGTCAGTGGCGCGTAAGCAAACAACCTTGGAAGGTAAATATAATAATGTTGAAGAGATTAATTAAATTCCACAAAGTTGTACAAAAATCCAGCCAGATAACTAGAGGACACACATTATAATATATTACCGCGATTTGACTTTCTTCTGTACACAACACATAGAATTATTTCGATGGCAATTAGTAAAATACTTGCTACAACAACGACGATGACAAGTGTATGATCTGAAACAAAAACACAAAAGTAGGTGACAAGATTAATATTATCCGTAGAACTGAAGAACTGAAAATAAAACCCACAGTTAATGCATTCATTAGTTATAATTATGTACACTAGAAAATAAATTAAAAACAGTGTGTCATAAAAAATATTCGTATACAGCGCAGGTGTAACCTAGATACAGAATATATTTCCAATGCAATTTGTATGTATACACCTGGAAAGAAGTATTGCAGTTCTCGATTTTTGCAATAAACAACACATATGCGTCATTTGTTTTGCATGAAAATACAGTACGCAATTATTTTATAGAAAATAATGGCATTGACATGGATAATAATTAAAATCATTAAACATTTCAGAATTTAATTACGGAATATTTCATTTATCCGAAATCACCATAATTAGCGGCTGTCTTTAGACAACTGGACCTTTCTGCATGCGGCTAAGTAACATTTCTTACGTGCTTTGCACCATTGTAAACTTGTTGCTTTCTGTCTTTGTGGATGCGAGTAAAAGTCGTTTCACAGACAGTCGTCAACGCTCACCTACATCTTTGATTCCATTCCTTCATGTTCTTGATAAGCCTGACAAGGTGGTCAAGCGTTCTATCTTCATAGTCAAAGGTTTCTGTGGTATCCAAGATCTCGTGGAGTCTATACCATATTTTGTCGTTTGTCGAATGTTGTTTCCTTACAAGACGGCTTCATCTCTCATACACCAATGATTTGCCACCGAACATCATTAGACAGCAGGATCGGTCGCATTTAATCAATTTTAGAACATGATTGCGCTTCTTCAATTTATTCAAGTGTTTTAGAGCGTGTGCTTATAGTTCCATGGACTACGTGTACTTTTTACATTTAATAATCAAATAATGTCATGATGATTTTTATGTGTCTAACTAATCAACATTTTCAATTTGTGGGATTAAAGTTATTCTTATCTTTTAGTCTCAGTGAGGTTTTTCTTGTATTTCTTTAAAATATGGATAACTGTATGTTTAAAAGGAATCAAAATCATTTTAATTTCAATATCGTTATCCCCTAGATACCTGTTTGTAAAATGCGTTTGACACATCCATGACATACCAATAAATGTTTGCTACGAAATCGATCTTACCTTGCGCTGTTTTATCAATGCTTTCATCCCCGGTATAAGAGAAGTCAGCAATATGAGTGATTTGTTTAGGAATTTGTACAAAATCTGAAAATATAGCAGTTTAAAATGTTAAACATGAAACATATTATTTTCCTAAAACATAAAAATATGTTCTTTGATTATTCCTCGTGTCAGCCCTTTACCATTACATTATCTGTTGTATAATTGAATGTATTTATGATGTGTGTGGATCTCAACCACCAACAGTTTGAATATGATAGACCGAAACAAGAAATAATTAAATCTTACCTTGCCAAGTAGAGAAATAGTAATATATTGTGAAATATGTAAATTTAAAGGTACTGCACAATCATGGTATTGTAGTTAATCGGTTAAGGTAACATAATTAAGAAAAGATAGCAAGGCCGATGTTTGATTATGAATGAGTTCTTTGACCCGGAAGCACTGGCTCTCTATGATTTTTTTGCGTTAGTAATAAGGGCAATATGACACAAATATATCAATCAGCTCACGGTTTACTTTTACTTTCAATTTTTCTCATCGAGAACAGAATCAACATTGAAAAAGAGTCGAACATTAACTTAAGAAATATTGGTGACACTTGTGGAGGATGTTTATTTTTCCCAGTGAATTTATTACCGTGTCAGGTCTTCGACGTCATCATCGACCTGGCATAACGGTAATATTTATTGTGTAAGTATGATAAAAGTAATTAAAGTTCAAGTAATGAACTTGGAATTATTTAGTACCGATAAAATCATACCTGTCCCGTTGAATTTAACTGAACAGTGAATTTTTAAATAATTATCCGTGTGTTGTTTAAATATCATTTCACAGCCAAATTTCTGGTCTTTGTTAGGTTCTCTTTTTGACACCAACAGTATCTTTTTATGATCAACATGTTCAAAGTCCAAAAAATTGCAACTGCCTTTCGGTGTTCTAATTGCACATTCTGTTCTGTCGTCAGTCAAAAACTCTGTTACCAGAGGCATATGAGTTGGATCACATTCAATTTTATATCCTGGTTTATTGATAGTTCCAGTGACTGTTATATCTGGATAGCTTCCTGTTTATTAAATGAACATAGTTTGAAAATAAAAAAAATACAACAAAGTTCCAGGCAATAAATTTACTACGCCTGACGCGCGTTTCGTCTATTGAAGACTCATCAGAGGAGCTCAACCCAAATAATTGAATATGTCAAACACTATATGAATATATAGAGCATAGAACATAAAGATTACATCAAATAAAATAAAAAAGTTAATATCTCTGTCATAGATTCACGATAATCACACAATGTGCATCTTTAGTACTATTTCTGCTTGTCCCTAACATACCTTTTTGCGTTTGCCGTTTTACTCGCTTATTTTATGAGTGGATTTTTTTTGCAAAAATAATTATTTCGCATAATAATAAAACTAGCTTATCAAATAAAACTTATATAAAATTATATGCCGTCAAACATACTTACCTAAGGCACCGTCTAATATCATAAACATCAATATAATCATTTTGATATAGCACTATCTGAAAAAGCAATAGGAAAAATTCCCCTTTGATTAGAAGTGGAATCTAGTTTATGTCCTATAAAATTACATGTAGATAATATTTATTTTGGTTGACGTTTATCTAATAACTTTTGTCAAACGGTAAGACCTGTTCATAATTAAAATGAAGACCAGAAACTGGTAAAAAAGGATGTTTAGAAAGTTTCGTAAAACTAAGTCACCATTAAAAAAAATCTGTTAGCAAAACGTTTTTTATTCCATAAATATTGAATAATCTTTTATTTTTATTGATCATTAATTTTAGTATTGAATTCCAACTTATATTCATTTTAAAAACGATAGTCAACTTAGAACATGTACAATACAAAAGGGTTAAGCACGAACATTTAAACTGCCAAAAGAAACGCACGTCGTACTAAAAACTAACAAAAAGATAGGGAACCGGTTTTGCTGTATCTGTGTTTCTGGTTGTATGAATATCATCATGCGGATAGATTTTAACTTTAATTGTTCCTCATATCTTCGTTCGTTTTAACCATGACAAACTAATCATTTCTTTTAGTTTATGTATCAGTGTAATGTTTCTGTTATTATATAATAAGAAAACAGTACAAATTACTTAAATAAGGGGCAAACTTTGAATTGAAACATATTGATAATTTTCCATCTTAAATTACTGTAACAATTTTTCCACAGAGAACGTTTTGATGAATAACGAACTGCAGCTCACGTAACAAACTACGTATAACTTTTAAGATACTTAAGGTACAAGATCGACTACAGTCTTGAATAAGCGTGATGGTACATGTTGTATTTACACTACGAGATTCGCCCAATCAACACTAATTAATACATCACTAATTATAATTTCTTATAGCTTAAAAATGAAAATATTTTTCTACAGTTTTTTTTACAGAATTTAAAGCAGTTCTATGGAAATTCTTAAATTTATACTTGAATACAAACGACGTGAAGGAATGAACATGGAACGTGAACCATCTTGACAAACGAAAAAAGTAAATAAACGCAATACGCGTATCTTAAAAAAACAGCAGTCTGTGGAAGAGGTCATATCTGCAACTTGTATCATGTATAACAGTTCAAACTTAAGAATATTCGTATATTAAAAATTTGATATATCAAAGTAAAGATTTTGTTTTAATATTCTTAAAACATATACTTACATTACATTGCTATGCCGCTTTTGTTTATTTACCATACACTCAGTACACGGTATGGTTTTCTGTTTTCCGTAAATGCATTTTCTGAAAATCATTTTGACCTGGAAGTATGATAAATCCCTATCTAAATATTACCTTCACGAGATTATCACCGGCAAATACGCATAGTTAAATCTACTTTCGGTATAAATATCCGTTTTCTGAAAATCATTTTGACCAAGAACCTTTAAAATGTTAGATAAATAAAAAATCCACAATACGGTCGGAAGAGATCAAAATAACAAAAATGTAACTTGAACAACAGTTCCGTTTTCAGAACATTCATATATTTTTTTTAAAAATTATATACATAGTTAAACGTTCTTTCGGTATAAATATCCGTTTTCTGAAAATCATTTTGACCTAGAAGCATGAAAAAATATCATTGACAATATAACTTGTACGGAGTGATTACCTGTAAATGTACTTTCGATATACGTTGATAATAATTACTATTTTATATTTCTAACACTCTGTCAACATAACCTATTTTAATTTTTTTAAACATCTCATTTTTTAAACAACAATTCATCGATATTGGGTGTACTTATTTCAACTTGCACAAAACGCAGGAAAATAATTCGAATTAGTTGAATAGCTAATAATTGTCGCTGCTGGTGATTCTGTATTGCGCAGGTAGAGTTCATGTTTTGTGTTAATTTGGTACTTGTCTAATTGTGTTCATGTTTTCTTTCTTATGGCTTAATACTAAAAGAGGGGGGCATAAGGATTCTTTTAACGAAGTTTTGGTTTCGCTTATATTTTGTGGGATTTTGTCGCGTTTTGCTTTGGGTTTATTTATTATTTTATTTTTTTCCTATTTATTGATTTTTAGTTTTATGAAAATGACCTAATTCTTATTGTTTTTGACTTCCTTGAATTGTTAACAAAACCCGTTGTTCAATGATAACCGTAAAGACAATAGTATAGTTTGACTTCCATATTAAAAAAGGAAAATCAAGGTAAATGTATTTCGATAGATTTATAAAAGCTGTCCTTATTCTATTCGCTTACATAAACTGAAGGTAACTATTTAAACCGTTTATAAAATAAGTCTTATCTTATATGGAGGCTCCTTTGTTGAGGGATTGTCAGCATACAATACGGAAAGTCTGACAGTGGTGCTTAGTAAAAAAAGGGTTTTCAGAGTGCCACGCTCCTTGCCCAATAAAGATCGTTGTGTGAATTTCGATATAGAGTAGCCCAATTGTAGCCGATGCTGAAGGCTAAGATCCTTAAACAATACTCCATAATTTTCCTATTTGAAATCAAGTAAAAAGGTCGCAGTTGTCAATCCCTTTTGATTAAATAGTGACACCAAACATACCATGGCAGACCCATTTTGAAAATAATATTGTGCACATTTGAATCCTTATGAAACAAATGGATGATACTTATTAAATAGTTAATCAATAGTAGATTTAATGTGTGCCTCATTGTTCAATGATCTATGCCTTCCGAATCCCTGTAAAAATCAACGTCTTATGAAGACTATAGTTAATTTTGGCGTGTTTTAGTGAAGGTTGTTTGCGTGACAAATAAAAACTGCTTACCGGGAATGATCCTTACGCTCCTTACACAGATCAGAAAAAATATATTGTGAAATAAACAGTTGCGAAATTTAGCCTGACTTTGAGATCAAACGGAATTCCATTGTTAACTACCGTGTAGACTATTGTTTTTTTTATATAAAAACTGTACTGATATACTTTAACATTATCAGTTGAACATTTTAGCATCACCATTTTTAGGTTTTAGCACCATATATGTACTTTTGTTTCCTTTTAAGGATGTGGAACATGTGGTTAAACATGATCCATGTTCAACTTGGAGATTTTTTTAAGATAAAGAAACATTATAAAAATCTCGTAATAATGAAAAAAATTATAATGTCTCCGCTGACTTTTATTAAGAATTATGCAATACAAGATCGATTGGAATTGTTTCTTACCGTATAAACACAAGTGTTTATAAATATTGTTTTACAACTATGTCTAGTTTTACCTTTACATGGCATATAAACCTTTCAAATTTACTTCTAGAAATGTATTACACCCATTTTTGTTGTAAGTTTGAATCTTTATGATGTTAAAATGTTTAAATTATTGCTGTAAAATGAAGGCCAGTAGCACGACCAAAAGCTCCAGACAGGCAGTTTTAGTGTTTTTAAAAAAGTAAAAGAATTACGCTACCGTGATATATAATATAATTTTAATTCAATCTAATTAAACTAAATCTTTTGCTTGCTCCCTCTTTTTTTTTATTGTCGTTGTAATGCAATAAGATCGACAATAACAAAAAAGGAGAGGAAGATTTAATTTTAATTAGATTGGTTTTATTTAGAATGTCGTGGATTAACTAATTTTTTTTTCTAAATATTTAATGCTGAATTTATGTTAATTATTTGTAATTTCATTTAAAGACTTACAAAGGTATTACAGTTTTGTGTAAATGGTGTTTGCTTATTGAATAATAGTTATTCATGAAAGCTCTTTTAGTTGTAGTTATAGATATAATACATATATTGTATTTATGTTATATTTTTATACATTGTTTTCCAAATAAAAATATGAGACGATTGTTTATTTGAGAACTGACTGACGTATGCCATACTAATATATATGGCTTCAGTTGAATTTTCCCAGGTGTTTCACTAAGATATCTGGTGTCAATGTTTTTGTGCTAAATATAACCAAAAAAAAAGCGGACCTATTCTTATATGAGCGGACCTTAAATCATAGAGACCTGGGCCTAAAATGTTAATTTTAAGTATATTAACTGATACGTCATTATTATGATTGTTTTTTGGCGGGGTGCGTGGTGGGGCATATAATTATACGACACAGTTCATTTGTATTTTGATGTAGAAGGTTAAAGACAAAAAAGCTTTTTTATAGTCGGCATATTTAAACAACAAACAAAGCTCTACAGAGCTTTTAAAATTAATACCAATGGTTGGAGTCAAAAATGTTTTGTCCACATTTCGCGAAATTTATGTTTGGTGTTACATGCAACCTATTTTTAATCTATGGCGGTGTAATGTGTTTTTGATAGTTTAATTTGGCGCATTGGAAGACAAAAAAAAACAAAGTAATTCTTTTAAACAGAATTAAATAATTACCCAAGGTCGTGAGTTTTGTTTTAATTTTACCACACTTAATTGAACAAAGTAAAAATAGTGTATACAATATAACATAAGGTGATTTTGATAACTAGTATGGTATTAAGTCAACCGTTACATATTTGGTTTTAAGTTGTGTATATAAGCAGACAAGCAGAACTAAAAATAACCCAGTTATAATATAATGTATCATATTGAAGAATGAAAACAATTCTTCAATGAAAAGACATGATTCGCAATTGATGTCACAATTTCAAGGTATTCATCAAAAGTATGCAAACGAAATGCACACGACACCTGAAGATATTGGGGCGTCATTTTTCTGTTGCATAGTCTATATAAAAATCAAAAATAAAGAACGAACCATTTTTGCATCATTTTATTAATACCATAATAACCAATAAGCATTTTATTCATGTTTTAAACGTATCGTCGTGACTGCACTGATATCCACGTGAAACTTGGATCAAATTCCAAATGCTTTTTAGCTCTATTTGAACTATTTCTGCATTTACAAATTCTATGTTGGTTATGCTTTTTTTTCTTATAATAGACAAAAAATCAACCGGGCAAATGTAAACGATTCAAGTTGCAAAATCCTAAATCCATAATCTCATTGCACTTTCTAAATATTTCTTCATATTTCTTAAGTAAATACATTTTTTAACGGAGACAGGAACAGCTCAAACACGTGACAAATCTTTCAAAAATAATTGTAGCTAAATCCTTTCATTAGTTTTCAGTTAATAGCTTTGTTTTATCGCCATTACATCTTATTTGCAATCGTTTGAATAGAAGCGGTTACTGTATTTTATGTAACTAACATTTTTCACTATTTATTTCCAGAATAAAATAATAAAAATGAAGCCAAAAGAAATTGGATGCATATTATTTGTTGTTTTCTTCAAATGTAAGTTGATGGTAGCAATAATAGTAGATAAAGATTGTGTGTTTGAATTTCGTTGAACGCCACTTTCAGCAATTTTTCAGCTATATATTAACGTCCAGTTTTTATTGAGGGAGGAAGCTGAAGAACTCAGCGAAAAACGCCCGACCCTCGACCTGCAGTCATTTTAAGGTTGAAGTCAAGTACACCCATGCCGTAATGAGATTCGAACCCACAATCTTAGTGTTGACAGACAACGTGACTAATAGTAGATGACTATTTACTTTATCCACTCGGCCACGGAGGACCCGTGAAAAAAAACAATCCTTAAGATACTATGTATTGATGTGTTGTACGTTAAATGTTTGATTTTATGTTTCTATTGTGTTTGTGATAAATTAGCTCGAATATAAATGTAACACCCGTTGTTTTCGACGTTCGACATGAACAATGTGCTAGATGTAAAACAAGAAATCGGCTCATTCAAGAGCATTTCACAGACATTCTCAGTTGAGAAAGTAACAAGCTATTTTCATTTTGTATATCCAATTCAGCAAGTTATATTATGAATGTTTCGGCGATTAGTGTTAACTTAGCTATGCTATATATCATATTTCGAAAGAATAAAAAAAGTCTAGCAGATTTACCTATTTACCATCATTACGGTCTATACCTAATATTTTGTAAATCGTTAAAGATAATTACTTTTGTCCGGAAAAAGGGTGAATATTGCAGACTGATGAACAGGCAACAAAATTAAGCATCTTAGAGTTACTTTTGCTTTCTTACGATGAATATATAATTAAAATTTAAACATAACTTATTTAATTGCAATTATTTATTAATAGAACAGAATGGTTATTTGTAGTAAAATGCAAAGGGTGATAACTATCAGAAGAAATATGAATATTTACTATAAATATTTACAATTCAATACATGTTCATATCAAGGTTCGTTCTGTATTGTTGCTTAGAATCAAGATCCTAGCCCACATATGATTTAACAACATTGCATATCTTAATAAATATGACCTATTTATCCTGAATGATTCTAATAAGAACGCTTATACCTTAGTAGCAGTAGATAATGATCAGTATGAAGTTTTATAAATCTCAATCAATATAAACCGAACAGAAATAAAAACCTATGTATGTATTTCATTTGAGTTATCCTATAATAAATGTGACTTTTTTGTAATAGGCCTTTCAGCCTGTACTATGACAATGTGCATGGCATGGTGCATAGAAATGGATAAACTTGTATTAACTTGCAAAGTTTGCAACATGGAATTTACTGTATTGATTAAGAATCGTCGAACAAATTCATCTTGTGCGTGCTACTTTAACGGGTGTTCCGCAGGTGGAAATTTAACTATAGATGAGTCGTCTAATGTAACGACAATGGTTTTTACTGTGTCACGTAAAAGTGCAATCAATAACGACAGATGGACTTGTGAGCACGGAATGAATCGGCACCAGACAAGTGTAGATATTATTATAAATCAAGGTAATTTGCATTATTATGAATCACGTGTTACTTTAGTAATCAAAACATTAGCGATCTTGAGACCGGAGCTGATATATGATGTGAAGAACGACCCTTTACATAAAACACCCTTTAATTATTAACAAGCTGTAGTAATTTTCTGCTTATCAAAAACAAAAACCGATGGAAAACGTTGTTTAAAATAGGTTTAATGTTATTGAAAATTCACAGAGTGTTGCAGCTGAAATTCATGACAAAAACTAAATTACAAGCAATCAATACATTTTTACAGTATACATAGATCAGCCTAACAGAATCGGGACATTTGTACGTATATTTTGGGAATAACATGCGGTTTTACTCTTTTCTGCCAGGTGTAGATTTTGTGTTTAATTCGTTCATTTCCAGCATCGATTTACTTTTCTTATCTGTCTATATGTTTCTTTTTCAGATAATAATTCCGAAAGGGAAAATATACAATTTACATTCTGTGTTGAACTGTTGTTTGCTGCACTGGCTGGATTCGTTGTACCTTTAATATTGTTTTTCTTTGTATTAGTAATGATTAGAGTTGCACTAAAGCGTGAATTAAAAATTGCCCATTCAACTGGTTTGTATAATAAAATAGTTGTACGAAACAAAATGCAATTTTTATGAACATTATAAAATTAAATGGCAGCTACAGTAACACATGTAAGCTATTGCGTAACCTGCAAATCAAGCGATATATCTTTTTTATTGAGTAGAACAATATTCGGAATATTTTGTTATTTAAATAAACCCTAACCAACAAATATTCACTTAGCAGTAAATATAAGACATGAGAACATTGTACCATCTTATTCTAGATCGTGTCAATAACATTGTGTCACCATTAAAATAGCTTAAACATTCATTTCACATTCAGCTTTGTTTCAGGAGTATTTACTGGTCTCCAATTTTCGGGAGATGCTTCTTGTTACGCTGTATTTTCGAATGGCAACAGGAAAACATTTTTTGTTTATAATGCATTTGAGTACACCTTGCATAAGTCGAACTTGAACCAACAAAACATTATTAATAGCGCTAAATTGTTTGCAGTTCAATCATTACACTCAAAATATATATTTAGTGTTTAGTTATAACATATAATTATTCTCTACTTATAGCCAGTTATATTGCATTTGCAATATGTGGAAGCATGGTGTTTATTCTACCAAGCATTATTGGAGCGTTCAATAACATTAAAGATTGTCGTAAGCATTTGTTCTTGCACGATTTGGTATGGTCGGTTTTTCTTTAAATAAAATTGCAAATGATATAATTTGAAACTTGATGATAATTTGTACTTACATTTTTTAATATCCCCTGTTCTGTTCATCAAAGTGTGCATTCGATTTCAAATATTGAACCTAATCGTAATGAAATAGACACATATCCATCGACAACACAACAGAGCAATTTTGATTTAAAATAAACACTGAGGAATATAATAGTACCTGGCTTATCCGATACGACCGCTTCCTAAGGGCCCGGTCATCTGGTATCTAATTCCAGTAGGCCGTAGGCAGCTGGCATCCAGGACAAACTGTGCCCTTAGTATTTTTGCTCTGCAAAATTAAGTAATAAATAAGTCAGTACAAATTCTCAAACTAACCTATCTATTACACTATTTGTGAATACCAACTACCTCTGAAATAATCTTATATAATAAATTTTTAGACCTGCGCGTTTGAACCTGATAACCTGAATCATCTTCTATAAATTAGCTTGCGATCATGGATAAGCATCGACCCAAGGAAACAAAGAGTAATTTCTGTTTTTAAAGCAATGATAAAAGTCTTTCTTTACTTCCAATACAGATCTATATGGATTGATGGTCATTTGGGGATGTTTGCTTGCAGTTCCATGGTTAAGCATGTTGTTCATTCTGAACAAAGGTAAGTGTTTGATATTGTCGATTTATGATACATGTACATGTTTTCTTCTGTAGCTTCTATCTGTCACCGAATCGCAAAACACGGTGACATCCATCGTAATATATCCAGGAGACAGTAAAGGTATATGTACCACTCGTGTGCCGAGCCTTATTTTATTAAAATCATTGGCAATAATTGGCCATATTAAAACCAATATAAAGAAAGAAATATTTTGAAGTGTATTTGAAATACGTTTGACACTTACATGAAATAATTTAAATAGTCTGCTACTGAAATTGTTAAATGTAGAATTATAGATTGTGATTTTATGTTCCATCACAAGGTCTGCCTTGCATTAATGTATCATAAAATATCAATTTTAACCATCAGTATGCCATTATATGTCCCAATGTTTTCGCAGAAACTTTCAACCGAGATTCATCTAACAATAACGGCACTCCAGTAACAGAAGAACGAGAACCCATGGCACTAAGAGAGGCTTAGAACAAAAAAATGGCAGTTATCAAGGCAGGAATTGTGTAAAATTGTCATTGCTCTTCAAACAACGATTTCCAACATTCATACACTTTGACGTTGATGGAAGTTTATTGTTTGCAGTTTCCAATAAAAAGGCATTGAACACATATACTGCCACTATTGTAAAAAAAACAAACGACATTCAACAAAAAAGGTTACATTGTACATAACAACGTCAACAACTATTGGGGAAAATGAGATTAATTGTTTGTTCTATACAACTGTACAAAAAAGGATGGTTTGATCATCATCGGATCGGAGAGTAAGAAAGTTTAAGTAAAGGAGAAAATAAATAATATATTTAATTATTGGTGTTTTGACACCTCCTTATTATTTTATAAAAATACTAAGTAGCCTTAAAATGAAACAATTAGTGGTAAAAAGTATGCTTGCACGAATGCCGTTGTATATTTGTGCCATTCAAACTGTAAATGCGTTCACACGTTTGTAAGGTATAATTTTCTGTTTGCAACAATATTCATCTACAGTGGTGAAATAACTATGTATGACAGATATTACTTTATTACACTGGAAGTGCCCAAAGTTCTGCACTAATATACAGTTAGGGTCTGATTGAGCATTACGAGTGCCTGTTAACTGTTGAGAAACAACCGAACACAGCTTAAAAAAAACCAGATTTTCAGGAATTTAACTTAAATTTTAAATTATATGAAGCAACATATGACACAGTTAACACAGGAAATAATTGCTCTTAATCGATTCACTTCAAACCGTTTCCCCATTATAGAACACACAGTACATTTATCGATCATAAATGGCGACAAGTTTACTGACTGGTGTATTTTTTGTGCAGGGTATGTTATTTGTTGTTTGTTTGAATGGTTAACGCCATTTTAAGAAATTTTTCAGCTCTATCGTAGCGTGTAACATATACCGGCCTACGGAAGGATTAACAATACTTGTTCATTATGTTTAGAGTAGACCACCCCATACGCATAATATGGTATGTAATAGTAGTAGTTTTTCTATGCCGTTAAACTATTTATCTTCTTGCATAGAGTTTCTGTCAAGAACAGTAATGGAATGATGTACCTATTAATATTGGATAAACTTAAACTACAGACCTTAGTAACGTAAATTGGGGACAAACACACAAAGTTAAATTTTTATAATGAAAATATAATAAATTATAATACGTTTTTTGTAATGTTCTATTATTCCCCGCGTAAAGGAATTTCAATCTCATGCTTAAAACTAATATTTATTTTCCCTCCAATTACTGGTCTCTTAATGTATGCGAGTTTTTCTAATTTATCTATATATAAATAAAACGTTATGGCTTACATAGGTAAAAATCTTTAAAATTTCAACAAACAATGAAAGACATGAGCAACAAATTTGAAATCCAATTACTATACTTAGCTTTTTTTGTTACACATTTTTAATTAATAAGGAAAAATACCAAACTTTCTGCTCCAAGTATCAGTATATCACTGTCAAAAAAGATGATGCTTGAAATGTAATGAATAAGAGTTTATTAACAAGAGTGTTGTTATTATAAGTGATACCGTTTTGTACAGTTTTCCTACTCATTAGGTTAAATGCAGTTTATAGTACTTTAGTATATTTCGTTTAGCTTAATGTATACGTGTTAGGTAATTTGAAAACCGTGATTTAATATTGTGCACGAGTGTAGTATAGTATGACTTACATAATATTTTATGCTATCATCAGATAATAAAAATTAGCTCCGTAATGATCCACGTTAAAATAAATTCCCATATATTGTATTGATAAGTTTACTATATGAATTATTAAAGTATGCAGATTAATAATAATTTGTGCAATTATGTTTATCAACCAAAAATTGTGCTATGAAACAAAACAGTCAAAATGCCCAGATAATGTCTCAATATTGTTCTGTTTGAATGGTGTTTAATGCCACTTTGAGCAATTTGTCATCTGTATCATGTCGTCCAGTTTTATCGGGGGAGGAAACCGGAGTTCCAGGAGAAAGTGCCGAACTTCGGTAGGAAAACTGGCAAGCCATGTCTATTAAGATCGCAATCAAATACATGCTACCCGTCATGAGACTCGAACCCGCAACTTCAGTGTTGGCATGGGAGGCTTGTGATTAAGAGAAGACTAACTACCCTAACCACTCAGCCACCGAGGGTCCAAATGTCACATCTTGTGTTCACGCATTAGATTATCAAAGTATCATACAAATGTTTATTACGAATTGTAGCTCAATATATTTTTTCGGAACAAGTGAAAATATCCGGACCAAGATATGTACAGAGGAACACACCTATACATTTAAACTGCAGTAGTTTAATCGTTCCCTTTGGAAAGACAGCTGAATTTTTAGCCAACGACAGGTCTTATAAAAACATACATATAAAAGATGGCAGATGTAATAGAGGACACACAGAATGCGTTGATGAGGAATGTATTTGTTACGACGGTGGAAGGTCGTATTATCTACAATATAAGGAAACTCGACATGCTGGAGTTGTAAAGTTTACTTGCCAGATGAGATTTGAATCAGGACAAAATGTTATCATGGACAGTATAACCGTTCAAATTGTTGGTAAGTTTCATACAACTGATATCTGTAACATAACAATGACGATGTCTAATAAGAGATAGGCATTGCTTATTTAATGTTTTTCTTCGTGTTATATGTTTGCTGATCTGGATTTCTTCCCTTGACTTTCGGCTCGGGTTGCAAATAAATACAAAAACAAAATGATGTTAAATATCTCCAATAAGCATGCGAAACGTTACATTTGACAGTTTAATTAATCAATATTATTAAAGCAAGTCTCTGCTAATACGCAGAACGACAATATGTTAACTACAAAAAAAATTAGGCAGTTAAAATTGCATATCATGGGTCCATGGAGAAAACTGTAATGATAACAGAATAATAATTTTATATCTCCGGAAAAAAACCACTTGGGATGTGATTATTAAAATGTTATTGAATGAAAATGTCCGTGTCTATTTATAATTCTAATACATTCATGCCGAGGTTTAGCGTTTGATGCAGCAATCAAAATCAAGTTGCAATAATGCGTGTGTTGTGTTAAAAAAGAAGTATAATTTGTATCTATTTAATAATTTTTGTTGCATTGTAGACAGTTCTGTAATTGAATAAAAATTGTACCAATAAGTAACAGGACAGATAAATGTTTTTTTTCGTATGTGTAGGATAATTTGTATTTGTGTTATGCATTTTTTGAAACACAAACACAATTTTGAAAAAAGTGTTTAAAATCCAGCTACAGTATTGAACAAATATTTCATGTCATTCCGTTGTGTTCACTTCGACAGAGGTTGATGGTCCTTATATAACAAGTATGGCGGACGGCTCACTTATCGCCGGAACGAGAACTACATTGGTGTGTACAGTGAATACAACACTTATAGGATATGATCTAACATTAACTTGTTTGAACAAAACTGTCAATCATGCATCATGTTCTTCGCGCTTTCCATCAATTGAAATAGACCTTAGATCCGATGTTACAGGCGAAGTTTGCACATGCTCATTTAAATGGAAAGAATTAATGATATACGAGAAGTTAGCATTAATTATAAAAAGTACGTACATTTTATTTGCCATTAAAGAAATACTTCATTACAATTATCTCTGCTTTTTTCAAATTTTCGCAAATCAATTTCAATACATATGACTTAATACAGTAATTAAAAGGAACAAATAAAAAACAAAAATACTTAATACTTAATACCTCGTATTATTTTTTAAAACAAACTGTCTTCATGAATATGTAGCTTTTCTTGTTTAAATGAACATTTTTCCTTTCCGAGTATATTTAAAAAAAGCTCAGGCAACAACAAAGTATTCAGTGACACAATTTATACTGGAATATAGTTTGTTATGACAGTTTTACTCCTGATATCTTTTTAGAGTCCCCATTGATTTCACTCGAAAGCACGACCATATGTTTTAGCCAGGAGCCAGTTGTTCTAACGTGTCGTCTTTATGGGGAACTTTCCTCGTTTGGATTCATTGACTGGACCCAAAACATTAATGGAAAATTTATAAAGTACATCAAATCAAACCAAACCGGAAATACAGCCCAACTGGCAATAAAGTCTTGCACGTACATGGATATTGGAGACTACAGATGCACTGCTTATAATAATGACGGGAATGAAACTATATGGGCTAACAAGACAACAACGATCACAATGCTAGGTAATTATTTGTCAAATATAAGCATAAAATCGAATGCATTATTGCAATTGACATTATAGTACTTCCACTATATTCCACTAAGATTTATAAAAAAGTTACTTATTTAAAAAAAAATTATTGTGTATTATTAGTTAATAAGTATTTGTATAAGAATGTTCATCGTTGCATACTTTTCGTTTTGCTCTTGAATATTATTTTGTGATTGTTTTTGCATTAAAATATATCTTTATATTGTTTGTTTTAGGCCCACCTGTGGTTGTCCACTCCTATATGGTTCTAGGATTATATTCTGTTTTTACTGCATATTGTTATTCGGTTAGCATGATAAATGAAACGAAATGGTACTTCTTTGAAGAATTTTTGGAAAACACCTCCGGAAACGTTCAGGTCATGAAAGAGGAACTTGTTAAATTTCCAATGTACAGCGAAATTGCAGAAATCCCAGTGCATGTTATTAATTTAACCATAAAAGCAGCTAAAAGTGGATTCTATAGTGTCGTAATTACAAATAGATATGGTGTAATAAAACACAAATTTCAGTTAAAGAAAGGTAACAAAGAATAAGCAATTGTGACAACAATATTTATGTTATGAGCTTCTCTTGATTTAACATTTTAACAGTCCTTACTTTTAAATTAAGACATTATTTGAACAAACGACTATTTATTGATTTTGAAAAAAATCCATTAACATCAAGGTTAGAACTTTACTTGCTTCTATTAAAAGTTACAGTTTGCAAAACACCGAAAGGCCTTCTTAGTTTGAATCTTAGACATAACGTGATACTTTTTTTAAACAAGGGAATTTTTAAAAAATGTTTCATATATACCTTGATAACTATATTTGCATATATTCAGTTATAATAGTATATATCTGTGTTCCATGTTCTATAAATGAATAAATATCAGTATTTGCAGGGTAATATCTAAATTGTAATGTATTTCATGTAAAATGTTTTATGTATGTGATTTCTATTTCGATTTTTCATGCGTTTAAATTTTCGGTGAGTGGTGATTGAAATATTTTCTTTACTGAACAACGCTCTTTTCTTAATATTAATCAAGTGAATATAATAGTTAAAATAGAATGTAAGAATTACGATTTGTCCAATATTATTTAAATAAAATTGAGACAATAAAAATTATTTTATTAACTTTTTTTCTAGATACCGATGGTTTTAATTTAAGTCTGATAATCTGGGGGCTGAGTGCAATTGGAATATTCATGGTTACTTTCTCGGTGTCGACTACTGTTGTGCGGGGATGTGTGACAAGTATGTATGTTATATTTTAAGACGATAAAGACAGGATATATTATACTTCACCTGCTGTTATTTTGTTTGCTTCATTTTTATAGAACTTCAAACGTAGCCAGTAATCTGATCTTGAGTATACATGTTAATAAATGTAAGTTGAACGGCTCAGTCTTATAAAAATAAATTCCGAGAAAAACATAAATTCCCTAAAGAAGAAATAAGACCTTTGTAATTGACTACATATTTGTCATCTTACACGGACGTATTTTTTTTGATCATATGAGACTGAACTTCATTGAAAGCCTACAGAAGAAAACATAAAAGACACTTGCCCAGGCCGTTAAGTTAACATACAATACACAAAGATGGTGTCTTTGTCGCCGAAAACCTTTATATATGTAATTTACTTATAATCTACCTTAATGATTTGAGATTAAAGACATAGTAAATTCGATCACTTATCTTTACCCTTTTCATGAATATCTCAAGAGGAAACTTCTTACTAAACTTTACGACAAACTTGATGACTTGTTAGTCTGTTAAATTCCCGTTAGCAATTGCAATGTTCTAGCAGTACGAGCGAGTACCGTTTGTATTTCGAAGCTCGTGCGCTATGTTAGATATTGAGAGCGGTGTTTTCTGGACAGGAAAATGCAGTTGATTAATAAGCTACTTTTAAAAATAAGTAGTGTTTTACATACATTGATGCCAGTATCCCTTCAACATTTCTAATACCCTAACAACGGAATGGGAAATCCAGACATTTCCCTCTAACCCATAGTGGTCATTCATCACCGTGTATTAAACGTTTTCTGGGACGTGACGAGGTATCTAACTGAAGGTAGGCACTGCTTATTTGCCTGTAGCACATGAGTGCACCAATGCGTTTCGATTATGTTTAAATTTATTTTGGTTTTTGTGTGTTCTTTTTTCTAGTCCTTGTCGTGTGTTTTGATTTCTATCCGAAAATGTCATTGTCCATTGGTTTTCGACTTTTGTTGATCGTGTCTCTTCTTACTCCATTCTTTTTGGAGCCTAGTAGACGAGTAGTTATCATCTAAATCAAAACCCACAAATTCAACAGATAGGTTTATTTTTTTCACTGATTTTGAAACAGACCAATTGCCAGCACTACAATATTAAAAAAATCTGTTTACTGTGCACACCAGAATAAAACAGGCATGACATGATGTAGCTAGCGATACACTGAAATCTTTGTCATTATTGCCAGCTGTTGAAGTTTTTCTGTAGCTTACTCAACAAAAGGTGCTTACACATTAAAGATAGTATACGCATAGAGATGCACTATCTTAACATGATGTTTTTGATACTTTTAGACGCTGCATCAAATATACGCAATCCGCCAGTTATGTAAGTACCACAAATTCGGCAAAAAAAAAACACAACTGGTTTATGAGTCATCATAGTATACTATAAACCGGAAATAAAAAAGATAATGTGATACAGCACGCTTCTGCAGAACAATACTCAAAAAGAATTTCTAAAATAATGAAATAATGATTTTTGATACTGTCTAAAATATTCTTCTTTCCGATGCTTTATATCAAACGATGTACTCGTAGATACAATATGTAGTTCTATGTATGAGGATAATTATAAAATGTTATCAAATATACCAAGGTTAATAACTACGCCAGACGCACGTTTGGGCACAAACAATATTTAATTCTAAACGATTAAGATTTTGTAGAGCCTTTATTACCAAAATTCCAAAACTTTATACTAAATTCGCCTGTGTACACCTTGAAAATAGAAAAAAAACTTAAAATATAAATAATTTCGAGATTTCAGAGCAGTAAATTAAAACAATGACTATATCACTGAAAGAATCAATGATATTACTGTCAGTACCAAAGCGTGACTACTGGGATGGTGATACACTGAGTGGACTAACAGTCCCACAGTCCACCAGCAGAGGCATTGATACAGTTGTTGCAAATGAAAATTCATCAAAGATACCAAGGTTAAGATAATTTACAATTATGGAATTTTTGTTTTTCCTTGTTTATTTTTAAACCTTTATTATGAATTTCAGATATCATGCTGCACCTTATTTCGGGTCGGATGTACACAGTTATGACATAGCAGATCCTGAATACAACGATTGTGATGTTTCTTTTTCTGGCAGCGTAGATCGTCGTATAAATCAAAATGTGGATGTTCAAATACGTCACAGCAAATCCTCATGTATCTACGAAGAGGTCATATAGAAACTAAATGAATTTGTCATACTTTGACGTTTAATTTATAGTACTTTGAAGTTGTTGCAATAAAATAGTTTTTAATGTTTTTTTCCTTATGACATCATTATTCAAACAAATAACAAATTTTCACGACATCTTT
The DNA here is from genome assembly GCA_944474755.1 of Limnoperna fortunei. NCBI lineage: Eukaryota > Metazoa > Mollusca > Bivalvia > Mytilida > Modiolidae > Limnoperna > Limnoperna fortunei. Next base: position 63,235,548 of record OX104120.1, read on the forward strand.
TAGTTCAATTATCCATATGCTAGTTTATCATCCCTTGTTGATATGATGAATAGAAATACAATAAAATAGTGAATTCAAACCCACGGGTGTAATATCATCAACTGCCAGAAACAGTCATTCATATCTACGTTTGTTTGTTTGTTTGAATGTTGTTTAACGTTTAACATTTCAGCAATTTTCAGCTATAGCATGGCATCCAGTTTTTATTGGGGAGGAAGCCGAAGTACCCAGAGAAAACCTCCGACCTTGGTCATATCTACGAAAAAGTACTATAAATAAAAAGATCTGTAACCTGGTGCGGTCTGTAAAATCTTAACCATGCATGATACAAAAAAATTATTAATAGTTTTAATAGTTTTACTGATGATAATTATCATGCTAAATCTAAGATTCATTGAAGTGCTTGTACATGGTTATGACCTAAATGCAGAATAGTTATTATAACAATGAATTAAACAAGAATTACTAATAATTTATTAACCACTGATTAAGAGGGATATTTCGATTTTGAATACCCACAAGCAGTTTACTACGAACTAGATGTGGGTGTTTGCTTTGTTAAACCCGTTTGGTTTCATAATGCAAATCAAACTGTTTGTAATGAACGAAAAACATTACGTCAAGTATGATTTTTTATAAATAAACTACCCATAGATGTCTGAACTTGTTCTGATACGTAAAGCAACTCGACTAGCAATGCCCTATTAATATCTTGATATTTCGAAGCTTTGAAAAATCGTAACGCAGAATAAGAGAGGAAAACAACACCAAAATGGATGCAGGGATAAAAAGTGTTAAAATAATTGTTTTTTTCTGTCAGCTTGTCGATATAACAAATTCCAAGCAGACATTAAAAAATAGAATTTCAGTATGTTGTAGGAAAATAATTTAAAAAAGAAATCTGTACACAAATGTTTTTTTAGAATAGTTAAGCTTCTTATCTGAGGTTCTAACAGAGGTCTACAAAATCAAGATTCTTATACAAATAATAATGTTTATTTAGATATTAAAGAATAATTGCATAAATAGTTCTTCGAATCAACTTGCTTTGTCCAGTGTTCTCATATAATTACCACGGGTAAAAAATTATTCTTCTGCATGTTTTTGATCGAAAACAAAGCACACGATTAATGGTGTACTATTAAACTGCAACATTTGTCACAAGGTTTTAGAACAGTTAAACTGGGCATACACCATCAAGTAGGCAGGGCTGAGCTCTTGTTCTTGTTGTCTTACACAGTATATATGTGTATTGCTTCTTTAGAAGGCAAGTGGTATTTTGAGCTTCGACGTATCCATCAGTGTGCATATAACAAACTAACCGATTTTGTTTGGGTACAGTTCAAGTAGGCCTCAGATTGTATGCGGAATGTGTGACTTATGTTTCATTTGTCAGTATTTCAAGTACAATTTAAGATATAGGTAGACTGTATAACTTTATAATGTTTATCATTTCGTCCTTTCACTTATAACAGCATTCAGGACCCCTTTAGGCATTCGATATTTGCCTTAGTATGCCAGCTCCGGCAACCGAACCTGTCGGTTACAGTATTAATTGTCAACGTATAGTTATATAGAATTTCTGTATGTAAATATAATACGCAAAGAAACTATAGTACTTACAGTTTTTACTTGAAACTTCCAAACTATAGGCTAGTATTAATCAAATCCACTCATTCAGTAATTCGTAATTTACCTTACTGGAGTTGATTATTTGACTACATATTACGCAAAATTTAATAATTTTTGTTTATTTTAATTTCGTCCAGTTTTTAGTCTGTCTTTAGGTTTTGACCATGATTGATTGATCGCTGTTAAACGTCAGCAAGCAATATTTTAGGAATATTCTTGAACTTTCAAAGTGTATCTGCACACAAGTTTTTTTATTGGGAAATAACTCTGTTCAGAAAAAAGTTTCGGTGTGCCATAGTTAACTGCGAGAGCATAATGTCAACTGCATCTATAGTGCGAAATGGCTTACCGAAATTCGTGAAACAAAATTGATAATGCAAAAAGAAATCTTGCTGAAAAAACAGGCAAAAAACACATTAAGTTGCAAGCCTTAAGAATAGACAGAACAATAACTAAGGGTCTTTCCACTGAACGATGGTAACCCGGAGATACCGGTACATACGCCGTCTTAAATGGTAGAAAAACCTACAGGAGATTGAAAACGCACTGGGTCGATGCCACTGGTTGTGGATTGTTCCCCAATGGTATCACCAACTCGGAAGTCACACAAACAAAATACATTTGCAATCTAAAGAGACAAACATGAATTTTCTGTATACGGTTTTGATTAAAAAAATTAATTCTTGATAAAAAATTAATGTATATAATTTTTATTTTGATAAAAGTGTATATTTTTCTGGCAAAGTGGTTAATTACAAAGATCTTTTTCAAGAGAAACACTTGTTATATTATATATACATGCGTTTACAAGTACATATACGAGTCTTAAAGTAAATTTGTGTCAACTATTTTTAGAAGACAATTTTCAAATACATTACTGTTATCTCCAGTCTAATGCTACGGCAATTATCAACTAAATTAACCGGTTAAAATGGAATTTTTTATTTGCCGGAAATAAAGTCTGCGCTTACGTTAACAACTCACGGCATCACTCTTGAAGTTAATGCCATGAAATTATTGAATTAATTCAATTAGAATCGACGTTAGAATAACTTAACTTAATAAAAAAGAAAGAAAAATACTAAAACAAAATACCAACAACTAACTTAACATTAAAATTCTAGCAAACTCTCTTACATTTGCGAAATGCAATGTTGCTAAAATCCTCAAAATTACAGTCAAATTGATATTTTACTTAGATGATTGCAGATTGGTCGTTATTCAGCCAATAAATTCTGCGCAGGCTCTCTTTACGGCAACTCTGTCTAAAAATGTCTACATCTCCAAAAACAAACGAAAATAAATTATACGTTGGATTTTGTAAGTAATCAATGGTAAATACCATACCGCGGCTACAGAAATTTACTACTTAGTCATCTTATCAAAAATGTGCCATAAATTGCCCTGTTGATAAAATCTTTATTGATTATATACTTACTTGTACTTTTTACATAATACTTTAGTTTGGTATCTCAAAATATATGATCTAGCTCAAAAAGTAGGATTTGATGTGGGATCACGTTGGGATATTTTTGTCTTTATGTGTCTGAACTATTTTGTTAAAACATTTTGTTTTAGTAATGATCAATCTCTTTTTATAAGAAAAGTTTTAAACAATAACATCATGTTTTCCGTTTCAATTCTTATAGCTAATGCCAAAATCTGTTTTTTATTGTGTTCCTGTGAACATTTGAATGGTCTTCCATTTAATCGCACATTTTATAATATCTGATAAATTTTGTTTGTTTGACTGCTGTTTAGCGCCACTTTCAGCAATTTTTAGCATTTTTATCTTATCATGGCGTCCATTTGTTATGGGAGAAGGAAGTCGGAGTCGACCTTCGGAAGGGAAAACTAGCAATTCTTGTCTTTAAGATTGAAGTCGAGCACACCCTACCCGCAGTGAGACTCGAACCCGCAATATCAGTGTTGACAGACCACGTAATCAACGGTATACGAACTACTTTCACCACTCGGTCACAGAAGTAAAAACAATAGGTAATAATTGATTCATATTCTCGATGCGACACATTTAAGAACATATCTTAGTAATTATTTAAAATTAATAATAAGGATGCGACCTTTTCCGTGTGTCCCTGTCTTTGTTGAAGATCCTGTACTTTTTTTCAGACCTAATAAAATACATGAAAACTATTATTATTTTAATATGACCTCATTTTTGTGTACCCCGATATATTCACCTCAAAAAAATATGTAAAAGTATTCTAAACCTTTTTAATGTATGTAGTAACTACATTGTATATTATTTTTTCTCGTGAATCTTTTATAAATCATCATCTGAAAACATTCCAATCAGTATTTTTTAATCGTTCTCTCTGGCATTAATTTTCAATTAAGATTGAAGTCTATTACACCCTGCCCGGAGTGCGACTCGAACCAGCAACCTCAGACTAAGGACCTTATAACATATTTTAAATTGTATCTAAATGAATATCTATTTTGTCTATTGTATTAACCAATATTGACATTTGATATTTATATATTAACAAAACATGCAAGCCCGTGTTTAATTGAAGTAGTAATTTTAGTTATTTATTTTTATCAGATCAAGTTGTAAAATAAGTTCTAATCACAAAGTTTAATGTCCAACTCAGATAAATTTAAAGGTTATTAATCTCTTGACACATGTGCGACACTCGAAAGGAACTTATTTTGAATAGTTATGTTCAATGTATATGATAGTGTAACTAAGCATTGTTTCACAAATACAATACAAGTCGGAAGGGAAACAGCGTTTCGAAGAATTAGAATTTCATTCCAAGCCTTACACATCATTTAGGTTACTTCGGTCCTTAAAGGGAGAAGTAATATAAGGGACTTCAGTCCTTAAAGGGAGAATTAAACACAATGTCTTTTGTTCCTTAAAAGGAGAATTAAACATAAGGTACTTCGGTCTTTAAAGAGAGAATTAAACACAACAAACTTCGGTCCTTAAATGGAGAATTAAACATAAGGTACTTCGGTACTTAAAGAGAGAATTAAATAAAAGGTACTTTGGTCCTTAAAGGGAGAATTAAACATAAAGTACTTCAGTCCTTAAATGGAGAATTAAACATAAGGTACATCGGTCATTAAAGGGATAATTAAACATAAGGAACACAGTCCTTCAAGAGAGAATTAAATATGAGGTACTTCTTTCCTAAAACGGAGAATTAAATATAAGGTACTTTGGTCCTTAAAGGGAGAATTAAACATAAGGTTCTTCGGTCTTTACAGGGAGAATTAAACATAAGGTACTTCGGTCTTTACAGGGAAATTTAACACAAGGTACTTCGGTCAGTAAAAGGAGAATTTAAAATAAGATACTTCGGTTTTTACATAAGGTACTTCGGTCCTTAAAGGGAGAATTAAACATAAGTTACTTCAGTCCTTAAAAGTAAAATTTAACATAAAGTACTTCAGTCCTTAAAGGGAGAATAAAACATAAGGTATTTCGGTCTTTAAATGGAGAATTAAACATAAGGTACTTCGGTTCTTCAACGGAGAATAAGACAAAGTACTTCCGTCTTTAAAGGGAGAATTAAACATAACGTACTTCGGTCTTGAAATGGAGAATTAAACATAAGGTACTTCGGTCTTTAAAGGGATAATTAAACATAAGGTACTTCGGACCTTAACGGGAGATTTAAACATAAAGTATACTTCCGTCCTTAAAGGGAGAATCAAACATAACGTACTTCGGTCTTGAAAGGGAGAATTAAACATAAGGTACTTCGGTCTTAAAAGGAAGAATTAAACGTAAGGTACTTTGGCCCTTAAAGTGAGAATTAAACATAAGGCACTTCGATCTTTAAAGGGAGATTTAAACATAATGTACGTCGGTCCTTAAAGGGAACAATAAACATAAGGTACTTCGGTCTTTAAACGGAGAATTAAACATAAGTTACTTCAGTCCCTAAATGGAGAATTAAACATAAGGTACTTTTGGGTTTCCATGGAGAATTAAACATTAGGTACTTCAGTCCTAAAATGGAGAATTAAACATTAGGTATTTCTGTGTTTAAAGGGAAAACTAAACATAAGGTACTTCTGGGTTCAAATGGAGAATTAAACATAAGGTACTTTGGTCCCTAAATGGAAAATTAAACATAAGGTACTTCAGTCCTTAAATTGAAAATTAAACAATAAGGTACTTCGGTCTTGAAAGAGAGAATTAAACATAAGGTACTTCAGTCCTTAAAGGAAGGATTAAACATAAGGTACTTCGGTCTTTAAAGGGAGAATTAAACATAAGGTACTTCGGACCTTAAAGGCGAATTAAACATAAGGTACTTTTGGGTTTAAATGGAGAATTAAACATAAAGATCTTCAGTCCTTAATGGAGAATTAAACATTAGGTATTTCTGTGTTTAAAGGGAAAATTAAACATAAGGTACTTATAGATTCAAATGGGGAATTAAACATAAGGTGCTTTGGTCCCTAAATAGAAAATTAAACATAAGGTACTTCAGTCCTTAAATTGAAAATTAAACATAAGGTACTTCGGTCTTGAAAGAAAGAGTTAAACATAAGGTACTTCGGTCTTTAAATGGAGAATTAATCATGAGGTACTTTGGTCTTTAAATGGAGAATTAAACATAAGTTACTTCGGCCCTTAAAGGGAGAACTAAACATAAAGTAATTCGGTCCTTCAAGGGAGAACACAAAGTAGAACAATATTGAAAGGGAGAAATAAAGATTAGGTAGGACGGTCTTTAAAGATAGAACTAAAGTCCGGCGATCTAGAGGGGAGAACTAATCATTATTTAAAAACAGAGTTTAAAGACAGAACTGAACATAAGATAAGGTGGTCTTTAAATGAAGACCTAAATATCAGGTAGGATGGTTTTTAACAGGCAAACTAAACATAAGTTAGGAGGGTTTTTAAATGGAGAGCTAAACATAAAGTATGACGGTCGTTAAAGGGAGAAATAATCATTAGGTAAGACGGTCGTTAAAGACAGAACTAACCATAAGGTAGAGCCGCCTTTAAAGGGATAAACATTAGGTATGTGTAACGAACTTCGGTTATTTGTATACTTGTAAAATAGGTATGATATAAATTATAGGATAAATTTGTACTAACACCGGACAGTTTACCAGTCGAGCAGACCTTACTTGTATATCTCGTGATTAGGTACGTTTTGAAATTTCACAGGTAAGTTGTAAATCAGTGGACACATGGACATTGAGTAGAGCACACGTCTGGGAGTAGCAGTTGGGTATTATAATTGTCAGTTCATGACATGGACACCCAAGGCTAGCGTGTGTTTGTTGCTGAGTTGAAATTAAAATAGCAGTTAGGTGTTATAATTGTCAGTACAGGACATGGATACCTTAGGCTATTGTTTATTTTGTAAGGGTTTTTTTAGACCCGGTTTTGGTGTGCTTGTAGCATACAGTAGTAATAAGGCGTCGACTTGATTGATGGAAATGGAAACAGCGTGGTGGTTTCAATGATATTCAATTTGATGTAACAACGTCTTTTATCGGTGATAATATGTTCTGCTGTTGGATTAGTTTATTTGGAAATTTCCGTTGCTGTATATTTAAAGTTTAAAGGTCCGTGTAGAATATGTGTAGTTAAATTAGTAAAAGCACGTGCAGAAGTTGTGTAGTAAATCCGTCACAGTTAGCTGAACACATCAGTGAAGTTAATTATCTAGTGTTCTCGTCACCAATGTAGAAATTGCAACTTGTATCGAATTTAATCATTTGTCCGTTAATATGTTAAAATTCCTAAGGAATTAATTTGATGGTTCATCAGTGTTACAGTACCAACGATGTGGAGGATAACCGGGAGACGTAGTGCGAAGTCGGTGTGTGGAGGCTCAACTTGTGTTTATTTGTAACAGTACATTTATATTAAGTTCAGTCTTGTGAATGTGTATTTATTTTATATGTATTTATTCATTTCATTTTTCATTTATTGTGTATTGTCTTTATTTTGTTTTGTATATTAAATTTATATGTTTGAGCTAGTTGTTATGACATTGACCATTTGACAATCCAAAGAACTTACTTCTTTACAGTAGGACGGTCTTTAAAGGAAAACTAAACACGAGTGGTAGTAATAAAGAAGAGGAATATGGAAAGGGGAAACTAAAGATAGTGTACGTCACTCGTTAATGACAGAATAAAGTTTATGGTAGAGCGGCGTTTAAATAAACAATTAAGACTGTCTGTAAACGGAAAACTAAAAACAAGGTAGGACGGCCTTTCAAAGGAGAACTAACATAAGCTAAATTTGTCTTCAAAGGGAAATTGGGGTTTAACATAAGAATGACACGTACAAGAACAAACTAAGCATGTAGAGATTTGTAAAGAATAAATGATATCAAGCTATGTACCTAACTTAAGGCGACCATTTAAGAAAACTGCATTTCTATATTTAATACAATGTAAGACTAGAGTTGTTTTGAATTGGTAAATAAATCAATTTTCAGAGGTTTATCGAAACAAAACCTAACCACAATAAAGAGTGATCATTTCAGAAAATCTGACGCGGCGCTAAATGGAATTGAACATAGTATGGGAAAGCTCCAACATTGTCGGAAACTCACATCCGTTCGCATTCTTGCTTTGGTAACCGGTAACAAGTAAGAACACGACCGGACGTGCTTTCAGACGATGGGTCCTTGTGCAAATAGAATATTTTGTAGATCGCCACTTACATGGAAAATCGGTCCTGGTCTTCGTAAATATGTCCTTTATGCATCTAACTTTTAACTGACTTACTTGATCGTTATATTGGTAAATGAAATCTCTTATAATCTCCATAGGAATCGAAATCCCTTTATAAGTAACCCATATCTGCATCCGCCATTTCACAACTTTCTTAGTAATTTCTGATAATCATATCACCTTTTGATATATCATCATAATAAAATAAATCTCCTTTTCTTTTACGTCATCGAAAAATCGGTATTCCGGCAAAGCGGTCGCCAGAGGAGCTATGGGAGATATTTCAACTCTGTTCCTGGTAATATTTCTTAAAATTTCCACGAATACTGTGAAAATTGTATTATGGTTCCTAGTTTGTTTTGCGGGTTTTGTACTGACCAAACTCGTACATGTATTCCGTAATATGTTTCCTTAAATTATCAAGAGTGTGTTTATACACGTCTTCTGCGAATCTCCAAATGTACCGAATATGGCGGTGCTGAATACAAGGATTATGACATCAACACACAATTATCATCATCAAAATCAATCTCTTGTTCTTCTACTTTATAGAAAAATAGGCATTCTTGCAATTGACTAACTCTAGTTGGAGGGGAAGACGGGAAAATTTCAGACACCGAAGTGAAAAGATTTCTGGTCTCTAACGAGACTTTGTCTAGTTGGAGACCAAACGGAATCTTTGACGCAGGTGTCTTGAGATTTTACTGTCTTCCCACCGGTCTATTATTCAATTTATTACTCGTTAAAACAATCCGGTGCAGCAATGTTTTTCACAAAAAGTCGTAAGTTTAAACACAATTGGTCGTGGAAGATCAGATATGTTGTTTTCATGTTCATATTTAAAGAGGCAGGGTAAACAAACACAACAAACGCTTATATTTTGAGTGTTATTGCTAAACCGAAAGCTGACGGCACAACTAATTTACACGGGGAAATTGGGGTGAAATTCTTTTTTCAGACACAAGGATATCTCAACCGGCAAAAAAATTAGCACCACGCTTTCTCATAAGTGATAAATTCAACTCTGTTTCTGTGTTAACAGTTCCACGAATATTATGAAAATTTTCTTCTGGTTTCTGGTTTCGAGTTATGTACATGCAGGCCAAACTCGTATGCCGTAAAATGTTTCGTTGAATGTTCAAGAATGTGTTTCGACAGATCATATTGTGCCCGAACTTCAAAGTCAGATGGATCATTGTATGTTTTAACTAAAATTTGCTCATTGCAAAACAAATCTTTCCCAAAAATCTCGAAGAAAAGTATGTGTTTACAATCTGACGTCATCAGTAACAATGAGCTAGCCGTTACAGACAAACCAATCCAATGAATGAACCAAAACGTCACACGCGAAGTCATGACTTGATAGATTTACTTGATAATGAATGAAAATAGTTAAAAAAGATCACATACCTCTGATATCACTTTACCGAACTTGACAGAAACGGCCGAGAGATGTTCCGATCTAAATTTTAACAAACATGACTATATAAAAATTTTAAAACATAAAATAATATTTGATAAATTATCATGTTTGGTACCCTTCTCCCTTTTTTACTCAAAAAATTAATTTCTTTCTGCTTGTCGCTTTTCAAGCAGAATAAGAAATGAATAGCAATGAATAGTCGGCTCAGAGGCATAAGTCGGAGATGACTGCCTAACTGAACTCCAACGAACTACCACTATACAAATCCAAAACAAGTAGTTTGTAAAGCATAAGGCCGACATTACACAAATAAGAAGAAATGCTCACAGTTCAAATAACTACTAAACGACAAAACATAAAATTGGTAAAAATTAAAGAAAAACTAATAACTTAAGTGGTCGGAAGAGGCCATTTCACCTATTTCACTTTGATATTTTATTACAAAAACAAAGCAAAAACGCAAAACGGGCGCATCCTGCAAACATAACAAATAGCAAGCACATAAACGAGGACAATAAATACTGGCTTGGTGCAGTCGCGGTTAACTGGATCCCAAAAACGGCGTTTAGTGAAGTTAATTTGAATATGCGTACCCATATTTTCTTTGCTGTGGTTTTTTTTAATTTTTACATGTTTTAGGCAGATAGTAGAAAATTAGACGAGTAAATGATAATTCAAAACAAAAAAAATCTATAATTTAAATTTTCAACTTTAAACTCAGACATGTTTCAATGTGCCACACGAATTATTATATATATATACACACGTAATATTTCGAACACATTGTTATTGATAAAGACTAGCACGGTAAGTATCACTGAACCATTCGGGCAAAGGTGATGCGTGATTAAGATGAGATAAAGAGTGTATCCGACACAAAATGTCCTATATTCGTGCTATCAGTTATTTATCTACTGACCATATACATTCAGGGATAAATATGAATACGTTGTTAGTGTCTTATTTGGATACACTATTTTAAACAAAAAGTAAGATTTATATTCTAATGCAATTCTTGATGTAACGTCAATTCTAATTTGGCAACGTTAAACATTTCATGGCATCAATTCCACAATTGATGCCGTCAAAAGTTAACGCAAGCGAAAATTTTCCGGTAATAATTCTATTCATGCTGTAATTTATTTATATAAGGTGCTTTGATTGGATAAAAACACTTAAATGGCGTCTTCTCAAATAATTTATATATCGATATTTCCTCTGAGCGGACTACTTTCAGTATCCAATGTAAACAAGATGGCGTCCTCCTAGAGTATAGTCAGGGAGAGGGGACAATTTTTTCTCTGCCCCAATGATTTCCAATTAAATCGATTGAGATTTCAAATAAAATATAATATAAATACAATTTAGTCTTTCATTTTGTTTTTTTCCTATAAATATCTACAGAACCGCGATTCCCAATTGGTACTGTGTTTTGCATATCCCTACGCTTTCCGGCCTAGGTACGTTTTGAGGTCTAGATGAGTTTCTGTAACTGTTTTTGCTGTTTTAAAAATCGCAACGATGATTTCACAGAATTATAAGGATTAAACACTGGGTTTTAGGAAATTATCAATGTGTAAACTCCGGCGACTCCTTCGCAAACTTGACATAAAGTCCTTCGGACTTTATTAAGTTTGTGAGTGAGTCGCCGGAGTTTACACATTGATAATTTCCTAAAATCCAGTGTTTAATCCTATAATAAAAACATCCCATTTTAATCAGTTTATTTAGTTTTTTTTATAGCATAGCATAACCGTAATGTATTTGAAGATTTGCGAGCATCAATTTACGCATACGGGTCGCCATTAAACTCAAAGTCTAACCATCAAATCATTAATTGATGCCGGCAAATCATCAAACACAATGCAGTTATCTGTTATATCTAAAAACAGCACTTTTATGATGCTTGAAAACAAACTTCAAAACTATATTGACTAACAGCAATAGCAAACCAACTGAAGCGTTTTCCCAAGAAAGGCTTGCTGGTCTTCTCTGTCATGAGCACTCCATCAAATGCTTCTTACAAATTTTCAACAGCTTTGCTTTTATATATGCCTGTATTTAAAGAGGCATTGGAAGCCGAGTGGATAAGATAGCTGTAACAGACCCATATGCATTTAAACTAATCATATTGTTTTCTGTATTTATATTCACCAGCGGAAAGAGTATTTTTTATATTCACAAATTGTTAAAATATTAAAAATTATTTCCAAAAATCACGGAAGTTATGACCCGATTAAATCGTGAATTATTGATTTCTCTTCTCCCTGAATGGTTGACTTTTTGTTTAATAGATTAAAAAGTATTTGTTTCCCCCAAAAAGGCTCAAAACAAAGGAATATACGAAACAATAAGGTAAACATACTGATGTACTCGGATGTTCATTCACAAGCCCATAAGCATGTTTTCAAGAATCAGGCCACGGACTTCTATCTCATCGTGACAACTGAAATTCAAAACTTTTCGTGCTGGGGACTAACTAGAAGCACATTTTAACCCTCCTTTCAGATCTGTATACCACTACTTTTGAATAAAAATCACTGGAACAAACGTAGTCCATACGCCACTGATGAATAACAAAACGCGCGTCTGGCGTAATAATTTTGTCACGTTGGTAATTTTGATAACCTTTTATTGTAATATTTTAACACAGCAAATTGACAGCTCATCCCCGGGTGCCGGATGGTGAATGCAATATATAGAAGTTTTAAGTTCAGTTAAAGTGAGAAAATTCAAGATCAATATTATATGACCTGTTTACGTTATTTATTTATATTGACACTCAATGTCAGGCCCTTTGTTGGACAGTCTGTATCTAAAATTTTCACAAAAACATCGTCGACTCTATCGTTGCATAATCTTTTAGACTTGTAAATTATTTTTTGTTTATGCTGTATCATCACGTTTGTCGATTCGATACATAATAAGTTAACTGGTTCGACGCTTTCTTTATACCCTTTATATAATATTTTGAACGACCTGTATTGTGTATTTACACGATCTTAGTAGACTTAAACTATTCCATCTCGCAATAAAGAATAACTTAAGCATTTAGAGTTGAGCGCCACTGATGAGTCTTGAAAAAATAAATTTTGTGAGAATACTGACTTTTGATTGACTGGAAAATATTTTCTATCAGAGGATGGAAAACAAATTTGATCGTCATGAAGACACGCGCCATTTGACGTCATATATTACTCCACGGGAAAATAACAGTTTTTGTGTTGAGCTCTTTTTAAAAAAATGTCCAGTTACACAAATACAATTTTTGAGTTTATTCTATTGTTTGAATTTATTAATAAGTATTAACTACACAAACTATTTTCTCCATTAAGGGATGGATTATACAATGTGTAAAAGGGAAATATTGTTATCCCTTGATGAAGAAAATATTTTTTGTAGTCCTTAAATAGATGAAACGTGCGTCTGGAGTAACGAAATTGTCACCTTGGTAATTTTGATGACTATTTATTGGAATATTCGAACAAAGCCAAGTGAACCCTCATCCCCGGGTAGCGAGAAATTTCAAGATCAATACTTTATGGGTTATCTATCCAGCGGATATCTGAAACATCAGAAATACAGGGTTAATATCCAATATTTATATATACGTCTACAAATTAAGCCCAACACAGTTAGAATCAGATTTTTAACACTGTCAAATTTTTGCTTACCCTCTGTGGGATTCGAACTCACACCGTTGTGACACTGTGGCACCAATTCGCCTGCAATATGTCCAGCGATCTAAACCCCTTGGCCAAATCAGCTATATAAATAAATATAACTTCATTAACCGGGTGAATCGTAGACATAGACATATTACATGTGTACTAGCGTGTGACGATGTAATTTTCGTAACCAATACGTATTAATCTGACTGTGATTACCAATAAAATATATTGTGAATTGCATTATATCACTCTATCTCAGTAACTATAACAGATATGTATATAAAACCTCATATCAGTAGTCATCATTGACCTTGGCCTTGAAAATGGACACAAGGTCAAAAGTCAAGGTCAGGTTCAAAATTTTGACATTTTTTTGTCATTGCCATCGCTATTCCTTTGAAACGGTAAAAGATAGGCAATAACTTATAATGGATAAAATATTGGTCCTCATGAAGGCGCAACTATTTCCTATTGGAGAAAAATGATCCGACTTCATCTTATAGGGGTTATTCCCCATTACAACAATTAATAATTCGTTATTATTAACTACTTATCAACTATTGATAGTAGAGGCATGGGGAATTCACTATAGACGATTATGACTATTGACCTTGAAAACAGATGCAAGGTCAAAGGTCAAGGTCATCTTCTAACTTTTGGTATATATTATAAGTAGTCATATATCAATGACTATAAGAGATATTAACATAATATCTTCAATTTTGATCACCGTTGACCTTCAGCGTGGTCAAGGTCATGCTGTAACAGTCAAGGTCAAAAGTCCTTTTTAAATGTTTTCCATGGACCTATGTATTTTAAATGGCATATTTCTATAAATGCTATTATATATCAGCATTATTTACGTAGATTAAAAGATAGGTTGTCAAGGTCATTCCAGTTTTCTTACGTCCTTTTAATGACCTTTCTTATTTTGAAAGATATCTAAATAGTTTTAATTAAGGTTTTCCACTTTCCTTGAGGAAAGCCTTTCTGTTATTCGTTTGTTTCTTACTAAGGCTTTCCACTTTCCGAGTAAAAAGCCTTCTTGTTATTTTTCTGTTTCTTATTTAAGGCTTTCTTTCCAATTTCCGAGTGGAAAGCATTCCTGTTATTCTTCTGTTTCTTATTATTAAGCTCTCCACTTTCCGAGTGGAAGGCCTTCTTGTTATTCTTAAGGCTTTCCACTTTCCGAGTGGAAAGCCTTCCTTTTATTCTTCTGTTTCGTATTATTATTCTTATCTTTTTCCGCCAAGTTTTCTTTTCCCATTATAAATTTTGTTTCGCGACATGTCGTAAAGACCTTTTATACTATGGTTGTATGGAACATTACGCTTTTGCAGTTGACCCTGGCACCCCGAACACTTATATTTTCGTAGTTCTTTACCCTGTATATATAACTAAAACAGATATATACATATAATAGTCTAAAGAGTCTACCAACCAGCAAGCTTATTAAGTATCGGATCGACAAACATGACGATACAGCATAAACAAAAAATAATATACAAGTCTAGAAGATTATGCAACGATACAAATGACGGTGTTTCTTGTCAAAAATTTAGACAAAGATATATATATATATATATATATATATATATATATATATATAGACTTTATACAATATTTTGAACTGCCTGTATTTATATAATAATGTTGTGTTTAGCATTCAACTATGCCAAACTAGTGGCCAGGGTTGAAGACATCGTGCACGACCCGAGTGGGGGTGCACTATGTCTTCAACCCTGGCCACTATTTTGGCATAGTGAATGCTAAACACAACATTATTATAATTATTATACTGACTGTCTTGACTTGGAAAATTATAACAAAAAGAAAAATAGGGCATTAATGGGACATTAAATGATACCCCGCCACATTGTGATGTAAAGTATTCCTTACAAAATTTATTGGGATCGTCCTTCCCAAACCTAGACATTTTCAGCCTTTCGCTGCCGTTTTGTTTTGTTTTTCTTTTTGCAGACGTCTTCTTCCGTTGACTTGGATAAAAATACCTTATTTAAAGCGCAGCAGTGATCAATCATTGATTACAAGTTAACCCCGCCCATTCGCGTGAATTACAATTGATTGACGTCCAAATCAATAGTTTTCTTAGGCAGGTGAAGAAACTATGAGAGCATAGTGCACGGAGCATAATTCGTTTAGAAATATATGTCAAAATAGTAAAATATTTCTATTAAAGGACTTTCTTACAGAAAGTATAATAATGTGTTTTAACACGATCCCAGTGGATTCATATTACGTCATCTTTCAATGAAGAATATCTTCAACTCTTCAACATTTAGAGTTATACGCCACTGATTAGGCTAAATGGTCTAAAGAAAGCGTCAAGCCAGTTAACTTATTATTATTAAAAACATTTTTTGTTTATTGTGTATGTTAATCCTTTTAGCAATAGTGGCACGTAATATGTGTTTATGGTGTTACCTTTTAACCTATGTTCAAGGGGTAGAATTAAAATATTCTGTTTAATATTATGTATCGCTTATGCGTGACATTTTTCTTTGATCGTACAACAACAATAATTCATTTATTAGCATCATGTATGCGTGAAACTTTTCCTAATTTGCCAAAATATTTCTAGGAATGATTGATGGTTTTTAAAGACAACATGAGTCTTCAATGTGACAAAACAGCTATAAACATATTATTGTTCGTTTTATTTCCTCAATCTCATAACCTATCTGGTCACTAGCGGCTTGATGTATAATTTGAAAAAAAAACAATAATCTAAATATATGCTTGAATTCATTTACACGGTTATAAATTATGTGTTTGTTTACAGATTGTTTATGTAATGTCAATGGAACTATTTGTAAAGGTTGAGAGTAAAACGGACCTAAATAACCTTAATCAGACCTCTCTGAAGACAGCGTGTATTGTCTTTTAAGGATGTCAATGGTGACAATGCAAAGTGCTTCGACGACTATATTTCTGTGTGATGATTATATTTTATTTCCTTCGTTTTTCAAAAATATGTAAAGAAAAACTTTATATCTAACGATTACTATGTCATCAATGTCAGAGGAAGAAGAGAACTATGTCAGAATGTCCTTGCTGCTGACAGGGTTGTCACCAAGAGCTGTTCGTGCATTATTTGACAAGGAGTTTCCACCGACATCTCTTCCATCAACTTTGAAACAGAAGTACAACACACTATTAATTTTACACAAGGATAGAGTTATTAACCAGGTTCAATGGAATCTCCTGTTTCCTCCTAGATTAGGTAACTTTTAGTAAACAATAATATAGAATTACGAAACTATAAAATTGCATTAGTCTGCCTCCATAGATCTTAAATGCTTGGTATTTACAATATAACTTGAAAATTATATGAGCTTGAGTAAAACTGTAAGGCAAAAATGATCAGCAGTAACAGCCCTACAATTCACTGTATTGGTCTGAAATTGTCAGATGACTCTTTATATCAGTTATTGCCCTTTAATTGCAATTTTTTAATGAAGTTTTCTGTTTTTGTCCTGTAACTTAAAAACTATAATAGCTAGAGTGAACCTGTCAAGAACAAAAATGATCAGCAATACAAGCCCTACAATTCACTGAAGTGGTTAGAAATTGTCAGATGACCCCTTATAGGAGTAATTGCCCGTAAATGGCAATTTGTTATGACATTTTTCAATTTTTGTCCTGTAACTTGAAAACCATAACAGCTAGAGTGACACTGTAAATTGGAAAAATGACCAGCAATATAAGTTCTAGAATTCTCTGTATTAGTCTGAATTAACAGATGACTCCACATATGAGTTATAACGCTTTTATACAAATTTGGGGTGGAATTTGTATTTCCTTTGTAACTTAAGTGCCAAAAACAGCTAGATTGAAACTGTCAATTGCACAAATGATCAGCAACGCAAGGCCCACAGATAGTTGCTTAGTCTTAAATAATAGGAATTATTGCCCTTTAATTATGAATTTGGACAAATAATAAGTTTTTGTGTTATAAATTAGTATATAACACACCTAGATGAAAACTGTAAATGAATAACTAAATTAACCAAAAAGACAAGGCCTACATTTAATTTTCAGAAATTGTTTGAGGGCACCTTAGAAGAGTTACTGTACTTAACCAAAATTGGGACGAAATGTTTAGTTTTTTAGGTTTAACAACTGGACTGATACTGTAAATTGTAAAAAATTCAATATAGCTGTCATTTAGGTTACGGGTGAAGATTGCAGGCTCTTGGAAGCATGTAGTTTAATGTTACATCTCGTTATACTCTTATCTCATCGAATTACTCAGTCTGTGTTTCAACATTTTAATTTTGTCGTAATAGAAATATGTTTTACAAATCATGAGAATTGTATATCATTCCCGGAATTTAATTTTAACAAAATAACTAGAAATCTGTTTTGTTATTACATGTGTTGTGTTTTTTAGTTACATGTGACGTTCTTTTTTATTAGATGTGTTGTTTTTTTACTACATGTGTTATGTTTTGTTATTACATGTGTTGTTTTTTAATTGCATTTGTTGTTTTGTTATTGCATGTATACTTGTGTTTTTCATTTGCATGTGTAGTTGTGTTTTTCATTTACATGTGGTGTTGTTGTTTGTGATATCTGTTTTGTAGTCATGTTTTATATTTACAGGTCTAGCTGATTCAAAGAGTTTTGATGTAGCTTTGATGATCTGTTTGATAAGGAATTTGACCCCTTTAACTCCCCCTGCCATTGGATTTGATCGTCTGCCATCTGCAGGGGAGACAACGCCTGGTGCTGATTTAGCAAGAATAAAATATTACAGAAATTACTTGGCACATTTAGATGAAAGCAAGATAGACAACTCTTACTTTACTACAGCATGGAATAACATATCTTATGTAAGTACAAGGTAGACAACTCTAACTTCATCACAGCATCATCCTATTGTAATCAAAAATCCGAGACAGCTAAGTTTTTGTATAAAACACTTGAAACTTCTTTGATGAGGTATAACACATATAAGACTTAATTACATAAAAGGGGTAAAAAAGTATGTGTCCAAGAACATTTTCTAGAAGTTTAACCTCCAAGTTTAAGAATTCTTTTGCGACTTTCGTGTCAATGTAGTGGTTACGTAGTACAACATTGCACGCTTTAGGAAGAGATCCATTGTGAAGACATTGACCAGCAAATATATTCTTGTTCTACAGTTATATCGTACCTTTCAAAATATTCCACTTAAGCAATAGCAGTTGAAAGCAAAAGCAGAAAATTGGAACTATTTTTTCATGATGCCATATTTTGACATACACCGGACATTCATGACATCGGACAACTCGTACTTTACTACACAGGAATGACATCTTAAGTTTAAGCACAATTTAAACAACCATTACTTCACTACAGCGTGGAATAACATCTCAGATTAAGCACAATATTATGTCAAATCCAGCAGCATTGTTTTGTCTTACTTATTTTACATGTAATTGTTATTTATCATACAGTGCAAACATTGTATACAAACAATCTTCTCAAAATGCAAATCATTCAAATTTATAACATTTTTTTCCAGTAAACATACTTGAACAAAGATAAGAATATCAGTTTGACAACACATAACGGTAATTAAACAAACGGCCGTCATATAACCATTATATATATATAATATATATGTGTGTGTGTGTGTGTGTGTGAGTGTACTTCACCAAGGTTTGATATATTTCATATGTAAAAGCAAAAATGTTACTAGTTTCTTTTAATTACAAAAACAAAAGAAAAAACCATTTACAAAGCTTAACATTAAATGTGTTCTGGAATGCTTAGTTTAATGTTCTTTGTTGCTCTGAGGCACCTGTTATACAAAATAAATTGCATCGATCCCATGACTACATGTATACCTATGCCATTAAAATGAAAATAGTTCCATGATTTCATCAATGCTTTTACCCTTAATGTCGTCAAGTATTATAGTTAAAACTAATTTATTTTGGCGTTTTTCTTTCAAAGTCATGTTTTTGATTTTGGTGTGTTTAATTTTGGCGTTTCATTCAACTGATGTGCAAAATCCTGGCACCTTCGACAGTTGTTTTCTTGAAATCGCAGTAGTGGGCAAGGTTATTATATGTGTTATATATATTATAAAATTTATATATATTTTGCGGACGTCTTATTCACTTAAGAGAGCCATCCATGACGCCTTAAATGCGTTAATTAAATTGTATTAGATTAAGTAATTACCACACATATCATATAAAACAAATGTTAACTGTTGGCCTTCTGTCAGTACATAACGATCGCAGATTTAAGTTGTAATCCTTTTTGTATTCCAGCAGTATATTTCTTGATTGAATAACGATAAAGGTGTTATTTTTATTATCAATAACAGAGTCTAATTAGTAAATGATAAGTCGGACATAATTATGTATTAATATAAATAACAATTTATTAAGGAAATATGCATACAAATGTATACCTGCAATTTTTTACACACACTTTTGTTTTACCAGTAATTTAAGCAATATACTTTACGATATGTTGGCGTGTAAAATTGTTGTGCGTGCTTTATTTTAGTGTGTTTAACTTTGGCTTTTTCACCAAAAGCACACAATAAACCAAAATAAAACTACAACCAATATAACCGGATTTACGATATAAGGCATGCTTAAAATTTCGTAACAGGTCATACACTAACATGATTTGTGCCTGTTTACAACATTCATAAACCGCTTCACTGTTTATTAGATGTAAACAGACCATGTTACAAGTAGACTTATCGGCAGTGTGAACCTTGTAAATGCGTGTACTTGTGCACAGTTTCAACCCATAATCTTGTCAACAGTCGACCCTGTTAACCTCTTCTGTTAACTTTACAGCTGGTTCTGTTGACAGCGAGTGACAATCCTGTAAACCCATTGACTTTTTGACAGTGTCAACCTGTATTCTTGATCACAATATCAACCCTGTCTACCTCTAGTGTCTTTCCACGTACGCTTGTCAATAATGTTTAACAAGTCAAAATTTAGATTTGTGGACAATGTTAACACTGTCAACCTGTAGACTGGTCATCAGTCAATCTTGTCAACTTGTAGACGTTTCATCAGTGTTAACCAAGAAAACCTGTATACATGATATGATTGTTAACCTGTTAACATGTCGACAGAGTGAACCAACTCGTCATCAGTATCAGCCTGCAGACTTTTCAACACAGTAAACCTGTTGACTTTTCAACGGTGTAAACTTGTAGATTTTCTGACCTGGCGAGAGTGTTAACCATGGGAACCTCTATTGTGAGCTGTGTCAACGCCTTCAACCTTTGTTACCTGCAAACTTGTTGACTGTGTCAGACAACTGAACCTTAGTCAATAGTGTTAACCCCATTGACTTGTAGACTGGTCAACATCCAGCCTTATCAACCTGTAGAATTATTATTAGACTTAACCAAAAGGTCTTGTATATTACATGTTATGTGTGTCAACATGTTGACATGTCGACAGTGTGAACCTGTAGACTTGTAAGCAGTTTAAACCCGTAGATTTGTTGACTTAGCGACAGTATTACCCCTAGCGACCTATATCATGAGCTGTGTAAACGCCTTCAACCTTCGTTATTTGTAAACTTGACAGTGTCAACCAACTGAACCTGTAGACACGCAAACTGTGTTAAACCCACTGACCTGTAGACTGGTTGTCAGTCAACTTTGTGAGCCTGTAGAAGATCTGAGATTGAATACTCTGTCAACATATCGTCTTGCAGATGGTGTCAAACCCACCAACCTCCAGTCTAGTATACAATGTCATCCTACAAATTTATGTCAAAGCTATCGACCTGTAAATTTCCTGACAATGTCAAACCTGACCTGTCAATTTATAGTCTTGTCAACGGCGTCAACTATGTCAAACCGTACACTTGTTGACAGTATAACTGTGTCAACCTGGGAACTTGTCAACAGTGTTAATCATGTCAACCTGCAGACTGTTAACAGTGTCAACCCAGTCAACTTTTAGACTGCCCTTATCTCGGCTCGTAGACTACTCATCAGTTGTCTGGTAGGCTGTGTCAAATTCGACAACCTGTATGTTTATCAGTGTCAATCTCGACAATCTATACCTCAGTGACAATAACAGACTTAATTTTTTTGATTTTGCATTGTTAATCCTAGCAACTTGTAAACTTTTCAACAATGTCAACCCACTGAAGCTTTAGACACATTAATATTGTCAACCCCTTCATACTGTAGATTTGACGACAGTGTTGATTCCATCCACCTACATGTATAAACTTGACGACAGCCTCAACCAAACAACATGTAGTCTTGTCACTTTTTTCAACCCTATTAGTTTGTGTACTGTATAAATGGAAACACTGTCAACCTTAAGTCACCCTGTCAAACCATAGACTTGTCGATAGTGTCATCTCATAGACCCTGCGTAATGTTCCTAAACTTGTTGACATTGCAAAATATTTAAACCTATGTATCGAGTCCACCTGTTGACCACGTTAACCAAAAGATGATTGTAACATATTTGCTGTATCAACCTGTCAACATTTCTACCTGATTATGCCGTCAGCATGTCACATCTTTTTCATTAATTATCAATAAGCAATATAACAATGTATTCTTGTACGCTTAATTATAACGTGAACTGAGATAAGATGGATTTTTTTTCACATTGTTATTGTAGGCTGTACAAAGACTAGGTGGTTCATCACTGTATCGAGAATGTGAATATTTAAAGACTAAAATCCTTGACAAGTCTAACCAGAAATTAATGCTGGAAGTTCAAAATTTAAAAATGTTGCATGGTTGTTTACAAGACGATATGAAAGAACTGAACAAATTATGCAAAGTAAATACACAGCAAACAAGAAAGCTGACAATCAGCCATGCACAAACAATAGAAAAAATAAAGCATCTGAAATCAGGCCCTCAAGAAAGTATACAAGAAATTGTAATGTTAAAAGATACTGTTCCTTGGAATATTAGGGGTAGGTGATTTAGATAATTTTCAAATTATTCTTAAATGCAATAATATAACAAAAATGTGTAATGCTTTTTTTTTTGCTGGTTTTGCAATTTTCTGTCATGTACTTCAGTTTTGGAAATCTTTCTACGTTCTAAAATAGTAAAATATTCTGATAAATAGATAAAAAAATATTTTCATATGTTTGTATTAATATAGACCCGATAAGTGATTTACCGATCTTTTATTTAACCTTATTTCATATGATAATCTTCAAAGAATATCATAGCTTTTAAGAAACATACAGATCAGATGATATGTAGGACTGGAGTTTTACTTTTTTAATTTGACCTCTGCACTAGGTGCTTTTTACTTTTTTTTGTAATTTTGGTGGACTATTTTGGTTACAGTAATTTTTTTTATCATATTTAGAAAACTTAGAACAAATAATTGTTTTTAAAACTGACTTCACATCTTCATGAGACTAGAAACACAGTTGCAACATAATCAAATCTCTTAAGTAGCAAAAAGATGTAAGACTGCGAAAATATTTCATTTTTGAGTTAACATTGAAAAAGAGGACGTTTACCAGTGTGTGCAAGCGGGACATCAGTGTTGTAGATATATATATATATATATATATTTGTTTCAACTATTTTGGTTAGAGTAATTGTATTTTCATTTATTTTGTTTTCATTTTAGAACAAATGACAACAAAAATAGAAAGTTGGAAGAAAGAGGATCGGATGTTTGTAGAGACCCGAGCAGCTAATCACATACTCTCGTTTTTGAAGACCAACAGCTGTGTTATTGTTATTGCGAGTTCAGGTGTTGGTAAGACATTTAGTGTCCGCCATGTAGCGCTACAGATGGCAGACGATGGGTATGATATCTTACCTATAACAAATCCAGAGGATATTGTCAAGTATCACAATCCTAATAAGAAGACATTATATGTGATTGATGACTTATGCGGAACATACACTTTAAACCAAACGTACTTTGACATCTGGAAAACAATGCATGAAGATATCAGATCCCTGATAAAAAATGATACAAAAATTATAGCTTCATGTAGACTACAGGTGTATCAGGATGATCACTTTAAATTGTTATCACTCTTTTCAGCTTGTGAATGTAACCTTTTACCTTTATCTTTTGCAGAAAAGCTATTATTAGCAAAGACGTATCTTAAATCTTTTGCATCTAAAATTATTGAATATATTAATTTATATGATTTTTTTCCATTGCTTTGTAGATTATACAGTGAAAACCAACAATTAGATTTAGTAGAATTTTTTAAGAATCCATTTTCAGTTTATGAAGAAGAGATTGAAAAGTTAAATACAGAAGGGGCGTATGGTAAATACTGTGCTTTAGCTCTCTGTGTTATGTTTAATAACCATCTGCAGGAGAAATGGCTGACAGACGATGTAAATCAAGATATTAAACAGGTCATTGAAAACACATGTGAAGCCTGTAGATTAAATAGAACAACATCTAGACTGGTGTTGAGAGATGAATTTAATTCACTCATCAATACATTTTTCAAGAAAGAGCACGGATTTTTTCGTACAATTCATGATAAACTGTTTGATTTTCTCTGCTTTTACTTTGGAAAAACACCAATGATACAATGTATAATTAAAAATGGTGATGGTCGATTAATTTCAGAACGGCTTCGATTTAAAAGAGATGTCTACGATCAATCCGCATCCATTGTACCAGACAAGTACAAAAAGCTGTATATAGAGAGATTGTTTGATGATTGGTTCAAGGGTAAGGTATTCGTAGTATTTGATAACATTAATATGAAATCCCCAGAGTTTATGACTACATTCGTAATGTATTTAAAGAATTTGGACGTAACATATCAAAAGCAACTTGCAGCTAAATTTGATAATAAAGCATATACACGAAATATATCACTGCACACACTATTAATACATTGTTGTGCTCTAGGAGATATAAACATGGTTGAGTGGTGTTGTAAATATGGTGCTGATGTGAATTTTGGTAGTGATAAAAAGTCACCTCTGTATACAGCGTGTGAGGGTGGACATACAGACATAGTAACTAAGCTGATGGAAAACAAGGCAGATATAAATAAGTGTACAAAGTGGGGAGAATCACCTCTGTATATAGCTTCTATGAGAGGATATACAGACATAGTGACACAGCTGATTAAAAACAATGCAGACATTAATAAGTGTACATGGTCGGGAGAATCATCTCTTTTTATAGCTTGTAATGGAAATTATGCAGACATAGTGACTAAGCTGGTGGACAACAAGGCAGACATTAATAAGTGTACAAGGTTGGGAGAATCACCCCTTTTTAAAGCTTGTGAGAGAGGATGTACAGATATAGTGACTAAGCTGGTGGCCAACAAGGCAGACATTAATAAATGTACCAGTTTGGGAAAATCCCCTCTGTATATAGCTTGTAAGGGAGGATATACAGACATAGTGTGTAAGCTGGTAGACAACAAGGCAGACATGAGCATGTGTACAAAGTGGGGAGAATCACCTCTGTATATAGCTTGCAAGGGAGGATATACAAACATAGTGAGTAAGTTGGTGGAAAACAAGGCGGAAATAAATAAATGTACACGGACTGGAGAATCACCACTGTTTATAGCATGTAAGGGAGGATATACAGACATTGTGACTAGGTTGGTGGAAGGCAAAGCAGATGTTAATAAGTGTACAGGATGGGAAGAATCTCCTCTGTATATAGCGTCTAAGGGAGGACATACTGACATAGTGACTAAGCTGCTGGACAACAAAGCCGACATTAGTATGTTTACAAAGTGTGG
Source organism: Limnoperna fortunei (assembly GCA_944474755.1). Classification (NCBI taxonomy): domain Eukaryota; kingdom Metazoa; phylum Mollusca; class Bivalvia; order Mytilida; family Modiolidae; genus Limnoperna; species Limnoperna fortunei. The sequence goes on from OX104120.1 coordinate 63,260,694, forward strand.
AGAATCACCTCTATATATAGCTTGCAAGGGAGGATATCAAAACATAGTGACTAAACTGGTGGAAAACAAGGCAGACATTAATAAGTGTACATGGTATGGAGAATCACCTCTGTATATTGCTTGTAAAGGGGGATATGCAAACATAGTGACTACGCTGGTGGACAACAAGGCAGACATTAATATGTGTACAAGGGTGGGAGTTTCACCTCTCTTTATAGCTTGCAAGGGTGGATATACTGACATAGTGGCTAAGCTGTTGGACAACAAAGCCGACACTAGTATATGTACAAAGTGTGGAGAATCACCTCTATATATAGCTTGCAAGAGTGGACATCAAAACATAGTGACTAAGCTGGTGGACAACAAGGCAGATATTAATATGTGTACAAAAGGGGGAGTTTCACCATTGTATGTAGCACGTAAGGGAGGGTTTACATAAATAGTTAATTTATTGATTACCGAAGGGGCAAATCTAAAAAAACCTGTGACAAGAAAGGACAATTAACACTTAACTCTATAGCTCAATAGATCCTAATTTCTGTTATTTATAGCTGGACTCTAGGTAGTATAACACAGTAGACTTTATAATTCCACATTCGTTTATTGCATTTAAGGTATAGAGTGTTCCATTAAGATGCTAATATTAATGGTTATCATCATTCCACCAATGACACTGCAGTAGGAGTTTTTATAATCCTTAAAATGTTTTCTGCCTTCGCATTAGGAAGGCTAATTTTCTGTATTATTGTAGTGCATTTGTCTTTTTGACTCTTTTATTTAACTGTCGGCTGTAGGTGTAGTGTGTAGACAGATCAGTGTTTGTAGTATACAAACTGTACAGTCTAAACACTATCCATACCTTTAGTATGCAGACTGTGTGTTGTGAGTGTAGTTTTTAGACTGTACAGTGAGTTTAGTAAACATACTTTACAGTAGAGTTTAGTATACAGACTGTACAATAATTTTAGTAGTAGACAAACTGTTTACAGTGATTGAAGTATGCAGACAATAAAGCGAGAGTAGCATACAGACCGTACAGTGGATAGCGTGAAGACAATGTTCAGTGTAATAAACAGACTGTGCAGTATGCAGTCTGTGTACAGTGTGTGTATTATGCAGACTGTTTGCAGTGAGTCTTTTATGAATACTATGTACATGTGGACTGTGCGTGTATGACAAGAGTATAAGTGTATATAATGTGTAGTCTACAGGACATGTGTATAATGTACTCTATAGGACATAGTTACAGTGAGTACTATGCTCCAAGCGCTATAGTGTAAACTGGACTGTGTGCCTTGTTTTGCCCAGCCTACTGGATTATGATTAGTGTAAGCAGATCTAAAATAGGTTAGGTGAGTATAACCTGTTTAAAAGCTTTAAGTATTCCTTATAATTTAATTTCGAAAACCACATTTTCTCATTAATTAATTCATTAAGGGTTCATATTAAGGAACTATTTAAGTTTTACATCATTAGGCACCATGTATCTTTCAAATCAATTTTAAAAATTATATCGTAACACAGTTATGATTTTGTTACTTTTTACCTTCATTTTAATAAAATTTGTATATATATATGAAACATTTAAATTAAAAACCAGATATCCTCTAAACATACTTCTCATGGCATGCATGTCTTGAACCTGCTTTCTACTATTATATATGTATTAAACGTGCTGTCTCCTGAAATATCTGTACTAAACCTACTCTCTCTTGACATACTTGCTATCTCTAGACCTACGCGTATTTAACCTGCCTTACTTGACATATCTGTATTAACCCTGCCATTTCCGGACATATCTTGATTTAACCTGCTATTTCTGGACAAGCTTGTATTAAACCTGCTATATCATTATATACTTGTATGAACCCTGCAGTCTCATGACCTGCTGTCCCCATACTAACATTATGTCATTGGTTTATATTGTTGCACATTTGTTAAAGATTAAGTTGTGTGTACTATAAAATAATTTAATTGTATTATAAAACTGTTCAGCTATAGTATGCTGACAAGATGTTTTTCATAATAACACTTGATAGCTGAGAATATAGTTAAGTAAATTTCATAATACAGTGTGAGCCGTGTGTGTTATTAGTTTTCATATTGTAGATATAACTCTGACCTACTGTGACAAGTGACACTGGTAAAAATATTATACTGTTGTTATGGAGCTCTAATTTTTTGTATTGTAGTTTATTAGTATATTGCTAGTGTAACATAGTGTTATTATAATGTATTGCATCTAGTATGCTCACTATTGTCGTCACGTATGACTAATGGATCCTGATAATATGATACTATATTTATTATTGTTCTAATTAAACACAGTTTGAAGTATGAAAAAATTGATAGATACAGATTTAGAATAATGGTCTTTAAGCTTTATCATCACATACCGTATAAGTGGTTTTTTTCGCGGTGATATAATTTTCGCTATATTCGCGATAAAAGTTGGAACGCGAAAATAAAAAATCGCGAAATATTAACACAAATGATAGAGTTATTCATTATGATTACGGACCGCGAAAATTACATTGCTTCAAAATAAACTCACACAGTTTTTTAACAAAAACGCTAAAATTTCCCCATGCGAAAAAAACCACTTATACGGTATGTATAAAGAATGAAAGGTCCGTGTGTTTGACAATATTACATAATTGATCATTGTGCTTTGTTGTCAATAAGGTATAATACATTTTTTATTTACGTGCTTTATTATAAAACATATAATCAAAATAATTGGTAAATAAAAAGGTATTTGTACATGTTTAAAGAAAAAGTCTTGATTATCATATTAAACAAAAATGTGTGTGCTTATTATTACACATGTTTAAAGAAAAAATATTCCGAGACCTTTACTAAATTACTAATGTACAAGAATAAATGATGTGTGACATACACTGTATTATTACAAATGTAAAACATCAAATTGTCTGTGTATTTTATTTATATTTGTATCATATTGCTAGTACTTTCATTGCTTCCTGCAGCTCGTCAGGCATTTTCCAGTCATCTTTATACCTTACATATATATAAACAATATTTGTAAACACGATACAAATGACGATGTTTCTTGTCAAATTTAGACACAGACTGACCAACGAATGACCTTAGTCATTGAGTGTCAATATAATTAAATAACGTAAACAAGTCATAACATATTGATCTTAAACTTTCTCACTCCAACTGAACTTAAACTTCCTACATAGCACCAATCATGCCCCACCCGGGGACACACTGTTACTTGGCTTTGCTCAAATATTCCAACAAAATATTATCAAAATTACCAAGGTGACAAATTCATTACGCCAGACGCGAGTTTCGTCTATTCAAGACTCGTTAGTGGCGTTTAACCTTGGTAATTTTGATTGCATTTTATTGGAATATTTGTATCGTTGCATAATCTTCTAGACTTGAATATTAATTTTTGTTTATGCTATGTCGTCATGTTTGTCGATCCACACTAAAATACTGTACTGGTTTGGCAACTTTCTTTAGACTCTTTATATAGATATATTGTATTTGATTTGTCAGCATCAATTGGTGAATTTTCCAATATATTACGGTTATCTTTACGTTAATGTTTCGGCAATAAATAAATTAACAACTTTAATCGGATTTTTTGTGTATTGGAAAAAGCATAGCTCTTTTTAACTTCTGACTGCATCATCGTCGAATTGATGCCATGAAATTATTCTCGTTGTCCAATCAGAATTGTAGTAACATTAAGAGTTGCAATAAATGATTTGAAGAATAATGAGCATGTCTGCCTGATTATAAAAGTGTAAAGAATAAATGGTCAGACTGCTTTAATAAATCACATATGTATGAGAATTAATTGTTATTAAATTGACCATCATATATGCATGAATTATTAATTACTTATATATTTATCAACACGTATATGTGAAGAATAACTACCATTGTTTGCTTTATCTTCCAGTTATTTTTTTCTATTGGTATATTTTAATTATAAATGTACCTGTACATTATAACTATGTAATGCTGATGATCTAAGTAGATGGGGCTGGGAGTAGTAACTTTTTAAGGAATATTTTGCATTTTATGGGACCTCCTTTATTCTGACTTAAGTAGATGAGGATGGGTGTAGCGAATTGTCCTTTTATGGAATGGAATGCAATTGCTAAGAACCCTTTTTTCATGTATTTACATGTTTGAACAATTAAAGTACAGCATGTGTTAATTGTATAATTATAAGATTATTTCTGATACAATGGGTCATTTGATATATTAATATCAATTGCGACCTTCAAAATCGTCTGTAAAAAGTTACATTTTATATTTGAAACCACTGGGTCAATCGAAATCGTTAATCAAAATGGTTGCCTCCACAGCAGGGGAAATTGTTTTTAACTGTTCAAGACTGCAACGCTGATTGATGCTATATTGTATGTGCATGTTATTTGGTCTTCTGAAAAAGTTATTTTTTCCTAATTTGATTTGAAATTCAAAATGACTGCCCATACGGGAAGAATTTTTTAAAAGTCTTTTCTTAAAACCTTTATCGATTGCATTAAAAATTATCACCATTATTCATTGAATAGTCCTTTTCTCTTTGAAATTTTGTGGTTTTTTGTCACATGGGGATTCAAAATGGATGCTACAGCAGGACTTTTATTCTAAAATGGCCTCTTATTTGAAACAGTTGAACAGTTTGAAATCGATCAGCAATATTCATTTATTCTCAACAAAGATCATATAATGTTTTTATTCAAGTGAAAAATTGAAAATTACAGACTCAGTTAAACATCATTGAAATGCAATTATATATAAATCAGCTGAACGATAAAGGCTCATGAGCCCTGATTCAGTAATAACACTGAAATATATGTATACAGGACATTTTGAGGTATAAGCATAGCATTGGATGTGAACTTAGGCTCATTTTTCAACAGAATTTATTAGAACCCGAAATTTCAGATTTGTGTTTATTATTTGTATTTATGACTAAAAAGTTTGAGAAACATTTTAAGCAATATTGTTCACTAAGTATAAATAATACGGTTATGTTTTGTTTGATATGCATAACAATAAAATTTGCTTTAGAAAGCTATAATTTCTGTCTTGGTTTAAAGCGCACATTCCGCGTCTTCGGCTGTCACTGAAATGTTTCAAAAATCAAGATTTCTGAAAGCTCAGTTAAACATAATTTACTTTCTAACAAGAAATCAAAACCCCCAAGTCCTTGGACTTTCAAACTACAACAATATTATCATAAGCTTCGTTCCATCTATACGATGAAATAGTAGAATATATTTACCAGCAAAATAACTGACATAGATACATAGATACTTTTGCGAACTGCAAGTTCATTACATAATATTTACATTATGCATATCTTTCATCAATATTCTAGATTTCTTTTGGTTCGAATAGTTGAATCAGATGAAGTAGAACCATTCTTTGCATTTCCCAATGAAACCGGTAGCCATGACGTCCACAGTAAACAAACAACGCGTAGTAACTAAAATAAAAATAAATAGAATTTTGTACACTATTTAAATAAGGGCCCCAGACATTTTGACAAATAATTAACTGCTTTCTGTTAAAGATTTATGTACGTATAAAATTTTTTTACCGAATCACATTTCCATCATGAAGCGCTAACGCATTTTATTGAAATTATGCTTCGGTCAACCCTGACCTGCGTTAATAAAACTTTTAAAGTACGCACTCTTTCTAAATGAAAATCGCGACAAATGAGAACTTATTTTTCATCTTAATTACTTAACACGTATTTCACAAATCTAATAGATTTATGTTATTTAATATTGAATATCAGCCAGCATGAGCAATGAGATTTTATGTATAATATTTAAGGTGGCTAGTAGGTTCTGTTTTTCGATCTAAGGAAAAAAGCATTTTGTTTTATATTTGAAGTTACAAATATTGTATGTACAATTTAAATTAGAAATTCATCTGCTCGAATATTTACAGTATTGGTAAAATTATGCATATCGTTCACACATTTGTTCATTTTGTGTACATTATCAAAACATTCTCATAAATATTCAAAAAAATTTCAGACACCCAAATGTAAAGAATTCCGACCTCCAACGAGGTGGATACCATAAAAAATCTTTCACACCTTCAAAGAATTGCATAACACTTGGTAGAGCTCGAATTACCTTAGTCCGAGATCCTCTGCCGTCCAACGCTTTTTTTTTGCGTGGTATCCACGCAAACAAGCGTTGGACGGCAGAGGATTCTCGGACTAGAATTACCTTACAGTACTTTTGTGAGCTTTTAGTTAAAAAATGAAGATGTCTGCGTTTAGATTAAGGCAGTCTATTTTATTATTATTCCTTTCCACAGATATCAAATAATATTTATAGATTGCGTTTTAGACTTAAAATTGTTTTAATAAAGGTAACAAAAAAATAATAACACTTTACAATCACCATCTCTTTATTTTATGACACGGGTACCAGAAAGATTACCAATTGAGAAAAGTTATATTTCTTGTCTGTTGACACAGGTTTCATGAAAGTAAGCTACGAATTCATCTCGTATTATCTCATAAATCTATTAGTTGAAATTATCTGCCCTCAATTGCAAACATTTTAAATTATAATGATTTTCGCTTCCCAATTGGTAGCTTGATGTACTGTATTCGAAGGGTTTCCAGTGCTCGAGAGACAGACTAAAGATATACCTGAACCTTGCCCTGAACACATTTTAATAGTAAGATAAAACTGATCAAGCATTGAATTTGGTTTTTTAGTTTTTATTAGTTATTTGAGTTGTTCTCATCTTATCTGTTAGGAACTTGTTATTAAATATATTCTTCGGGAGGGCAGGAAGTTAAAGATCCGACTTCACAATTCTGAGTTGTTATTTTAGACAACTATAATTTTCTTAAAATAGCGAGAACATGCCAATTGCAGTCCTCAAATGCTTCAAGTGTATACAAAATTCAGGTCAAGATTAAAACAGTGTACAATTCTAATCAACTCAAGAATTGCATTTCACTGACAAAATTAATATCAAACACAACAACCAAGTGTCGACAAATAAAATAAACAAACACAATATTTTGGCTGGTAATTGTCATGGCTTTATTCACACATCAATACACAATTCAAATCAATCAAAATTATTCATATGTGAATACACAAATCAAATCAATCAAAAAATGTCCATCACAAATGATGAAAATAAAATACTATTAGGCGACCCAATAGTGATATTAAAAACACTGGGCGATCCAGAGTTGAATTGTATTTCTAAATCCGCCAATGAGAATTCGATAAAACAACAAACGTATTCTCACTGCCAAACAGTTTAGAAATACAAATTGCCAGCCTCAATAATGTGGATATACATGAATATGAGGGTTAGCAAAGAAAGTTTCAAGAGCTCCTTGTAGCGTATTGATAAATATATACTTACCAATGAAGGATAAATGAACGCCATCATAATTGAACAAAGCGGGAAGTCTATCTTCGAAATCGGGTATTGTATTATGTAACAATTTTAGCAAGTGAGACATTGCAAAGCAATTAATTTTTTTTCTATTTATATCCATTTTTACAACATTCAACGAATATCGCCACTGCAATCTCGGAAGAATATTTGACCATATTATTGCAGTCCCTGGTAGATAATGAAACATAATATTTGCCAGTTTGTATTTGTTATCAAAAATAAAATAGCCGCAATGATTTTCGGGGCTTCCGATATCGTTTCCCCCGCAATGAATGACTACAGCGTGAGGCAATCCATAACAACACAAAAGACCTGACAAGAGAGGCATAAGGTTGCTCCATCGCATCCCACTCATTCCTAGCCAAATGAGGTAGACGCCTTGTCTTTCCATGCCAAGGTTCCTTTTAGTTGGTCGGTGACATGTGCGATGGTATGCTTCCTTAATTATCGAGCTCCCTACAATCCATACAGTCTTGATACTGTACCTAAAATACTAAAACTGAGTTATAACCTAATATATCGCTGATACGAGTAAGATAGCCAACGTCCCTTACATTGAATTTCTGCATCACTACAACCCGTGTAGCGCCACCTATCCTAAATGAATATGTATTTATATTTCGTGTGTTGTAACCCATAAATTTTAGGGGTGAATGAAAAACTGAAACAAATTGTTTCCTTGTAATTGGTTTTCAATTTAAATGACAAAATAATGGGCCTTCAAAGACTGGCCTCATTCGCATGTAATCGCCCAACAACTTGAATAAAGTAAATGGCAGATTTTCATCTGATTTGATTACAATAACGCACGATCTACCAAGCTTATCCGTTTTTGAATATCGTAATTTTATCTTGCACGATTGATCACATTGGCCCAAACATATGTCAGATTCTTGAATAACTTTATTGATATCATACTTGGTTGAACATGTTTTTTCACCTACTCTTAGCAAAACAGAAAATGCTAATGAAAAGGCAGTAAAAAATAATAAGCTTTCGTAATAAGAAGAACATACATGGCTTAAAGCTACTGGAAATTTTCTCATCATTTCAATAGTAACAGGAAGACGCAAATCTGGTGCCCCATTTAACCTGGTCATACCCTTCAACAAGAAATGATTGAGTGGTATCGTCTAGCCCTTTGTTTTTTAAAGTAAAACTGAGACCACTTAAATACAATTTCGCAGTCGCCGGGGCATATGAATTGTAAGACAAGTAAGCAATAAAATTTGCAATGTGATCTACAGATGGTGGCCATATATTAGGCAAGCCATACAAGTTACGAAATTCATTAACTTTTGCTAATCCATTCTCATAGGCATTCCAAGTATTCTTAGACAGGGAAGCTTCAAACAAGGTGTTTGGTTCTAGCACAAAAGGTTCAAGAATTCCACAGGAACTAGACAAGGCAATGGTTCGGCCCATGGTACCAATACTCTGAACTGGTCTACCTGCCCACGAGAGATACAATCGGCTATTTAATTACTTTTAGATTCTATAGAAGTCGATTTTAACTGTATATTTAATTTTAAACTGCAATAAATAATGAACATTAGAAGTGACATCACAGTCTCAGATCTTGAACTCTTGCAATTAAAATCGTAACTACAGACTGATTGTCACAAAAAACATGACCTTTTTAGAAAAATTGCTAAGCAATGGGAATTATTCCCAGATATGTGATATCCCTTAAAATAGAAGTGCATTTCCAATGTTTTGGCCATTGTAAAAATGTCCATTTTCCTGCATAAAAAGCACCGCATCCTTTTGCCGAGCCATCAGCACTGTCTGTGTAAAGTTGTAAATCATGATTGGTTGTCCAATTAACATCAGGTATGCAAGATACGCCATTAAAATTAGCAAGAAATTGTTTCCAAACCCTAAGATCACTCTTCATAAATAAAGTTACCCTAATAAAATGATGAGGTTGAGATGCTTTATTTAAAGAAGCATAAACACATCTAATAAATGCTCTAACGGTTGGAAGGGCTCGTGAAGAAAAGGCCAATGAACCAGCTAATGACTGAAGAGTTCTAAGTGTCACTTCTATTCAAGTTTGTAATTAAGCTCAACAATCTTTTTGGATGACATTTTGATAACCATATCATCGCAATCGATTGTAAGGCCTAAATATTCAATTTTTGTTGTAGGACCCTCCGTTTTTTATGAGCACTTGGTACACTCAAACGTTCACAAACAGAATGGAAGGTTGCCATTAAATTCCTGTTATCGTCTGTGCAGGCCTTTCCCGCGAAAATGAAATCTTCTAAATAATGATCTGTATCTTGGCAATTACTCGCTGTTCTCACAGCCCACTCAATGAAAGTTGAGAACCTCTCAAAATAGGAACAAGATTGAGAAAGACCCATTGGCAACATTTTGTCTATAAAATAATTCCCATTGAATTAAATACCTCAAAACAAGTCAAAATACACAGGATACATTGTCAGCAAGCGACATGCCGACTTAACATCACATTTCCCACAAAGTGCATGTTTACCTAAGCGTTGAATAATACAGACAGCATTATCATACGAGGAGTATTGAACAGTAGCATGCGACTGGTAAATATAAAATTAATTCCATGACCTAATGGATAAGACAAGTGGGTTATAAGTCTATAAATCCTACTGTTTTTTAGGAACTATACCAATATGGATGCACCTGAGGTTTGAAATAAGTCTTTCACAGAATGGTCCTAAAATTCTACCCAATTCGATTTCAGCTTGAAGTTTTTGTGCCACAAAATCAGAAAATTGATAAACTGATTTTAGGTTTTTACAATCCACAGCTGATCATGGTCCTGTGTAATGTAAAGCCAAACTTGAAACCATTTTCTAAAATTAAAACACTGTCATTGTCGGGATAATACTTCAACATACGACATAATTCAACAACATTGATAGGCGATTTACCTTAAGACCAGAGCTCATCTCTACTAGTACATTCTGCAATAAAGAAACACAAATTTCTACCTTTATATAAGTAGACGACGTTTGGCTAGTACTTTATTAAAAGGTGTAGCAATAAAACGTTACCATAGCTCGCCATCAGTTGAACCTCAAGACTTTAATGGGTTCATCGAAATTCTCAACCTAAATTGCTGGTCATAAGGTAACCACCTGCTAGTTGGACGTTCTAATAAGCGTTATGTAACGAATAAGCTCACCAGCCTTATGTGGATGATTTTCTATCATAATAGATACATAATTAAGAAATGCATTTGTCCATGAGCTGATAGAATCTATGCTTTTAGTTTTTCGTTGCCTAGGTTGCAAAACAAGTTTGCCGTTTATTATTTCTAAATTACTTGATCTTTGATCAACATTATTTTCAAAATTTTGCTTCAAAAATTGAGCAAGGTCTACATACTCGAAATTCACATTTTTTTTTAAATTAGGAGTTATAAATACATCCGTTTCATTTGCTCACATGGGAATTAACAGCGGCTCATTTGAGGCTACCGATGGCAAGTTTCAATATTATTTATCAAAATAGAATCATTACTCTGTCTAACTGCAGTATGATTATGAGGAACATGCTGTTCAAGCGGCCCTTGAACTCCCTGGACAACTGGGGCTGCTGGTTCGATATCAGGTGTCCGCAGCTCTGGGACAGGACCATTCTGCTCGTGCACCGGTAATGGATCGAGTCTCTGTGGTTCAGGTACAAGTTGTTCTGGAACCCTATTCCGTAAAGGATACGGACTCCTTCTTTGAATACCCCTGCAACCACGTCTTCAAGGCATGTCAGTTATTTGAAAAATGTGTCAATAGGACATTAAATTTGCAGTAATTTATATATTCTCACAGTTTACAAGAGAAAATTGAAATAGACAAATAAACTTAAATTTCGGAAAAACGGCATACCTTTTTCAAATTCTTCTGTAATTAGTATCATTATTCATAAACTTTATGCGATATCGAAATATCCGGGTTTTTTTTACAAAGTTACTAAAATAAAATTAATCATAAAATTTGAAAATTATTCCTGTTATGAATAATAGAGGTGTTATTAAACACTGTTATCCTGTTTTTATACCTAAGTGCCTCTAAGATAGATAACTCGTCGAATAATTAAAATAAACGAATTTAATTTTGATTATTAAATTGCATTATTTACTTCTAAAACATGGTTGGCGTGTCACACTAACGAATGACACTAATTCGGAAGATCGATTGTGTCAAACTTGTAAGACTAATGTGGTTTTAAATTGGAAATGTAATTGGCATGGCCTACACTGCTATCGCAGATGTGGTAAACACACTCTCTGTTGAGAAGAACAATGACCATCGAACATATAACACAAAGAAAACTGATGGATTACAAATACTGAAATATGTGTGATGTCACATGGACAGTGGCAAAGATAACGTGACAGATATATATGCACAACATGTTTAGATGAATCAAGAAAATATGTTTGTGCAGGAATTACTTGCTGAAAAAGAAAAAAGAAAATTGAAGCAAAGCTTAAGAAGTTTTTATAAAAAAGTGGAGAGACTATAATGGACCATAGAACTTTGGCAGTAAAGTTATGAAAATGAAAGACAAAAAAGAGAGAACATGACCAAACTTTGAATGACAAGATAACTCTGAAAACACTTAACTTCTACAGACAATTGATGATCACTAGAAAAAAACTACAACCTGAAATGCATGCACTGGCATTATTATGCAAGGAAAAGAGCAAAGAAAACTGACCGAAGAAACTAGAGCCAAAGGTCAAGGCACAGTTACAAATATAGACAAACATACACAAAGCAACACAAAAACCAAAATCACAAAAACAGAAAAGACTAACCCAAATGCAATTAAAACCATGGATGCACTCGGGTGTTCCGGACGAGTAAGCATTGCCTTTAATTAGACATCTGTCGAGTTACTCATTGTCATGTCTAGGAAAAAGTCAAATCCAGGAATAGGATATATAACATATTGATCTGAAACTTTCTCACTTCAGCTGAACCCAAAGCTTTTATAAAGTTGCTTCCCAGTCCGCCACCCGAGGACGTGCCGTGCTGTTACTTGGCTTTGCTCAAATATTTCAACAAGATGTAATGAATATGTTGTGACTTGTTGACCTTATTTATTTATATTGACACTCAATGACTAAGGCCATTCGTTGGTCAGTCTGCGTCTATAATTTTGAAAAAACCTACGTCATTTGCATCGTTGCATAATCTTCTAGACTTGTATATTGTTAAATAAATAACGTCAACAAGTCATGTAATATTGATCTTGAATTTTCTCACTTCAAATGAACTTACAACATCTATATATTGCATTCACCATCCGCCAACCGCGGAAGAGCTTTCACTTTGCTTTCCTTAAATATTTCAACAAAATGTTATAAAAATTAACAAGGTGAAAATTGATTACGCCAGACGCTCGTTTCGTCTATTCAAGACTTATCAGTGTCTTTTATTTTTTTTATAATATAAATAATTCAAACGTTTTGTCAGTCAGACTCAGGAACAAACTATAATTAAAAGATCTACCTTAATCTTGCGTATCTTTCACAAAACGTAGAAAACGAATTGGCTAAATCATTACTCTAGCTATAAAGAAAAGACTTTTTGCTTCGATTTGCCACTGAAAACTGGTTATAAGACCTCTGTTAGTGGAGCACTTGTGGTTCTTTAATGCCATCCTTTTCGGACAAAAGTTGTCTGTGTCGCTGTCTTTCAGGGACGATAACAACAACTTTTACCAGGATTGTCCACAGATATACCTTTTGGATAATACAGAATACTTTTATCTCTGAATTCCCATTGCGTTGTACAATTGAGGTCACAGCATGTCACTGTATGTGTGTTCTGGTTTGTGTCGTAAAATTTGTCAGCAAAGATATTAACATGCGCAAAGAAAGCCAATTTCCTTGTAACGAGGTTACTAACGGATTTGTCAGACATGTTTATCATCTTTATACTACGGCCCCAGCACAGTAGATAAATGTGCTGTACCTGATTACTATGCCACCATTGAATGAATACACTGGAATAGTTTCCTTGACTTCCTTGCTTTTTACATCAATTAATCAGATGTATTGTTTTAATCTTCTAGTAACAGCAATAATATTGTTGTCATGGATATATGTTATATCAAAGACACTTTGTGGTTGTAAACTGATATCAAAGTTTTTATCTTGGGAGGCATCTCTGTTAAATCCTCTGACACGGTATGTAGTGAAACAGCGAAATACCATTCTACCATCCGGCAACAGCGCACAACCTCTGATATTATCTAACTTTGTATCTATAGTTGCATTACATTTAATTGCATATCCAAGCAATAAATATCCAAGGTCTATTGTGCAACAACTTCCAGAATATGCCGTTTTCACGAAATAAGAAAATATATGTTACATTTCATTTTTCTAACGTGAATCGATAATTGTGAGTTCAAATGTATGTTTTATTTATATCATTTTCTTAATTTTTTAAAGATATTTCAATATATTATTACAGATATACACAAACAGTACGAGACATAACATACAAAGACATTATTTGTTTATATAATGTTGAATATAAATATAGTGTAGAATAATGTTTCTGCGTATTATTGGATTGCATCTCTTCATTAATTGTATCATTTTAAACATGTCTTGCCTCATTACAGCTTGTCATTTAATTTATGTGAATCTCAAGGTTGTATACGTGAGGTAGTTACTTAATCAATACATATAAATAGATATATACACACATACATACACATATATACCAATACACATATATAAATTGAATCCATAATATTCATAATAAACATGTTACAAAATATATGATATTTGTTGTCCAATGCCATCTAAACCATGCAGAAAATATTACATAATACATACTAGTACAATACATGTACATGATGGTCTTTTAAAAGGGACAGTTTCCTTTCATGTTAATATATTTTTCTTTCAAATGATGCATTTTTTCCAAATTATCTCTTTGTTTCACTATTTGTTTAAAAACACTCAGGTCTGGACTGGCTTCAGTCCACTTACAGAAATGGGTATAATTTCTTGCTAAAAGGAGCAAAAATGGAACAAGTTCAAGGAATGTGCTTGAATCTGGAAAGATAATTAGAATTGCTCGTTCAGGAGAAAGGTTAAAATGTTCTACATCCGATGCTGATGAAATCCAAAAATTAAACATGGACCAAACATTCTGAATAATTGGACAGTCCCACAGATAATGATCATCCTCTTTGTAACAGAAATAACATAAAGTAGTGTATTTTTCTTATGTAATAGTTTTTTATTTGGAAGAATATGATGCAGCAATTTAAACTTAAAGTTTCTGAGTTTGGGATCATTAGCGGCTCTATATATTTCATTAAGCAATATGGAACAATCCAATTTTACCATTAGTTGTTGTTTCCATTTCTCAATACCTTTGCCATTGACATAAGTTGGTAAATGCTTATCTATAAAATGAGTTTATAAATTTTGAATTATTTTGTCTACCTTTCAGATTTGATATCAGAGGTGGTTTTGGTACAATATCTTCTTTGCTCAAAGCTGTATTAATACATGTGGTAATGCCATTTGATATGTTACAATTGATAACAATATACTTTACATTAAAAAATTGTCAGAAATGGTATTAAAAAGTAGCTGATTTTCTTGATGAAAATAATAGTCTCCAAACATATCAACTCTTTCTAAACAAAGATAATGTCTATATTAAGTATATTGTTATCAATGGGAACAATAGAGTGACACCAAACATGATCTGATTTTGAGACTTTGTTTTTTAAACTATCAAAATTCAGAGATGAATACCTAACACGTATGCCCTGTCAGAATTTTGATATTAGCATGTGAGCATCATGTTCACCTAAATTGCTCTCCCATAAAATGTTGTCTTGAAAATACTTAATTTTAGCACATATCATATGTTTCCAACATGCATCATAAATCGTATATAGTTTGCATAACCATTGACATTTAACAAATTTTGCATAAATTTTTATGTCTGTTAATTCCAGACCACCATCTGATTTTTTAATATATTATACACTTTTTTTTATTTTGCAGGTTTTTCATCCCACAAAAATCGCACGATTTTCTTTTCAATTTCTTTGAGATAAGCATCATTTGGATTATGTAAAATGCTCAGTACATATGTAAATTGTGGAATAATCACACTTTAATAATTGTCAGTTTACCATACCATGTTAAATCTTTTCTTTGCAAATTTTGTATTATTTCTTCTATTTGCTCTTTTCTATGAAAACATTTTTCTCGAATCAAATCTTTCTAAAACGTATTTGTGGGAATAATAATACCAAGTAACCCAAATTCATCCGTTGTTATTTTTATACCGGGTGAAAAGTTATGTGTCTGAATTTTTCCTTCGAGTGACCAAGTGATATCAACTCAGATTTATTTAAATTCACTTAAGATAACTTATTTTTGAAAATTGTTTAGAGGATCAATTGAATTCTTGATACATTCTTCAGATCCAACTAATATTATCTGAGTATCGTCTGCATATTGAGAAAGTGTAGATTCTTCTTTTTATATTTAAAACCTGTTATGTGTTTTGAACGTGTATAGGCACTACCCAGGATCTATGCACTCAAACTGAAAAGATTAGGAGAAAAGTTATGTGTCTAATTTTTTCCTTCGAGTGACCAAGTGATATCAACTCAGATTTATTTAAATTCACTTTAGATCACTTATTTTTGAAAATTGTTTAGAGGATCAATTGAATTCTTGATACATTCTTCAGATCCAACTAATATTATCGTCTGCATATTGAGAAAGTTTAGATTCTTCT
Organism: Limnoperna fortunei; assembly: GCA_944474755.1. NCBI lineage: Eukaryota > Metazoa > Mollusca > Bivalvia > Mytilida > Modiolidae > Limnoperna > Limnoperna fortunei. The sequence continues at coordinate 63,276,920 of OX104120.1, forward strand.
TTTTTTATATTTAAAACCTATTATGGGTTTTAAACGTCTAATGGCACTACCCAGGATCTATGCACACAAACTGAAAAGATTAGGAGACATAGGACAACCATGTCGAACTCCTCTTTCTACTCGAAAGAATTCAGTTGACCTGCCAGTATTTAGGACACAACTTGATAAAATATGTTCTTGTCGTTCGTTTTTTTATTCTTTGAATGTTATCAACCATGTCAGTTATTATTTGCTGAATATCATGGAAACCATAAAATTTCTTAACTTTTTTAACCATATCTGGATTAAATCTTGACACCTCTGGTGATCGAAAATAACTCATATGCTACAACAAGGGCAGTCGTGCGTTTTGCAATAAATTTGAAATTCTTTGTTATGTTCTTTACAAACTGTGGCGATTTCTAAATCATTTGTCTCGTATTTATTCACCATAGCAAGACGTTGATAAAAGAAGTTAAATTTTATGAATTATATAACAACAATAAAGGCACTACAATATAAATTTAAATTAATGTGTTTACAGCGGCTATGCTTGTTAAAACATTTTGCATCCCGTTTGTGATACCAAAGCATAGTTAGTTTATGTTTTTTGTGATAAAATTGATTGTAAAATTACTTTATGTCGTATTAAAAAACTATCCACCCAAAAGGTATAACAAAGGTAGTTACCAAGCGCCCGAGAATTAGAAAGATAAGTTTTTTCCCAACGCGAATGTATATCTCGTGCTCATTGGGACAATTCAAGGAATGACACTGGCCTTTCACGACTGGGAGCGGTCTGTAAGTATATTAGCAACTCAGGCTCTTTTTTGGAGCAGTGTAGGTTGCGTAAGATGCCGTTCCCAAAAAGTATCCTAATGTAAAGATTTTGTTTGTTGAATGGTGTTCAGCAATTTTTCAGCTATATGTTGGCGTCTAGTTTTTATTGGAGAACCCAGCCAGAGAAAACCGCAACATTCGCCAGGAAAGCCTTGTGGTTAATAGTAGATGACTAACAACTGGAACCAATTGGCCACCAAGGTCAATATATTAGTTACGAACGGAATTCGTATGATAAGAATAAATTTATTAAATAGTTTATGGAGATCGACGTATAAATGTATATCCATCCTAATTATCCAATAACATGGATTCATTTTGTTACTCCTTTAAGTTTGGTCTTTTCCGCTACGAATAAAACCCAATCCCTATGGGCTTTTATCCCAGCATAAAAGATTAAACTAATAGTCACCGTGTCTGTGCTGAGATCCTTTGGGCGGTCAGGTAGATCCAAAAATGTGTGAATTTTATTCAAAAATTACGTTCCACAATTAGTATGCGTTTTCAAATGTGCAGTTTTTCATTTTGATAGGGCAATTTTCAATAGTACTTTTTTACGTATATTGGAACGGAAGTATAAGCTGTTGTGTTTTTAAAACCTTTCGCGAAATGTCATTCGCGGTTTGTCTGAATACCACTTAACTTCACGAAAGCAGACGAACTTATTTCGAACAAAACAAGGTCTATTTAGAAACAAAAATGACATACATGCACGTAGCAAATGTCAAACACAATTTGTGAGCTGTAAAGAACAGGGGAATATAAAGAAAAATGGACAAGTTATGGGCGCCTCACTAAATACTCTCAATAAGCAGACGTCCGGTTCGAAAAAACAGTCAGGTCACCAGCAATGAATCCGGTCAAACATTTTTGAACGGTTTGCATCATTCGGGATAACTCAAAATTTTCGTGAGTACAGTTTATCAAAAAGAATGCTTATGGAATTCTGTCTCGTTTTGATGGAAACTCAACTTGAAATGGTCAGTTTAACTCCAAGCTGAAAAAAGTAGGTAGCAATTTTATTTAAATTTTGACAGACTTTTCTGACAGAACAAAATGCGCAAAAACTTACCTTACATATGACGTTTTCAGCATCCTATCAAATAGGTTGGTAGACTGTTGGGGACCTTGGGTTATTTTTGAAAGTTAAGCTTGCGTAAATGAAAAATATTGCACCAGGGGTCCATGTTAAGGTTATGATTGGAATAAAAAACAACTCAGCTCATGGTGCTGTGACTCTCAGTATTGAGAGTTTGTAAACAAAACAATATTTGCACCATTATTCTTTCAAAATGTTACAAATTGTTATTAAATAATTGTTATTAGAAGGAACTTGGCTTATGAAATATGAAACTATATAGCATATTTTGTTAGACACGAACATAGGATACCTCTATCTGAATGCCTGTGCTCTAACGCACTATGTACTGAATAATAGGGGGAATTTTATGTGTCCCATTTTTTCAATGAATTAGTAGATACACTGTAACCATCTGTATTATAAGCACGTTGAATTATTTCTTTGCTCAATAACAAAATGTGTTCAGAAATCAATGCTGAGAATGATTTTGGTAGCCACGAATATAATACCATTGAAAACGAAAGTACATTAGATTAAAGTCACTAAAAACTAAATATTTCAAAAAATACACTTTATGTAGAATTTTTATAGCATATCTTCTACAAGGAAGCAAAACCACGTGAACAATTTTAATGGATATGTGTAAGATAAGAGGTAAATATATTAAAAGCCTGTACGCGTTAAGTGTACTACAAAACGTGGTATTGTATTAGCGTATTTTTAAATATGTAAAGGTAATTATATATAGATAATGTTCAAACTTGGTTAAATGACATTCATTGCATACATATTAATCCATTAAATTAATTGAAGTTTATCCATCAGTTCTCACGTGTTAATATGAACGTATTTTCAATCTACGTCGTTTTTTTTCTTTTTATATTTAAGCGAGGAAAGATCACAAAACTAAAATCCAATTATAAAGGCAGTGAAATTTGGTCTAAATACCAACAGGATATTCCAAGGCCAAAGTGTATGAATACAAATTTACCAAACCATTAAAACAAGTAAAACGAATCGCGCGGAATTCATGTAAGAAATCATAACATGTGCATCAATAAGTCAAACATTTCTTACGATGGCAAACAAAAGTGGGGACAACAAAAGAACAATCGATCACACCCGTCAAGAAAGCAAAGATAAACCGACTAACACGAATTCAAATAAAAAACGGGTGGGTGAGGGGTTTATTCTAAATATCTTGGTGCTCCAGAAGGGTAAGAACCTTCTGCTCCACGAATGTCATCCTATCATTTTAGTTATTTTGAAATCAGGTAATTAGGCATATCGGGAGTTAGTCATAATCCGGTAAAAAGGAGGTAAAAGTGGTGAAGACAATCGAACAAATCAATTTTCATTTATGAAAAAAATATTCCGAAACGGTCAACTAATTCATAATGGCGTTACAACTACCTTAGATATTCAGCCACCAAGGTCCGTAACTATATAAATAAAAAAGAAAAGCTGCTGAAAATATTTTAGAAGCTTTTGATGGAGTGCGCATGAGAGAGTAGAGAGGAAAGCCTTTCTTAGGAAAACGCATCAGTTGGTTTACCATTTCTAAACGTCTGTATATTTTTTAAGTTGCCGGTTTAATCAATACATACATATATAAAGTTCTGTGTTCATATTTTTAAACTTTTCGAATTCAATGAATACAAATTCATCATTAATTAGGTTTCTGTTTTCAATCAATACATACATATAAGTGGGTTTTTTACGTTTCGTTATTTTACATCAGTGAATCTAAAAGTCAGTAACAACTTGCTGCAAGGAATTTATTACTGAATTTATAGGGTCAGTAGGTATTTTGTTTTTGTTTCATACTTTATCAAAGCTTAACGCCTTACGGGCTCATCTGATACTTACCGTGATAGTCAGTACAAAATTAAATGGTCCCATATTCTATATGAATATTTATGTATATATAAATATATTGAATCACCTCTTGTGGCGCAAGAAACGTGCTAGGTGTTTTGATCGAAGTTAAAAGTTAAAAATAGAAAACCTAGATTTATTTGTTACTATAAACTCTTATATACTGGGCTAAATAGTTTTCAAGCTGCCGAGGACATGTAGAAAATAAAAAGACGAAACCGAACATAAAGCGAATGGCGGATAAGAGCAAAAAATAACTTGAATAAACGCCACTCTTTGGATCCAATTATCCTGTTATATCCAGAAGTTTATTGCGACTGTTCCAACATATTGTTTTATAAGGACCTTTAAGGTGTATTAGCCGGAAATGGGTGTAGTGGTAAATTGGAATTGAGAGTATTAACCGACTTTCAATTAACTTTTAAGTTGGAGTGTTACTTACCGGAAATTGGTGTAAACCATTTGTATTTTTAAGTACCGTTTGTTTTTCCTGGTGTTGGAAGAACGTGGTATTATACGTCGGTGAAATGTGTAATTAGTGAGCAATTGTTCTTTAATAAATTATTTTGATGAAAATTTGCAATGAAACCTTTCGAAGTTGCTTGGGGGTGACGGAAGTGTCGTATGGATGACTGGAGACATTTTTATTTAACTAGTTTTTAGTTCAGTGTATTGTGTTTGAATTTATATTGTTTGCTGTCATACTTTTGTTTGCATTTGCATTTTTGTTTTGTATTCAGTTGCATGTATGTTATAATTGTGTTCAGTTTTTTTTTTCATTTTGTTTAATTTATTTAGTTTTAGTAACATATTATGTTTACTTGTGTTTCAATGAATGATGGCCAACTGACAATCCGACTATCCTACGTCTTTACAAAAATGAAAAAAAAATACCAAAAACATAACAATGGATAGGGATGCATCTACAAAAAGAAAGTCATTTTTATTGTATTGAATACTATACAGAAAGTGGTAAAACTGTGACAGCAGGTCTCATAGAAGTGTCCTATGGAAAATCTGAAATGTATGTCAGTTGTGTTCAAGAAATTTAAAAAGATGTATCTGGTGTTTTGGTGAGAAACAGAACTCTCACATCTTAAACGTTAGATCTTCTGCAAGACCCTTCAAACATAAATAAATTTAATACGATTTGTATCCAAAGATGGGTCTCGAGTGCTGCAACCTATCAGAAAAAAAAGAATATCAACAATATCTATCACGAATTTCAGAGCAAACATATTTAGTATACTTTTTATAATGCTGTAGGAACATTCTATTTGTCTATATTACATTTTAAAATCACTTTGAATTTAATAACAAACGTTTAGTAATACTCAGAGCTTAAGACATTTTATATAACATTCAAAATAAATTGTTGGGATGCCAACACAGGAGTCGACCAAAATCCCCATGGATAGTTTTGCGTTTTACTCAGGACATTAAAATGTACCTAGAAATCAAATTTCATTAAAATCGGACAACGCTGAAAATTTAACGCGCTTTTAGCGGCCTTTTAAAAACCTACGTTTAAAAAACCCAAATATGGAGTTCCACTCGTGACACTTAAATCTACCTCAACACTAATTTTGTTTGCAATCGCAGCACGTTAAATTCATCGAGATCAGATAACGTTGAAAATTATACACTTTTTTGCTGCCATTTTGAAACGCAGAGAAAAATTTCAGGTATAGCGTTTCACTCAAAATTCTAAAATATACACCCATACCTCATTTCGTTGAAATCGGACCAAGCGATAATTTTTGCAATATCTTGGTGGATGCCGTCAAGTGGCGGCCATTATTAAAACTCTGACTATTGACTGCACCCCTCCATCTGTCATTTTTTTCATTCACTTGACTCACAGTTGGGTTCTGCAACAACTGCTTATATCTCATTAATTGAAAAACACTATTTTATATAAAAAGACGCTGTAACGTGGCTTGAGGAAAATCATAGATTGAACCGGGAAACATAATTTCATCTGCCAGGAAAGATGTAAAGCAAAATATCAATGTTATAAAAAAATGAAAATGCTGTTGTTCGGAGAAAGCTCAGAAAAAAAAATATAAAAAAATAAGGAAACACCAGAACGGTTAAAAAATTGTAGAAAGATTGCAAAACAAAGATAAAATTAATTAAGCCTTAAGCAAGTTAAGAACAAAAACTGACCAAATGAAATTTTTGTGAACAAAAGACGTCGTAATTTTAGAATGGTATTGTTTAGTTTGAAAGCAATTTTATGAAGATGTTAAAACAACTATAACTTTATAGTAATTTTGTTTAAAATAATATGCATCACAAGATTTAGAGTCTTTTTGATAACTGTGTTGGCCCTTAAAAGGGCTAATTGACACATTCCAATGCTGCTATCAAACTTTGGTAAATTGTGCAGTCCAACCATCAGTTTTGTTATGTGTATTCCAAATTTTATATATGCAGAAGTTCTGCAAGCAAGTGACTTAAATTCCAGGATTGATAATTCTGTGTCTTTCTTCTGAAAAATATACAGTTAAGATTGAACAATAAAATCATATCATTATTATTAAAATGTACAAGCTGATCAAAAGCTATTTCTTCAAAGAAAACACTTTTCAGCTAATTATATCAAAATACAATTGGAACATAATAATGTGTGAAAATTATTAAGGTACAGTACATTAGTAAACAGTGCCAGGGGTACTCAAAGTAAAAATAGTGGCTGTCTGCATGATACATGCTCTATGACAGTAACATGGTGACTATAGTAGACTGGTTATAGTAATAATTTTTTTTCAATCCTTAACTTGCTCCCCTTCATTGATCGCTGCGTTGTAGCGATCAATGACAAAAAGGGGGTCAAGTAAAAGATTACAACGCAGCGACATATAACAATTAAGGGAGAAAATGATTGATTTAATTTCAATTAGATTGGCACTGTTTGGAGTGTGGTCCATTTATTTCAGTTAAATTCTGAGATCGGGACAGAGGTCAAAGCGCCGTCTGTTTAAGTTCAGTTCTAAACGTGTACAAATTGTGCAATCATAATGTAAGAAATTAACATTTACTAATTAACTAGATTGGGTTTGTTGTTATGATCCATGATCGGCGGACGATCACAAGTTATGGCAGCAAATATCAGTTCACGCCGAGAATCGTCAGAATCCATGTTAGCAAAGCAGACGAAAATACATTCACGTTAGCAACCGTTGAACGTTTTTTGAAAAAAATTAAAAGATAAAATACGTTGGGTAAATCAACTTTCCAATTGTTAACTTTTCGTTCATCGACAGCAACATTCCAGCAGCTCCAGCGTATGGTGTGTATATTTCACAATTTATACGTTATTCTAGATCCTGCTATCGTTATTCCGATTTTCTAGACCGATCACTGCTGTTGACTGTTAAACTACTCAAACAATGGTTTGTTGCACCTAGGATGATGTTATCTCTCCAGATTTTGTATGGTCGGCACCACGACTTAATTGATCATTATTGGAAATCAGTGCCTCAAATACGATCTGACATTTTCGCTGAGTCTAAGGTAGTGTGTCCTATTCCTGGATTTGACTTTTCCCTACGTAGACAAGACGATGAGTAACTCGACGGGTGTCTAATTAGAGGCTTACTCGTCCGGAGCACATGAGTGCATCCATGGTTTTTATTTGAGTTCAGGTTACTCTCTTTCTGTGATTTATGTTTTTGGTTATTATGTTGTGTTATATCTATATACGATTTGTAACTGCCCCTTGGCTTTTGGCTCTTGTTGTTCTGTCGGTTTTCTTTGCTATTTTCTTGAATATTGATAAATATTGATAAAGCAGCGTACATTGTAATACAATTTGTATACACCTTGTGGAATTATATTTTAAAATAGCATGATTTCAGTTTTTTTCAGGGTTAAATGACATTTAACCATTTTTTGATTTAGCTCTTTCAAATTGTAATCAATAACAGTCTGTATTTGCGAATGATCACTACTGGAATAGCAAAACGGCTTGTCAACAGCAAACAGTCTACATAGAGAAATAAGTTTTCAGCTATATCATTGGTATAGATGATAAATAATAATGGACCTAGCACCGTCCCCTGTTGAACACCAGCATACACGTTATAAAGCTCGAATAGCGATTGTTTGATTACTACACTATGTTGCTTATTGTTAAAGTAACTATTAAACCATTGTAATAAATTTCCATTTACTCCATACGATTTTATTTGATGAAATAAACCTTTATACCGCACTTTATTGAAAGCTTTGGAAAAAATCGCAGAAACAAAACAATGGTGAAGACGTTCATCCTTGTTACTATACTTGTAAATACTTTTTGTCTACTGTTTCTAATTTGAATTATGATGTTCAATTGTTATTACTTGATGGGGATTTTCAGTATCCCAACATTCCAAGCTTTTATCAAGATTTGATAAAAGCCTGGAAATATTTTGAGTCATCTAGAGTTAAAATAGATGATACCTCAGTTGCAGACATTTTAGAAGAACCTTTGTTCTTTAATCCTTTATTAGCTAACCTTAAAACCGAAGAACCTTTTTATTTTGAAAATTTTGTAATTGCAGGTATGACTAAAATTAGAGATCTGTTTGATGCTAGTTTTAAAAGAAAATTAACAGCAGCAGATCTTGTTGGCATAATTGGCATTCGTTCTGAACGCTGTATCCAACATCATCAGGATTTATTATGGTCGGCTTTTCCTCCGGAGTCGAGTGAATTGATATATCGTTTTTTACGTAATGATATTAATATTGGTGTTGTTCATCAATATACTTTTAAATTAGATATTAACAATGCACCTAAATTAAGTAAGGGCGTTGTTCTTGATAAATGTCCCAATAAAATGATTTATTTGTTATCTGTTATTCAAAATTATAATAGTTCTCATAGTAAAACGTTACTGTCCCCTTGGAATAATATTTTACAATCAAATGTTCCCCCTAATGTTATATATAGTCATGTTTATGAATATCCTGAAGGTGACCACAACTGGAAAATACTTCATGGTGCTGTTTCAACTGGAACATGTTATTATAAAGCTGGGTATCAGCAGTCTGACGCGTGTCCCTCTTGTGGTGGAGGACATACATCATATTTTTATTTCCTGTCCTCGTATTAAATTTTTATTTAATTTTGTTTAAAATATTTGGTGCAAATTAATGAAAAATGATGTAGGTTCAGTAAATTCATTTATATTTGGACCTTCGTCTTTTTCCAGCACTGACCATACGCCACCTCAGGTCAGTGCAAATCGATCTCCTCCAGCTGTCCAAACGTCAACATTGGACAGCTGTCCTTTTAGAAGATCGATTCCAGCAGATCCAACGCCACCCGGGATCAGCTGTCCAGAGCATCCAGTGCCTGCCTACCACCCGTCTTTCAGGCTCGGCTGTCCAGAGACGACCAGAGCCATTGATGATGGAGAACGGAACAGTCGTGTTGGGAGAATGTACCAACACGCTACGATGGACCAAGCGGTACAGGACCCCAACACGACTGTACCTGAGGACCGGAGGAGGACAGACGTACCCACTCGTGGAATTCAGGTCGCGCATCCGCGCCCGGTTGTCAATCGAATTTGCCTATTGTAAGTTTGTTAATAATGTTGATTTCTGCTCAGATTTTTGGTGTTTTGATAATGCATTGTGTTTCATTTCAAATGACAAGCTTTTTGTAAATATTTAATAGTAAGTTGATTGTATTTATTTTTTCCTGCTTATATATATTGTAAACCGCGATGAGTTAAAGGTCAAAACATGGACTGGCGTGTACCAGTCCATGTTGACTTTGATCATTATGACAGTCTTTTATAGGTTTCTTTAATTTTAAACTGTAGGTAAGTTTTAAAGGTAAACGTTAAGGTTTAAGCTGACTTGTTTCAGTTTAAACCGACTTTGATCGTTTGGACAAAGTCTTTAATTATTTTATGTCGCATTTTATGTATTTTTGGATTTAAAGTTGATATATTCATATGTATTTTCTAAAGTGTTAAATAGCTTGTCATAGTAATGTATTTGTTAGGATTATATTTTACGTTACTTGAATTTTTGATACCTTGTACAACTGTGATATAATGTTTTAATTAATAAAGGGTATTGAAAATTCAAAAAAAAATTTCCTTCTTCTCCAGTGAATTTAAAATGCCGTTGTATACTGGTAGTCAAGTAGTCAAGAAGAAGTGAAAACAGGGTAAAAATGTATCCACAAAAATAAATCATAAAAGGAAAAACATTTTATGTTGTGTTCTGTTACTTACGGTTACAAAAGTTAAATTCTTGGAACATAGAAACTGTTTAGTTGCAGATTATGAATAACAAAAATCAAGCTTTAAGAAACAGTAGGAACTTTTCTTCTTGGCGAAAAATAAGTTTTTCACCCATTGACTTACAATCCAAAGAATGACAAAAGTTTTGAAATTACGCTTTGCATTTTGAACAGCTAAATCAAAACAATTTAAATTCAGTCCTCAAAATTAGCAAAATGTCTCAGTGATATGGTAACTTTCTGAAAGATTTAGGATAAATTGTCTTGTCAATTTTCTTGCAGATTATTGTTCTTAAACATAGCATAACATAAAAGTTGATTAATCATCAGTTAAACTTTCTCTGTACGTTGCACTTGGTTTAGAACAGTATAAATATAGCGTGGTCACTGGCTACTAATTTATTTCATGGATTTTTGTCTTTCAGTTCTCACCACTTATTCAGATGCCTTTATTACAGCAGAGTAATTTATGTTTAAATCCCCACTTCGAAGAAGAGGGGTATACTGTTTTGCCCTTGTCTCTCTGTTCGTCCGTTCGTCCGTACATTCGTAACAAAAAATTCCGTCGCAGTTTTCTAAGCAACTATAGCACGCAGAAGCTTGATATTTTGCATTGCTTTATCGTATAGTGCCAAATCATGGTGTATACCGATTTCATGCTCCTTTGCTTGGACATCTACTTCCTGTTTACCGAATACTTATTGAGGTATCACTAGTGAGCATTAGCATTAGCTCAAAAATGCACTTGTTTGAGACATTTGTGTCATCATTTTAGAATGATAGTGTTTACTTTGATAGCAATATTATAAAGTTCTTAAAACAACTACTTTATATAATAATTGTGTTTGAAAAATGTGCATCACAGATTTTTGATTCTTTTTGAATAACTGTGGTGAGAAATAATGACAGGACGCAGACAAAACCTCCGTAGTGATGTATTTTTAAGACATTTTGTTCCAAGTCGTATCTCGTATGTTCCAAGGCACAATGTCATTCCTTTGTTAAATATATTTTGCCTTGAGTGTCAGATTGGTCTGTAATAGTAAAATTCATTTCTTGTTTTTGATAATCTGTTTGTAATATTTTTATTTGGTATAAGGTTCTATAAAGTATTCCCTAGTTTTCTGCGTAGCTTTCGGTTTTTCTTTTTTCTATTCCCCTTTGTTTATCTTCTGTCTTTAGTTGTGCAATTTCATCTGTCTTGTTTTCATCACTATTTTTTAATGTTTCAATTTCTTTTGTCTTTTGTTAATGATCAGTCTATAATATTTCTTTTTCTTTTCCGTTCGTTCATGGTCTACCTTTAATATTATTTTATTTCTTCTGGTTGTTTTCTTATTACAAATTTCTTTTAGTTCGTGTGTCTGTTTTCCTCTCTCTCTCTCGATTTCTTAGTTCATCAATCGTTTGTTTGCTATCACTTTTCAGTCGTTGTGGTTCTTTTGTCACACGTTCTTGATAACTTTTCACATTAAGAATAGATTTGTTAAGTTCTGTCAACTCTTCCATACATTTAGTCATTTCCAGCACAATTTGCTGTATTGACGAGTCAAGAAGTGTAGTACTCAGATTTTGACATTCTGTATACATTGATGAGCCACCTTATCTTCCTACAGCCTGCAATAAAATAAGATGCAATTATATGCCTGAAAAGATACATTATTGAAAAATGTAAGTGTCAAATAAACAAGTCTTCTCTTTAAAACTTTTAATATCCTAAAGAATTACAGTTGTTGGATGGGAGGAGTCATCATCTTTAATAGAATCATATTACAACGATTCATCATTGAAAGATTATACATGTATTTTACATCACCTGCAACTAATAAATAATGAAACAAATAACACTTTTTTCCGCTTGGTTTTATCTATTTTTACAGAACAAAATTAAAATTTGTATATTATACCATCACAGGAGCAAGAGTTGCCTTCAAATTAGAGCAGGTGGCGTTATAGATGTCTAATGCATCATCATACATGTCATACAGATAATCAAAGCACATAATAACGTCTCGGAATTGTCAACATCTGTCAACACACAACAAAAAATTGCCATTGCAAACATGTTCATTATTAAAACATTTCTCAATGCATTTTAAACACCTTCTATGGAATTGAACTCCTTCAAAATCACAAGATTATCAGAATAAGATCTATGCAAATTGATTAAATTTGATGACAACCCTGTCAGCAACAATTCCATTCTGACAAAGTTCTGTTCTTTCTCCGATAGTGGACGACATAGTTAACTTTAGCTCAAATTTGTTCTTCGAGATATGTTTTTAATACAGTACAAAATAACCTAAGATATTATACAAAAAATAGTCGTTGAAGCACGTTGTGTAGTCACCATGGACATCCTTAAAAATTTGTACTCATAGTAAACGGATCGGATTAGGTTATTGTGGGCCATTTAACTATCAAACATGACCACCAGGTCTAATGTCTTCACTACGTAAAAACAATTATTTTATAACTGTGTAAATGAATTCATGCATACATTTAAATTATAGTTCGTTTGATTCTAAGATCAAATTTTACATCAGGCCGCTTGTAAAAAGACGAATAACGGATCGAGGAAATAAAACAGTATATGTGTTTTTTGCTGTTCTGAAACAATCGTTCATCCTTATACCTTTATGTCTGTGGTAAATTACCATAATTTTACGGATATGTAATGTCAATACAATAAATGAATTATTTTCGTAGAACGATCAAACAAAATGTCACACACCAGCGATACAGTATAATAAGCAGATTTTTTTAATTCTACCCTTGACAATAACTTACAGAATAAAAACATCTCGCATGCTTACAGTTGACATTGCTCAAAAGATTATATACTCAAAGTTTTGTACAGAGTTATTAAAGCAATATTAATTTACAGTATTTATTGTGCTTTTGAACAAGAAAAGGTTGAACAGCTTTCCATACAAAGTCGTTTAATTATTTATTTTTTAGCTATATTATGAATTTGTCACCTTGTAATTTTGATAACATTTTGTTGGAATATTTTATCAAAGCCAAGTAACAGCTCGTCCGCGGGTTGCGGACGGGGAAGTAATATATAGAAGTTTTACAAATGTAAGTTCAGTTGGAGTGAGAAAATTCAAGATCAATGTGTTATGACTTGTTTACGTTATTTATTTATATTGACTTTCAGTGGCTAAGTTCGTCATTCGTTGGTAAGTCTGTGTTTATAATTTTGACAACAAAACATGGCATTTGTATCGTTTCATAATCTTCTAGACTATTTTGTTTAGGCTGCATCGTAATGTTTGTAGATCCGATACTAAATAAGTGTACTGGTTTGGTAGCTTCTTTTGACCCTTTGTATATATAAAGATATAAAGAAGAATATGTTTTATAAAGTCAGTCCAACGCGATCGAGTAATCACAAGTACTTGCATGCCTTCCTGCACTCTTCATGGGAACAAACACCATTAATGTTTATAACGTTACTAACGGTAACGGTAACGTTTATATGAGGTTACAATAGGTATAAGCGGAGTTAATACATATAAATATATATTAAAATTACCCCTACAGAAAATTAAATTGAGGGCCAATTGTTAGCTATGTGGTTGCCAGTTGACGGCTAGCTGTTTTAAGCAAACGAATTGAGGGGTATGTGTTGAGCAATTTCGCTCAACTTAAAGCTGGCCAAAAACTGTATTTTGGACAGATGTCCCTCAATTGGTCATCAACTAAAGGTGGCCAAAAAGTTGAGCATTTGTACTTGAAGTTATATATAGTTGAGGAAAAGTTGAGCATTAGGAGTTCAAAATTTATATAGTTGAGGAAAAGTTTAGTGTTAGGACATAAAATTGTATGTACTTGAGGTAAAGTTGAGCATTATCACTTTAAAATTTTTTAGTTGACAAAAGGTTGAGCATTCTGACCTTATGTACACACATACACTTTTATACCTCTCTTGGATTCTTTAAAAAAATGCACGAGTGGAATTCAAACTCAAAGATGTTAGTCATATTTGTTTGATTCATCATATACAAAACCTGTATTAGGCTGGCTATTATCAATAAAACACATAAAATAAATGCTTTCAATTGAAATAACTTCTATAATGTTCGGACTTTGTTGACTGCTAAAACAAATTTAATTCAGTAAAATTCTTACAGTTGATCAGTTATGAATAAATGTGTTACATTTTTTAAATTCAGCTTATTTTTTTAAATTTAATTTCCAAACCATTTTTTAAATAATTGTCATCTTGTTATCACAGACATACACATTTAATTAAACGACGTATAAATAATTTATCGCATTGTTTTTATTCATATCACATTTCTCCGGTATGTAGTAATTTCCGGATATTTTATGTCTGTCCGGTGTCAACGCTGATTTATCATTGCGACTTCCATTTCCGCTACGCCACAGATTTCAAATTTTGTTGTGATCGACAATCGAAGGAATTATATAAAAATACAAAGGTAAGCAATGATTAGCGAAGTTGTTTATAGATGTTTTCATGCACTAATTGAGAATTTTACATCTTTTACTTCACTGCTTATGTCGCAATTTTTTGTTTTAAACCGATGGCGATAATAAATACTGGTCAGAGAGTAGTTCTCGCCATAACACTGACAGAGGCAATTCTCGTAAATTTGGTGAATGTGTAGTTATTTTTCTATTAAAATCGACAAGAAAGGTTTCATTTTATAGATTGTACTATCTTAAATCCAAAACAAATTACGATTTTCCCTTTTCAAATTCCAGTTTTTTACAAAAACTGTCACAAAATTGGGTAGCGAGAATTACTTGCCGGCGAGAACCGGTGTGAATTTTTACCACACGACACCACAGGTTACCACAGGCAACCACATGCACCATCAAAATACCACAATATACACTTTCTTTACAGTTTTATAAGTTTTTTACTTATTTTTTTGTAGAATTGATATCTTTATGGCTTTTATAGCATCTTTTTTAATAGCAGAATAAACATTTCGAGTATCATTAATGATGAGTCACTTATGGTCATGAAAAGACAACCACAGGAACTTACAAAACTGCATGATGTTTTTTATTTCTATCATTAATTAATTTGTTATTTTTAAATGATGTAATTTGTTCTATGCATTTTTATCACATGTTATTCATGATCATAAGTGGCTCATTTGCAATTGTACACGAAACCGATTAAATATTGATTCTCTTACTTAGAATAAAGTTACAAAATGCAGGAAAGACATTATTTCTACATTTCATTATTAAAAAAAAGTAAAAACCCGATAAAACTGTAAAGAAAGTGTATATCGTGGTATTTTAATGGTGCATGTTGTAGCCTGTGGTAACCTGTGGTGTCGTGTGGTAAAAAGTCACACGCGGCGAGAACTACGTGAGCAGTATGCGTGTCTATTTTTGTGAGTTTGGACTGATAATTATTCTTAGAAAACGACGATTTTGTGTAAAATAAAAAGATAAAGATTTTTTCGAACATGATACTTTGTGATCAATTAATATTCTACAGATAAGTCGTCATACGATGTCCTTTTATTGAGAATGCCTACAACAAGATTAAAAAACTAAACAAAAAGCAGCAAACAATGTCAATGTGTTGTAAAGATGGCATTAACATACAGGAACGGATTTCTGCAAGCATAAATGGGAACAGAAAACAAGGTGTAAGTACATGGGTCTAAGATAATGACATGATTATTTAACACGAAAACATTATGTTTCTTATTTTTATTGTAAAGAGATACATGAAATTTTATTGATATTCAAATGTAAATATATTTGTAAAAACTTTACCACTAAATAATCAACATGAAAAGTAAATTATATGACCATGTATATTCATAAAAAATAATAGAGAACTTAACACTAATCCACACATGAACAAATGATTATATAAATATCAGGTTAATCATTCCAAATCTAACAATCATCATTTACTCATGGGTTGATATGAAGTCAACAATGAGGAGAGGACTAACAGGTACATACTGTAGAAGTGTTATGTTACTTAAAAAACTTATTCCTGGCAAAATTTACACAAACAGTTACTACGACTAGAATTAAAAAGATGACATAAAATTTATTACATACTTCATTTTTTTCCAGGATTACTGGCAAAATGTTTTATGCCGACAGTTGTGGAAGTGACAAAATGTTACACAAATAACCACCTTATTGAAGTTATTGGCTAATCACTTCAGAAAAAGACTTATAAAAGCTTGAATTGAAATGAACTATTTCTATGTCATCAGGTGGTTGCTTTCACTGACATTCACTAAACAGTTAACATATCATATACATGAACTAGCTGTGTCTTGCATGTGAATAAAATAGCAGAATTTAAAATGTTTGTTATTACATAGATGGACCAGCTTGAACCATAACTCAGGTCTCATGAAGACAGCTAAAATAAAAATTTGACATCAAACACACAATTAAAGGGGCCTTGGTGGTCGAATGGTCAAGGTAGTTTGTCTACTATTGATCACGTGGTCTGTCAGCACTGAGATTGCGGGTTCGATTCTTACTGCAGGCAGGGTGTACTCGACTCCAATTTTAATTGACAAGGATTGCCAGTTTTCCTACGAGAGATACCTCTTTGCATGGCAAAAACCCATGTAGCCGACAACTGTCCCTCAACAGTTTATTCAACTGGCTGCCATTTGAGCAGTTCAGTTAGCCATCCTATCATGTTTTCTGTGTGTGTTATTATTAATATTATAGTTGTCCATTGAGAGATGGCTTAAATGCGCCTATAAAGCGTTTTCCTTTACGTTTCTAATATCCTCCTTGGCAGTTTGTTTTCATTTTATAAATGGAAATATTTTTAAAATCTCGCCTGCGCATGTTTCTATGGTGGCAATCAATGGCATCTTCCGATAAGCGGGTTCTCTAGTAAACGCCTATTCCGTGTTTCAATATCAGTAACTACTGCACATATTTAACGGGCTAAACAGTAATAGATGTTTCTTGTATTTATGTGATAGGTGAGGTGACACGATTTTAAATCAAGGTATTGGTGAGTATCAGTACTTTTATAGAAAATATCTGTAGAAATAGTTTGATTATTATTAATGATTAAAACATCCAAGAATGAGAGGTTCCTTCTACATATTTCACGGGTGAACTTAATGGCGCTGTGTAGATGGTTTAGAATGTTTATGAATTTCTCTAACATGTCTTCTGAAAAGTCCCAAAACGATAATGCAATCATCAAGAAAGCGTTTCCATAAATTTTTTAAGTAATATGCAAAGAATAAACTGAATTTATTTTCAACTTTGTGATATAGATTGTGCTCCAGATAACCCATTACTAATGTTGCGTATGTAGGCTCAAATTAAGTACCCTTTTCGGTTCCTCTAATTTGTAAATAATTTTTGCCGTAAAAAAAATCGAATTGTTTTCTAAAATTAGTTTTACTGTGTCAAATATAGTCTAATGAAAATCGGTCTGGGATAATATGTCTATGTTTGTCAACCCAGTATCGGATAGCAGTTAATCCGAGGTCGTGAGGGATATTAGTATACACGCTGGTACTATCAAAGCCAACAAGAATCGCATTTGGCTCAGTAACATTCGGTAGGTGTTTAAGAAAATCGATATCATCAGTTACATAACTGGGAACGAATGGGCAAAGCGGTTTTAAGATTATGTCTATAATTTTACTTAGACGGTGTATAGGAAACACGGGTCCAGCAATGATCGGTTGTATAGTTAAATCAGATGGTGACTCTAGTTGAATATACTGACTATTTTGTTCCTCGATTGCTGTTTGTATTTGTTTCGATTTATGAATTTTCGGCAAAATTACCTGTGCTGTACTCAAAGTGTAAGACAATCTATTTCTTTGTCAGTTAAGCATGCATTATGAGTAGCTACTAAGTTGTTTATTAGACGCATTACCTTTTGATATAAATTGCGGCAATTTCCGAGTAAAGAGATTCATCGTTAAGTAAGGTATATACGAGGTTTCTGTAGTATTCAGTATCCATATTCGTGATAGCCCCTCCTTTGTCAGTTTTCTTTTTAACTATGGAGTTATCAGATTGTAAATGCTGCCAACTTCATCTTCGATCAATTGTGTTTGATATTTTCATTTACTTGTGAACGGAATTGAGACAGTGAATTGATATATTATTCAAGTTGAGAATTGTGGTTTTTCTTTGGAATACAGTTTGATTTATTTAAAAAAGTGAATCTTGTTCCTCCGTGTCTGGAAAATATTATGTTAGTCTCAACATACGACAAATTTTATTTATATCACTTTGTAATTCATCTATGTTAGCAGATGGAGTCGGTGTAAATTTTAATCCTCTTGGTAGCAATTTATCTTCATCATTACTCAAATGTCTTTTTGACAGATTATTTTATTTTCGAATCTATTCGTAAATTTCTTTCGGAAATGTCTCTTGATTTGGCCCGACTACATAAAAAAAACGAATTAGTCCTCTATTTGTAGGATTCTTTAGTTGTGGTGCTGATGGTCTGGTTTCATTATTAAATTGATTGGTATTCCAGTTTTGAATGTAGTTAAACTGCATTTGTCTTCGTTGACCATAGACAAGGACACCGAAATAAAGTGGTCTATTATTCAATCTTTTTGTAGATCTAGAACTAGAATCATGCCTGTTTGGTGTCCTGAATCGTCTTCGTTGCAAGTTGGTATGGTTTCCGTTTAGTTGTTTGAACTTCTGTGGACCTCTGTCTCTTTGAATATTTTTCTGCTTTTGGTTTCCACGGCGATTTTGTACATTACCTTTCCATCATTGTACAAAAGTATTTTTGGTTTGTCTATTATCAAATGATAGTCTTGCTCGCTAAAACTAAGCCGCTCCTGATACTTTCAATTTTGTCTATGAAGAATTTTACGAAACGGTGTGAGAGCTTAAACTCCCTTTTATGTTTTTGTAACGCGATCTTGTTGATGCTGCCAAGAAGTCGATTTATTATTCGGAACAGACTTTTATGACCACTACCAATGTACGAGACTTTGTTTAAGTAAAAGTCAATTTAGCATGGCCTTAGAAGTTTGCTGGTTTTAACGCAGCGATCTTGAAAATCTGCTTATTAACCTCGAGTTTTGTTTTACGCATAGTTCTCTTAGTTTCCCTCAGTTCAACTTTTTATTAACGAAGTTCCTCATTGTACCATTGAGTGTTTGGTCGAAATGTTTTTTCTTATAATGAAGCATGACCATCTAAGACTGACTTGAGAACAGATTTGTACGAATCTACTACAGTATAGAGGTTTGAATCATGGCTGTTAACAATTCGATTGTCATTAAAGACTGGTGTGAAGCTTTCAACATCAATATTGTTGGTTTTACGTAATGTCAATGTTTTTGTGGTTTGCCTGGTCTATACAGGTTAAGTTGGCTATAAACATCAAAATGATGCACGACCTGTGTCATTGATTATGCATCTATTCTCCACTATCGGTGTATCTCATAAGATTGGACTGTAATCTCTAGATATTAATTGAGAGTGCCCATGAATACGGGTTGCACGGTCACAAAGAGTCTCAATAAATTTGCGTCAATCGGTATCAGACTGCTCATCCAAATGAAGGTTGGAATCGCCGACTATAATGATTTCGTTAGGACTATTTCTTGTATCGTCCAAGAATTCCAACCATTCCTCGAAGAGTTTTCAATGTATTGCCTCGAGATGGCAGTTGCCGATAAATAACATTAATCGATTGGAATATATGCTAGTTAACTTGTAAAGCAGAGACTCTGACTGCTTTAAGTTAACGTTTATATATGCAAAATATGGTTTTTATTGCATTGCACTCCAGAGTGACTTTGTATGTGAAATATGGTTTTTAATTACATTGATTCAGTCTTATTAGTGATTTTGTATGTTAAATATGGTTTTTAATTGCATCGCCAAAGTAACCAGAGTGAATTTAAATTGAAATATGATTTTTGATTACATTGCTGTAGTCTCATTAGAGATTGTATATGTTTCAGGATTGATTTTATATGTAAAATATGGTTTTTATTTCCATCACTAAGGTATCGGGATTGATTTTATATGTTGAATATGTATTTTAATTATATTGCGAAGGTTTCAGAATTGAATTTATAATGAAAATATGTTTTTTTAATTGCATATAAAGGTCTCCATAGTACCTTTATATGTGAAATATATATTGTTTTTATAACTCTCATTAGTGATTTTATATGTAAAATATGGTTTTAATAACATTGCAATAGCCTTATGATTGATTGTATATGTCAAGTATAGTTTTGAATTGAATATTTAATGTCGCAGGATTATAATTTCATATGTGAAATATGTTTTTAATTATATTGCTATAGAATTACGATTTATTTTATATGTGAAATAGGGTTTTCAATTGAATCGCTAAGGAATATTTGTGGATTGTTCATGATCAGAAACCAAGCAAACTAAATTGCTTTGATTAATTCCTGACGTAGTATGTAATTTGTTCTCTGAATGGATTTAGCAAGTTCAAATAGGTCGCAAAACATTTTTACCAGCTTCCGTCCCACGACGTGTACGTTTTGACCGATTAGCACTTATTACACAGTGATTTAAAGTTCATATGTACTTTGTGATTAAGATAAACAATCTAAGTCAATTGATAATATATCATTTATTTTACAAGCTACTATAGATACAAAGTAAGATGGTATCAGAGGTTGTCGGATGGTCAATTTTCATGTTACAATGCAAACGCTATCGGACGATATAGCAGAGCTGGTTCCCTGGATCAAGACTTTTACATCGGTTTACAACCAAAAGTTGTACTTGATACAACATATATTCATGACAACAATACTTTTGTAACTGGACGGTATAACTCATACATCAGTATAATTGATGTAGAAAGCAGGAAAGTCAAGGAAACTATTCCAGTGGTAACGTTCAATTGCGGCATAGCAAGCAGGAAGAACACATTGATCTATTGTGATAGGTACCGTGGTATCCGTAGCTTCCAGATGTTTAATATACTTTTTGAAATCTATAAAAGGGGTCTTTCTCTTGCAAGGAGCGTGGCATACTACAAACACGTTACTCACACTGGTCCGCTGGCAAATTTTCCGTTCCCTCTATCTATGCTGGTTAGCTCTGTGGGTCGAACAATGGAAATCTTTCTAGTGTGGTTCCGAAAATCCGTTTGCAACCACTAGATAACACGATTTACACTATACGTAATACATTTAGATTTCTTGTGAAAACTTGTGCCAATCAGACATGTCGTTACTACATTTGTAAAAAAAAATACCAAGAGAGATATTATGACAATTTTTACTACGATGCAGTTGTTTATAATAACAAAAAAATTTATAAAGTTGTTCGAATCAATCCGCTTAGAACTCGAGTCTTCTAGTAATTAATTTACAGTTTGTTGATATATAGTATTGATATATGATAAACATAATATAAATTTAGCTGTATAAATATCTGAATTTAAATGATTTGTCAGCAAGAACCAGCTACAACCTATACATTTAATCATCTATCCGAATATTGCATATCATTCTCTAGATGAAGGAAATGAATTGGCTTAAACGTTACTCTAACTTGTAAAGAAATGCCTCCCCTGTTTCATATGCCACCAATAACTGATTAGTAGACATTGCATAGTGGAGCATTCGAGATGATTCAAGACCGTCCCTGCCAGACAATAGATGTTTGTGTCGCTGTCCATCAGGAGAGATAACAATAATATTGTCAGATCTGTACCCGGCGATATTAACTTAACCAACGCCGTCGACATGTGATATCATGTGCAAAAATCAGAACACTTTTATCTTTAAAGTCCCATTTTATTGTACCTTGGTGATCACAGCATGTATTTATTTTCCCGTTTGTGAAGTAAAGTTTATCACCAAAAAGAGTAACATACGCAGCCCATTGCATGACACGTCATTTAACGATGTTACTAACGGATTTATCAGACAGCTTTATAATCTGTATAATTCATGCAGGAGCTAATTAAAAAACATTTACACATGTAACCACAATTGAACCAATGAGAACACATAGTTTTTTACAGCAGGGTTAAGAATGTGGTAACCTGTTACTGATACACATTTACTACAATTATATACATACTATTTTAATTCCCCAATCAACACGGATGTTTTTCTGCTCGACAACCAAAAAGCTACATTTAATACCAAACACTGAGGACAGTAATAGAAATTTCGTTATTTGATGCTTACGGTGGGCTTATGTGGCCTATTGATTAAGGAAGTAGTCATTTCCATTTGATCTAGTGGTTTGTCAACACTGCGGTTGCGGATTCTACTCGCACTGCGGGCAGGGTGTACCCAACTCCAATCGTACTTAACAAGAATTGGCAGTTTTCCTACTGAAGGTCGGGGTTTTCTCCGGGAACTACGGCTTTCTCATTGAAATGGACGCCATTTAAACAAAACAAAAAAAGCTGCTTACGGGGTGCTGTGTACTATGTAACAAAATTACATTCTTTTAATTTCAGTGTGTAAATACTATTAGTTTTTCGGTCCGTTGAGTTTATACCACAACATATCATACTGACTAATGACTTGCATATCGTGGATACTTTTACACTCGTTTAATTCAGTGTCCCTACCTACATTCGTTTCAAGGAAGCAACGACTTCCACTAAATTATTCAATCCAGATTTAGATACACGTTTTCTTATCAAAATTCCCGAAATGCAACAACCAACATACTTATCAAGATTGCACATCCATTTGACATTTTTGTTCCATTTTCGCTTGTTTCATTTTCTTTGGGTCTGTTCGTTTTTCATATTCGCTATTACTATAAATACATTACCAGACGACTTCGTAATGTTCATTTGATTTCTTTTTTCATTTCGTATAACAGAGTCGTCGTTTTGGAAGCCCTTACTTTGTGGAACGTTGTTATTTGTTTGCTTAATAGTGTATGCAGCTATTATGTGTTCATTTATTTTATCATAAAATGTCTTTCGTCCTTATAGTCTAAATGTATCTTTCTTAATCCACTCATGCAAACATTCGTCGTATTTTGGTTATCGAATCTACGAAATTTTTAAACTGTTCATTTCCTTAAAATGTCTTCTCTCCTTTGATCTTGCATAATTTCAAATGCCTATCTTTCTTTGTTTGTAATAAACAAATCGGGCCATGTTCATCAAAGTCATTTTCTTGATTTCATTCATCGTCATGATGCTTGGAACTTAAATTAAAAGAAAAGAAATAAATATTGTTACATGAACAGATTTTTGCGTGTTTTGAATAGTCTAAAAACAACTTTCGGGTCACGATAAATCACAACAGTTCTAAATTAACATAAAAACAGGCTTAAACTGGTCAAAACCTGGTCAATATTAATTCCCATTGACCACTGCGAAGCAGAATCCAATAACGACCTGGTTTTGACCTTTTGAAGCCGTCTTTTTAAAACGGTTCTAACTTAACTATAAATTTCAATTTTATCTGTAATTATGGAATATACTTTTGAAAAATGTAAGAATCACACTATAGACTTTTTATACTCTTTAATATTTGCAATATGATGAAACTGGATTTTCAGGATTATCAGCAAATCAATATCAAATGCAGTATTAACAAAAATATTAAGGTTAACCAGCAAAACAACAATTATAAATGTAAGCATCCTCGGTTTTTCTGATGAAGGAAGATGGTGATTTTATTCAATATGTAATATAACAATTACGGTCCGTATCAAGATTTCTCAGCCCTAAAAATGTATATTCACTTCGCCTGGCGGCTTGGTAAATATTAAATTTATTTCTGGCTGATAAATCTTGATAGCGACCTATATCAAAGCCATTAATTGTATAATTTAAAACATATAATTGTAACGATATTAGAAGAACTGACGTTTTGGAGAAATTCATCGGTATTCGACTCGCATATCATTGGCGAGTCAATACGGGGATGAATTCCATGCAAACAGCTTTTATTTCTTATTATCCCATTCAATTAAGATTATTTGTTTTAATTTTCAGCGTTTTATTTTATTTTCATTATAATTTTTAACTATTTAATTGCAACATTTATGCATACACTAGATATTTTCATCGAAAAAAATTAACGATAAAAGTAGACAATGAAACGTAATGTAGCAATGGTCTTTGGAATTATAGCCCCATAAATAAATAATTAAAATGTCAGCTTAAAAGTAATCTTTATTATGGCAAATTTATTTACTATTTACGTTCCGTTGTAAAACAGGACAAAAAATATTTTTTTTTGTTTATCTGTAGTTAAATATGGATGTGAAGTATAATCTGATTGAAAACGCTGTATTAACTATATAAATATAAATGGTTAATGCACCGAGTTCTCGTAAACCATGCAGCTCTAAGCCGTGTCTTACGTCAGTAAATACTTTGTTTTCTAACTTGTTCGTGTAATTTAGTCATTTACTGATTTATCCGAATTGAATTAACGCATCTTCTGAAAAATTAACTTAGTTTTCTGTGAAGATTAAATTAGAACAAATGTTCTTAATCTGCATTCAATGTTAAGCTTCATCTCAAAAATAATCATTATGTCTTGGGAGAAATATTTTTCTGTCCGGTTTTTTATTATTATTCTTCTTTTTTTCTTTTTCTTTTTTCTGCTCAATCAAGTGCGCAAGGTTTATCTGCGGTGCAATGTCCAATCAATATGAAACTTTAAGAACATGTTAAGTTTGAACTGAAGTTTTGCAATCCACTTTTGGAATTTTCAAAATGACTGTCGTTTACATGGAAACCGGGTTCATTATATAGGACATTGCATTATCTTGATAAAAAGTTGTATTTAGAGGCTTTTCAACACGCCGAAGATTATAGTAGCAATGGGGATTCATTTGGGAGACATTTTGTGTTGGCATCACAACATAATCAGCACTACTTGTTTTGTACTCTTCTTTATGAAATATGTACTAAAAAATCTGTATGCAATAACTGATTTTCGTTTTCTTTTAATAAAAATCATTATTCATTTGACTCTTAAACGCTGAAAGTATTATTTTCTTAAATTGGTTTACAAATGGAAGGTCATTTTAGTCCTTTGAAACAAACAATAGTGTTATATGTATCGATGTGGGCCAATCGCTCTTTGTTATTTTAAAAACAAATGTAAATGATAGTTTTATAGATTTTATAATAAAATATTGATTCTAGAATGTAAACAAATACAAAAGAACAGAAATGACATAAAGTAATGAATTCAGACAATAGTTCAAATCGTTCAAAGACCGCAAGACAATAGATAATGTCTGTTAAGAATAATATGAGAAGATAAATAAGCAATGATACACAACAAAAATCAATTCCATCTGTTCTAAAATTTTCCCCATTTTCAACTTCGCTAGCTGGCAATGGAAGTAACAGGTGTATCTAAAAACAAAAATAAATTCGAAAACGAAATGTTTTTGATTATCGTGTATGGTTACATATAAACCTAATTATTACATTTTAATCTGGCAAATTAATAAAACCTTATCATGGTTCTATGTTGTTGGCTACAAAACGGTGTACTTGGATTTAGATTTAAACAAATTAAAAAGTGGAATTAAAATGAGCCTGAATAATATAAATGTACGCCAAAATATTGCCTCCGAGCGTCCTGACATGTTGGTCAACATTAACTTTTAAGACAAAAAGGCAACAATGGGGATTTTCCCTAATGTTAAAAGGTGTCATACGATTTATCGTGCGGTACTGAACATTTTGTTATCGTATAAATGGTGTGGGGAAGCTGTGTTTCCCTAGTCTGACCAAAAATGTTTTGTCCAATACTCCACTACACCGCCACACCCCAATTAAAGCGAAAAGACAAAAGACTGGATTAAAACACTAGAACGACCCCATAATAGTTTTCGCACAAGGTCATTTTAAATCTCCTTTTCACTATAAATTAATAACCATAAGCTAATAAAACATCTAATATTTTATTTTATTTGCCAGCTTAATATATGAAATAGGATTCTTAAACTAGTAACATGTATGCCTTAACATAATGTAAAGGCAACAAAGACCTTTAATCAATATATTAGAGTATACTTAGGTACTTTGTTAATATTTAAACTGTGTGAACAATAAATTTGTTCTTTCTTTACTTTTGTTTAACAGATTTGATTTACTTTACTATAGATGAATTCGAATAAACACATGTGGGGACCCTTAGGGAAGGGTTAATAATAGACTTATTAGACCTTGTGTAACAATGAAAAGTACCGACAAATTTTTAACTTGAAAAATAAATTAAAGTTAAAAAAAAATCTTTCTCAGTGGTCTTAGGAAGCTCCTTGTAAGAAAAGACAATGCTCATTAAAAAGATAGAAATCACTATGATCAGAAACACAATTCGGAACGTCTCCCGGTCATTTCCGTCAAAGGTCGAAACACTTTTCGACATGGAAGCCGACAATTGCAGAGGATGAATTACTAAAATATATGGCGAATTTTTGATAATTTACTCTGTGTAACGCATAATGTAATGTCAGCTTTGTTCTGATACAATACACTGGGTACAAAATACTGGCACATTTTAAAGTAGCACTCCGCAAGCCGACAGATCACCTTTTTGGACATCATATCCGGTATATCTCGATTTTCCAGCGACGTCTCTTACCTCATTAAAACTGGTGTTTAGTGGAAAAGCACAAAAAACCAATATTATAACAGATGACAGCGGCGGGACCACTGGTAGTATGTTCAGATATTTTTACTAGAAAGGAAGAATATTTGTTTCCAGTGTTTGTAAACTTTCCAACCTTGTCATTATAGAAGTCCTTATAATAAAGAAGACTTGTCGGGAAAATAGATAGGAAGTAGTCCGCGTGTAAGAATGTAAAGAGGCACACTTTTTAGGAAAAATGTGTTGGAAAGGAAATTTAAATTGACTTCGTATTTCTATTTTGTTGTTAATATTACAAACTGTATTTTAGAATTCCCCGTTGAGTAAATGTGTTATACCCTCCGAAGTAAGAGATTTCAGGATTAGGACAACCCGGATTCGGCGATCAGCTGTTTCTGTAGCTCAAACTCCTACACCTGAAGGCTAGCACTTTACCAGTAACGTATGCTTTTACGTAAATAAATGTATAGTGTTGGTTTTCATGGCTGCTATGATATATTGTGTTGCTTGTTACTGAAGATCACATTACCGCAATGCACACTGGCTTCTATACTGGGAGATAATGGCGTCGTATCAAATTACTGCCGAGTATTGCATTCCAATTGAAACAAACATATTTACTGAAATTATTAAAGAATCTCCAAGTTTAATGCAATCGACACAATACCTGACCTTAATATAGTCATTAACTTTCACTGATTAAATACTGTGCACCACTTTAACAGATTCACGAAGTTATAGTTATAAAAGATTTTGAGGGCTTTAAAAGAGTCGTTGATACAGAATGAAATATCATGCTCACAAAAACAACTTTAGACCCTCGAGTAAAAGTCGTTATGTGTTCCAGAATTCGTGATAACAAATTTTAATTAGTTATAACGGATTCCATTATTCGTGAACACGGATTTAAATTTGCTGTGAAAGACTTACCTGACTTTGGTGACAAAAGGGACTATCAAAACATGCTTACGTTCAATAGAACTGTCTCGGTCCACTAACGTTCTTGCTGACTAAATCCCGTAAGTAATTATAAATGAGTAAATTTGAGGGAAAACAAATTGAAATCAGTTTTGACGAATTCTGGAATCCGTTAAAACGAAATTTAAAGTCGTGATAACGAATTGTGAAATTCGTTAAAACAAATGAAAATCCATGATATCGAATTCAAAAATTCGTTATAACGAATTATAATCTGTGATTACGAAATTCGGAATTCGTTATAATTTAAGTCCTTGTTTGTTAACTTGTTTTCGTCTTAAATACAGCTTAAATATTGCTCGAAAAACGTAAAGCAAACATCCAATCAATCAATGTTTTATGGCGTCCAGCTGTTATTAGGTGGTGTAAGGTGGAACAGGTAACAATAAATCAAGGCTCAGTATAGTAGTTAAAACGTAAACTGTTACATTTTCAGTATAGGTATCGGTAATATCGCATAAGAAACTGATTTTTGCAAAATAAATCATTCGAATTGAGAACATTAAGTTTTGTCTAGAATAACATATTTGTCTCCTTGGCAACCCGGAGGATTCGTGACAAGTAAAGGAAATATCGTTATGTGCTGCTCTAACACATCATTTTTTTCTTTTTCACGGTGTTAATATTCGTAGTTTTTTTGTGTGTGTAGAGTTTATACCACAGTATATGATACCGACCAATGGCATGCATATCGTGGTTTGTTAAACTCGAATAATTCAGTGTACGAGCCAACATTCTTTTCGTGGAAAAGACAGCTGCCACAAAATTATTCGAGTTAGATTAAGATTCATATCTTCTGACCAATCATTGCCAAAATGCACTTCGTCTGGAAAAAGAAAAATGCTAATGTTTACTTAAAAAGAAATTTTATCAAGATTGCACAGGTACTATTTTCGAAGTATTATCAGTCTTATTATGCTTAAGATCATCGTTCTTCTGTCCATTTGACATTTTTGATCCATTTGCACTAGTTTCCTTTTCTTTGGGTCTGTTCGATTTTTCATATTCGCCATTACTATAAATACTATCATGACCAGTAGAATTCGTAATGTTCACTTGATTTCCATTTTCATTTTTTATAACAAACCCAGTATTTTCCCGTACCATATCTTCAAATTTCTTGTTTGATTCTTTATGAAAATCGTCGTTTTGGGAGCCCTTACTTTGCGGAAAGTTGTTATTTGTTTGTATAACAGTGTCTGCCGTTTTTATGTATTCGCTTATTTTATCATAAAATTTCATTCTTTCCTTGTGGCCTAAATGTATCTTTCTGAGTCTACTCAATGCAAACATCCGTCTTCTTGTAATCGAATCCACCCAATTTTTAAAGTTTTCTTTTTGCTTTAAAATTTCCTCTCTTCTTTGATCAAGCATAAATTCAAACGCCTTTCTTTCTTCGTCTGTAATAAATAAATCGGGGTCATATTCGTCCAAGTCATTTTCGTCTATTTGTGTGTTTTCGTTTGGTAACTTGTCGGAAGTGACGTCACCGTTCTGAACACTGATGTTAGATTTCTGGCGATCAAGTTGATCGTGCGATTTCACCTCAGTTTCCATCATAATTATAGAAACAACTTCGTGAGAATTATTTTTATTTGTTTTCAAGCCCACGCTGTCGATGCCTGTATTATCACTAACTGTCACTTCCGATTTAGAAACAGGACGAGACTTTACACTGGAAATCTCATTATCAACGTCACTGTCTTGCTTGTCATTCGTCGACTGTTCCGACGTCATCATGCTTGAAGCTAAAATAAAAAGAAAACAAATAAATAATAGAGCATGTAATTTTAACGAAAATAATATGATTGATTTTTTTAGGAATTCATCGGTAACACACTCGCATATCATTGGCGAGTTCATAAGACGATGAATTCCATAAAACAGCATTTATTTTTTATAATTCCACACATTTAAGAATTTTTTTTTATTTTTCAGCGTTTTATTTTATTTTAATTGACGAACTTTTTTATTGCAACATGTATTCATACACAAGATCTGTGTGTTCATGCATCGAAAAATGAACGATAACAGTAGTCCAATAAAACTTGATGTAGCAATGAATTTTGGAATTATAGCCCTATATAAATAAATAATAAAAATGTTTGCTTTGAGGTCTTTATTATGGCAAATGTATTCACTATTTACGTTCCATTATAAAACAGTATAAAACCAGAAAAAAACGAATATTATGTTCATCTGTAGGTAATTATGGATATGAAGTTTAATCTGATTGAATAAGATGTATTAACTATATAAATGGTCAATTGCACAGTGTTCTCGGAAACCATGCAGCTCTATGTCGGAAGGAAGCCGTGTCTTACGTCAGTAAATACTTTGTTTTCTAACTTGTTCGCATAATTAAGTCTGTTAAGGATAGGAAAGTCGCTTTTTTATTTATCTGTTTTGTCTTGAATTAACGCAGCTTCTGAAAAATGAAGTTAGTTTTCTGTGAAGCTTACATTCGTTCATTGTCTGCATTCTATGTATGGTAAGCTACATCTGGAAAAAAAATCTCTTTTCTTTAATATGGAGTAGGCATTGCTAAAATGCGAGCACATACAATATAGTCCTTTTATTATTTATATATAATGCGCTTTCATAATTGACGTTACTTCCCGAATACCCTAAAAGTGCCTCAACTACATTCCAGTGATCATGTGACGTCTTTCTTTGTAATGGTGACGTCACATGAAATGTCTTATGATTGTCAGTTTTTAAAGATCGATTTTGAGAATGCAAAAAAAATTGTATGAAATTTTTATTGTTATTTTTAAATATAACATTTATTTTTAATCGATGTCAACTTTATTTTTAAGTCATTCTTTGAAATTAATTTTAGCCCTTCTTCATTCACTTTGTTAGTTTTTTGACGATATCAACTTCCGGACGACAAAAAATAGCAGATTTTGATCACGTGATTTCATTTTGACCACGTGACACGTAATTGCCGTAGAGCTCACCGCTCTTCGCGGACAGCTTCGCTGCCCGCTGCGAGCTGTGCTCGCTATTACTTTAAAATCTGTATACAATTGCTGATTTCTGCTTTCTTTTAATAAAGAATCAGTATTCAACTGATTTTTTAAAACGCTAATAGTATTATTTTCTTAAATGGTCTTTTAACCTAAACGTTATTTTAATCATATTGTTTGAATGTATCGACGTGGGACAACAGCTCTTTGTCCTTTAAAACAAATGTAAATGATACTTATATAGATTTTATTATAAAAAATTGATAGAAGAATGTAAACATATTCAAAAGAACAGAAATGACATAAAGAAATGAATTCAGACAATAGCTTGAATCATTCAAAGGGCCCAAAACAATAGTATATTGTTCGTTAAGAATAACATGAGAAGGTAAATTAGAAAAGATATACAACAATAATCGATTCTATTTGTGCTATAGTTTTCTTCGTTTTCTATAGACTTTTGCTGTACCAGGGTAATCTTGAACTTTGAATTCGAAAATTAAATTGTTTTGGATTATCGTTTTTTTGTTTGGTAAACCTCTAAACCTAATCATTATCTGTTAATCTGTGGAATTATAAAATCTTATAATGGTCCTAAGTGTATTTGTTTGTCTAAAAAACTGGTTTATTGGGTTAAGTTTTAAACAAATTAAAAGTGGAATTAAAATGAGCATGAATAATATGAAAGTACGCCAAAATATTATCTCCGAACGTCTTGACATGTTTGTCAACATTAACCTTTAAGATTATATTGACATGTCTGTAATTTAAAAAAAAAGCAACATCGTGGATGCTCCCTTATGTTAAAATGTGTCATACAGTTTGTCGTGAGGCACTAACCATTTGGTTATCATAAAAATGGTGTGGGGGAGCTGTGGGCCCCCAAACTGACCAAACATTTATTGTCCTATGCTCTACTACACCCCACGCCCCCAAGTAAAGCGCAAGGCCTCTGAATAAAGCCCCAAGAACGATCAATACCTGTGTTCGAATTAGCAGTTAATAGTTCGTGCAAGGATATTTTAAATCTCTTTTTCACTATAAATTAATTACACTATGTTGATAATACATCTAATAATTCATTTTATTTGCCAGATTAATATATGAAATATAGGATTTTTAAATTAGTAACATGTATGATATAGCCATAACATGATATACAACTAAAGCCTTTAATCAATATATTATAGTATACTTTGGTCCTTAGTTTGTATTTAAACTGTGTGAAAAATAAATTTTCTTTCTTTACTTCTGTTTAACAACTTTGATTCACTGAACTATAGATCAACTTGAATAAGAACAGGCGGGGCCACTTAGGGAAGGGTTAATAATTAGACATATTAGACCTTAGGTAACAAATGAAATTTATTCTTTGAAAATAAAATAAAATTTTAGATCTTTGTCAATGGTCTTGGGATGCTCCTTGTTAGAAAAGTATCAGGATGCAGTCAAAGATATTATACATTAAAAGGTAGAAAGCTCCGTGATCAGACACTTAATATCGGAACGTCTCAGTGTCATTTCCGTCAAAGATGGAAGCAGTTTTTGATTGAAGCCGGAAGTTGCTGGTGATGAACTACTAAAATATGGCGATTCTGGTCATTCTATAACCTTGACGAACATTATATCTGGTCAAGGTAAACAGACAGTAGAAACGACCAAAGTATAGATAGCATTAAAATGTTTTAAATATTTTCAAGAAATGGTAAGAAAATATTAGAAAAAGCATTAAAAATGTTCAATACACTCAAAAGACAAAATAAAAAAAATCTACCCAAACAATACAAATTAATCATTTGTTGATTTTATATTTTAACCGATGTTTAAAATATATACCAAAAATTGCTGGATTTCAAGCACTTGTCAGTTTAAACAAAGAACTTAATTTACAATCATCTCCTACTTCCGCATCTAAAGCCAAAATGTATATATTAATTGATCCTATCGTTCATTTATTTAACCCTTAAAAAATTAATTGTATATAACGAAAGGCGATTAATGTCTTGGATTTTAATTTGTTGGTTCTCTGAACAAAAGTGTACATAAGGAAGTTCAACAAAAATTACGGACCAAAATCGACCATTCGGACTTACGGAATACACGGAAATACCGTTATCAATAACAGCCGTCTGCAATGCTGTAGTTTAAGCGATTGTGACCTGCTTCACGCCACGGCGAGAGCAAGACTTTATGCTGTCAGCTTTGTTGTGGAACAATACACTATGTACAAACTGCTGGCGCATTCAAGTAACACTCCGGAAGTCGACATATCAACTATTTATACGTCATGTCCGGTATATCTCGATTTTCTAGCCGACGTAACCTACCTCATTAAAATTAGTGTTAAGTGTTTAGTATAACATAATTACTCCTCAGGAAATTTATTAATTTACAAGTACTATCTTTAAAAAAGATACTCGACGCATTTAACTCTTAGAGATGTATGTAAGGTAGAACGGAAACTACACAAACATCAATAAAAAAAAACTTTAAAAAATATCAAACGAAAGAGAGAGACAAGAAACATTAACATTTTCTTTCATTGATGTGTGTGGGGGAGGTAAATAATTAACGGGTTGCGAACTGTATCCAATCAAAATAAGGCTATAATATAAGAAGGTTGCCACATTCATGGATTTTAAAAACAATGTTATTACATGATAGGGTATTATCAAAAAGAGACTTTGCAATTAGAGCTCCATCTCCTGTCTGCACGTGAATGACGACGGACGCAAAGAAAGAAAATAGGCATTAATGGCTTTAAAAATCATATAGCTAACAATATACATTTTTGCATTTCCCCAATGAAAAGCTATTTCAGAAGTAGACCAACATAGGAAATAAAAAACAAACAAACCTTTCTATGTATATTCGGAGTTGTAGGCTTTTTCTTATGATGTATCGTATATATTAACTCGAAAACAAGTTAGTTAACATTTTAAAATTTCAAAACAGCACCTATTTTTTAAAATAAATTTCATAAGCAAATAGGTACTTTCATGCATCAAGTAATATTCATTCACATGTATTCATTACAGTTTGCTATTTTATTAATTTGACATCTTTTAAAATGGGAACTTATAAATAAAATATATTAACATGAACACAAAATGTCAATTCAATGCTTATTACATGTGAATTGAAATTGGTAATGTGTATGCTATCCCAAAAATGGGGGGGGGGGGGGGGTGAGATAAACCGTATGGTCCAAATAAATAAATGCAACAAAACAATCAGTGAATTTTACTCTAAATTACCAATGACCTACTTACCTTTGTGTAGGATCATTTGTATGACAATAATTTCAAGATAGGGAGAGAGAGTGCGTGTGTCAGGAGGTCAAACGAAGAAAATATGGTGTAAATACATCACCGGCGTGAGGATTGTTTACAGAAACGATGTTCAATAAAGCAAATACAATTCCATCCCATACGAAATGCGCAAAAATTACACGTCATATGGTTTTATCATGTAATTATTGTTTATCAGTTCTGAATGGCATTCTTTTGGCTTAAAAATAATTCTCTAAAGTAAAATTACGACTAACAATTGTTTAAAAAACCCCAGTCTGCTGGAATAATTGTTGGGAAATGCAAATAAGATGCTTTTTAAAGTATACTATAGTAGATTGTTCGAACGCAGAATTTGTTACTATTTTTGTCCAATCAGAATTCAGGCTTGTCTTCAATAACAGTACGTTACCGTGGGTAAGCGTCTTTTAGTTCAAAGGTCACAATTCGAAAATATACCCACTGCGTCGGAAAAAAAAATTCACCGACGAGTAATTTTGTTACACCCTCAGAAGTACGAGACTTCATGAATAGAAAAATCCTACTTCAGTGATCAGCTGTTTCTGCCGCTAAAACTCTTACACCTGAAGACTAGCAGGTTACAATGGAGGCTTTTTACTTAAACTAGTCTTAGTTTTCGGGCTGTTATGATATATTATATTTGTTCAGAAGTGAATGTAGAACAAAATATGTTATTTACTTAACAAAATAGACAAGTTTAACTGTAAATTTCCGAAAGTGTGGCGCTTACTTGGTTACTTCGTTGCTTTGAAGTATTCCTTATAAAACTGAATAATATATTATATCCTTTTATACGTATTTTATTAATATACTTTAAAACCAAGTTCGTGATCTTCAGTTGTGAAATATTCATAAACTAGAATTTTATTTGTTTCATCAGAGAAGTCAAGAGCTTTGGTTTTACGCGATCAATATTTAATGAATACACACGCCATTGTTTGGATCTCGTCTTCACGACAACAGTGGGATGCGAAAGGAATGTAAATATACAGTAGACACTTAATCCACAGGTATATCTATCACACGTCGTAAATCCGATCTTATTAGCTTTGCACCTAATATATAAACATGTATTTTTTCAAATGAAGTTTTCGCTTATACGTTAAAACCTTTTTTTTCAATGTCAAATTTTCAAATTTATTTTGTGTCGAGACACGTTTGTTTACAGGAAGGAACAAGTATTCGAAGCAGATGATTTTAATTTATTAGAATATTTATGAAGTTTCGGCTTTAACCCATCCTCAAAAGTCATGGTTTCTGTGTCCACATTTGTCATCGAAACCCTGTTACACTTTATCCCCTTACACAGAATCATCATCCTGATGATAATTCACACAAAACGCGATAGATCTATAGTTTGACACCATTGTAACGATAGATCATAAATCACAATGAGGGATCGAACCCGGGATCTCGGTATTGCCAGGCGGTTCCTGTCTGTTGCAACAAACTCGTCGTGTTGCTGGCAGTCTACACTTTTGCAGATGCTAAAAATTACTAGATGCATTATAGCTGCCACAGAAGGTCATTTCCGCTGTAATTAACATATTCTCCATACTGCCGTAAATGGACGATATCTGGTACAGATAACTTGGTGGAGTTTTTAACCTACGACAACCTAATGCTCTTGGTAAGGACGAGCTCACGCGCACTCATATGTACTCGTTGCGTCATCCAATCAAACCGACGTAGAAAAAAAAGTAGTTGTGGTAACATAACTACGTTCAGTTTCCGGCGTTCTGATTGGATGTGTGATATTAATTAATGAGAATCTATACGATATCGTGATGTTAAAGTTGTTGGTTTACGAACAAAATAGGCACTTTAATGCGCATTTGTCAAAAGAGCATATGTTCTTTCACTCGTGGTACAAATTTGTTATGTCTTCTTCTCGCTCGTTTGGCCGCGCGACACTCGCGAAACGACATAAAATTACTAGTGAAATGTCGTCCCCCAAAAAATAAGTAAGAACACATTAAACATCTCTAGCGGCAGATGGGAATTTCATGCATATTGTTCCATCCTATCCCGACTGCCACTTTGTTTTTTTTTTTAACAAAGCGGCCTGAATATAACCCGAAAACAAGCAATTACAAAAAATTCCATTCAATCAATCCAAATTCGAGAAGATCGTACTTAGAATTTACCCTTTTCTTTAATCATTCCATTATTGAAGTTGGTCAAGAGTAAAATTTCAATTTTCCATTCTGTATGACATTCGAGGAGAGACTCGACTATTTACGACATGTTTATTCTATTTTGCTAAAATATTAAAATATGTATTTTCCTTAGAATACTTGTCGTTTAAATTATTTAATCAAACCCATTTCACATTTAATAACTATTATTTTTCAAAGCACATGCAATTTCAAATGCATGTCTTCTATTCAGAAAGGAACACCTCTATGTTATTATACATTTTATCTAAGTCTATTCGGTTTAAGAAACTTGACATTCGTGTAATGAGTTTCTTGTGTCATATAATATACTGATATTAACAACCGTCAATAGAAGTTCTGAATAATATTATTTCAATTGCATTTGAAATAGATTACTGCATTTAATTTCATCTCAGAGAATAATTAAATCCCAACGTCTTTGTTGTTTAAATGTACACGTTATTTCTTTTATGGCAAAGACTCGACGACGAATTCTATACTTGAATAAAACCCATTTTAAAATTTATTAGACAAACATCAATCAAGTTTAGAGCTATATTGAAAAAGGAAGAAAATTTTGAAATTAAATATACTGTAATATAGTGATAAAAATCTACTTATCTTTTATGTATATTTTCTTATTTTAATATACAGCTTTAGGTCGTCTTTAATGTATTGTTAAATGACATGGGTATATTTTACTTATATACAAAAGAAGAAAACAATTTTAGTCTTACGAATTTTATGTTTGTTAGTGTGAATATGGTTTAGCGCTATTTAAAGTAATTTTTCAGCTTATATCATAAAGTGTCTAGTTCTTATTTGGAGAGGAAGCCGGAGTTGCAAATTAAGATTTTCCAGTTATTTGTAACGTGAAAACATGAATATTAACACACGCTTGTAAATATCTAACCATTAAGTAATTTCAAATTATTTAAAAAATATATATACAAGAAGATTTTCGCATGATGAGCTGCAGAGAGTAGTGAAAGTACAGGCGATGTGATACAATATACTGGTGTGTTCATGTGATTTCTTTATTTATAGTAATGCCAACTTGATCTTGATTTACTATAGACAAAAATATATTGTATTCACGGCTAGGACAGTCTATACTAGTATAGACTATCTCTGACGATGGCGATAAATCAAGCACAAAAACCCCACAATTGAATTAATGACCAAATGACAGAAAAAAATAACATAAAATACAAAAAAAAAAAACAACAGAAATGGCAAATACGATATAGTCCGAGGCACAGTCGCAACATTATGTGCTGGGGTTGGCCCAGTAGAATGGGACCTTTTGACAAATTAACGGGTCCAATCTATCCCGGTCCAATATATTTGTATCACAACTGTTTGTGTATTGCCTATAGTATAATATTTCTTTTTTTGATATAGAGTTATATTTTTAAAGATGTATATTTTTATGCCTCATACATATACATGTAAAACAAACATTGTAAAGACGACCGAGAGTAGGGTCCTATATCTTTTGTCTTACGTTTCATTTTATGGAGAACTAAAAAAGGTTTCCCATGAACATGTTTATTACTTATGAAAACAAAAAACAAAAATATTGTTGTTTATAATATGCCACATTTCTCAACAAAAAGTAAACTTTATTAGCTGAACAAAGAAAACAAATAATTTAATGTCAACCGTTATAAAAAAAATATTAACTTGTATGTTACCATAGTATTTTATCTACAAATATACAATATTGAGAAAATTATTACCCCTAAAAAGTGAAGTTCATAAATAAGAAAATTAACAGCAATTATAATATAGTATGTTAATATCTTACCTTTCAGTTAGTTTGAAAGCTTAACCCAATCCATTCTATAAAGGTTTGAACATTTAAATTTAAGATTCTTTCGCTTTCATACAAGCATGTGACAATATAGCACGCTTTTACAATAGGTAACGGTTGTCAATTTCTCTCGTAATTGACAACTGTCAATAATCTGAAGTATAACCTGAGTTGAATGGCTTACTATAGGTAGAATGACCTTAATTCCTGTGTATACGATTAAAACGACAACTTAAAAAGACTAAAAATTATCCGCTTCAGTGATTTTGAATTACAAAGTAAAATATTTTCCTTTGGATGTAAATATTCAAAACAGAACAAAATGATCGAAATTGCAAGAAATAAACTTTAAAGAAAATAAATTGAGATCCCGCAGCGACGACACAACTGCCAAGCATAAAATGTCGAGTATTTCCCAACGGAATGGCTATAAAGCTATTCCATTATTAATATCACGTTGTTTCCTAAAGGAAAATATTTAAATTATTGTTGCTACGAAGACTGTAGCAATTTGTACAATTGTCAACTAATTTCAGCCGTTTCATATTCAACATTAGAGGCTGCTGAAGGGTATCTCCACAACTTAAAAAAATCGTACCGTGCATCCTGTTGCATAAAGTGTATATTATGTGTTTGTCTGAATGGGGTTTAACGCCACTTACAGTCGTTTCTCATACCACAGCGTCCAGTTATTACTTAGTAGGTAGGGAACACCCCTCGTAAAACTGACAACCTTGTCTATTATGGTTGGAATCGAGCTCACCATGCCTGCGTTAGACTAAAAATCACAACCCCCAATTGCTATCTGTCATGTCTGTATATATACAACAGTACCAGATATATCCACGATAGATTATTTGTTCTCGGCGGCCAGAGAACGAAGATGTAAAGTATGTGTAGTAAATACATATAGACTTTGTAAAAATATAGTCACTCGAAGGAGCAATGAAAGTACACTATTTCTCTTTTAATCAATTTACAATTATACTCACAACGATGAAAAGCACAATTAATGTATACGGTTAAATGCTTCGAACTTTTGCGAAATACAAGATCGAAAAAAAACCACGTTGTAAATTTTAGTTACATAAAATAATAATAATAATAATACTAAAGCTATCTTTGTCACTGTGTACAAGATCTTTAGAACTGTAATTCGGCGAAATTTAAAAAAGTGTTGAGGAAGTTACGAATTTTATAAGATTACTCAACATTGTAAGTTTAGACCCTCGCTTATGTCAATCTCCATGAAGAGTTTTCCCGTGTGGTGAATTCTTTTTTCGACGAAATGTCATCAATTACACGATAATTATTTACAATTCGATGTTTATTTAATATAGATTTAATAAAAATATCTTGGCAACGTTTTGTGTGTTGTCAACGAATGTATGCATTTGTAACTAAGGCGGAATGGAAATTTTTTTAACTTCAACAATCTGATTTTTCGAGACGAGCTAGGAAATACAATGCTAAAAATATAAATGTTGAAAGATTAAAAGATCAAATATACGATAGAAATCGATGCATAAATGTCATCTTTTATTTATGTAATAAGTAACGCACTTGATATGTATTGATTGAATATGTCCATTTGACTTCGATCAAATGTTCAGATCAAAAGACAAGTATATAGATAAAATCAATACCTATTTGTTAAAGACAAAACCTTAGCTTAAAAAATATTTTAAGACATAATTCTGGTTTAATCCGGATAGCTGATTTAGAATAAATGTCTCGTCCACCTGTACATCTCAATGCATAGTGTAATTGTGATGTTGGCATTGTATAATTGATTGATTAATGGTGTTTAACGCCCGAGCAGCATTATTTCAGCTATATTCAGGCGATGAACATGAAATGGATGATAAAATGAACATGAAATGATGATGAATGAAAATGGGATGGGACACAAGGAAAAATAGGGGCAACGAATTTTAGATTGCCACTGGCAAATGGGAGGATGGATAGGGTCGGGCAATTCAGCCTCCTGTAGCGGGATCGAAATCCCTACTCATAGCGAATACTACAGCAGCGTTCTTTAACGTGCGAGGAACGTGGCATTTTTCCCAACACGGTGCACTAATATGGTTTGCGGTCAGGTCTTCCGTATTATGGCCTGACAACCCCAGCTTGCCAGGGATACCCTATTCAACCACCTGGGGCACACATCCCAGTCGGTCTTTAGGCAAACCGACCTTACAGGGTACTGGGCGCTATTTAGTCGCCTTTTACGACAAGCTAGCGCGACTGCGGTCTATTCCTTTGGCCACCCGGATCCCACACGGGGCTGGCATTGTATAAAGAATTATGCAGTTGATAATTTCTTGTTGTCGGTTACATCCTCTTATTTCTTACATTCGGTTCTCAGTTTTCCAGTGGCTAATGTTGTTACTCGTTTACTTTTGATAACGATTTTATATTCAGGCAGCTCAGCGCGTCCCCGTGTGGCGGATAGGGGAGACCCTCTCTTTGGGGGGGGGGGGTGAGGTTGTCGGGTCATAATACGGAAAGCCTGACCGCGGACCATAGTGGGTAACGTGTTTGGAGAGTGCCACGCTCCTTGCACGATAAAGACCCCTTTTGTACATTTCGAAAAAGAGAAGGCTCATTGTAGCCGCTACAAAAGGTTAAATTTTCCGCCCCTACCCAAAACTCCATACTTTTCCAGTGGCAGTCAAAATTGTACTCCCTGTGACCCATCCCACCCCCATTTTCTGTTGATTTAAGGTTTGTTAACTTGTTCCCGTCCTGAATATAGCTGAAAAACTACTCGCTGGACGTAAAGCAGACATCTAATCAATCAATCATTGTGCTCGACTCCAAGACAACATTAATTGACTTCCTGATGGCAGTACAAATTTATACCAATAAAAATTAGGCCTTATTTTACTGCCGTAATAATCCGATAAGTTTTGTGATTTGTCGCCAAAAAACCGAGGATACGATAATTCGTTCTATCAAAAAACTGGAAGCCATGATTGAGGAAAAGAATTGCTGAAAGTGGCGTTAAACCCTTTTTAGATACACAAACAGCTTCGACAGCTGAAACCCTGTAGAGTATGGATCCTGTTTAAGAGACACCATTTTATCAAATCCGATATGTCACATTGTGTTCAATGGGGGTCGCATGATTGTTTTTAATGTGAAAACGTTTTATTTTACTTGATTAAATTTGAAAGACGTACATTTGATATGTATTTGTTTGTAATAATAGTTTAGATGTGTGTACGTCAGTTGCATGGTAGTTTTGTATGGTATCGGATCAATAATGTCAATTTCTTCGAAATGTTGCGAAATATTGCCAGTGGTAATTTCCGAATCGGATTTCGACTTCACGAAAACGACTCCAGATACTCTTTTGGGCGCCAAAACGGAGGCATAGGTTCGATTCAAGTTTGGCTTAAAAATTCCCGTAAAATAACAAGCTTTCCAGATAAAGGGAGAGGGTCCCAGTCTCAACAGCCTCCCTTTGTGGATCCACTCTTCATCTAATATAATTATATTTATTTTTTCAAAATTGATTTATTGATTTTTGTTGTATCTGAGTAGAGGTCAAATTAATAAACGTTTATGAGACTTTAACAATATTGTTTTAGTAATCGGATACTCTAATGGCAAAGTAATTTCCTTAATTACAACCCTTGCAAACATCGTCATTAGTACGTATTATTAAATTATTTCCGACTCACAAAACGTCTGGTCAAATCAATATTAAATGTTCCAAAGGTAGTACAAATTGTCAGTTTGAAAATAGCAGAGAATTATTCATATGAAGTAGAAATCTGCTCAATACTATTTGACCTGGCTTTGTGACTTTTGAGTTTAGTGCTAGACTGGTTAGAAGATATTGTGACCATCCTCAGTAGGGTTAAATCATAATAGCAAATTGGACTTCTTTGTTCAACACTCGACATAATGTAGATCCAGAAAGCTAGAACTAGCCATTTTGGGGTCAGGATAATGTGAACTCCCACTTTACAAATCTACTTTAGTGTGTTGGTCTTGTAAAAGCAGGCTTAAAACAATATGAGCAAAGAATACCTAATATGACATGTCTAAAACGCCTTGAGTCCACACTTCTGGTAAGACGAGTGTTTATTCATCATCTACATCATAAACGATTACGACTCTTTATGGTGACGTCAAAGCAATATCAGTTACCTACGTTATAACCTGGGTGTATGGAAATTGTACCACCTGAAAGTACTTCTGTTCAGCCTGAGGCGGATAACCTGGGTGTATGGAAATTGTACCACCTGAAAGTACTTCTGTTCAGCCTGAGGCTGGGTGTATGGAAATTGTACCACCTGAAAGTACTTCTGTTCAGCCTGAGGCGGAGCCGAAGGCTGTCCAGAAGTACTTTCAGGTGGTACAATTTCCATACACCCAGGTTATAACGTAGGTAACGGATTTATCCCCGGTTTGCAAGGGTAAAAGGCCGACAATAGGTGCTTCTGTCGTCAGAAATAAGAAAAATGGGCAACGTCATCACAGTGGCTCACAAAAAATTATACGTTTTTCATGCAGAAAATGCCCATTTTGGCAAGTCGAGGATGGTACCTTTGATACCAACCTCCGACTGAGCGTGTTTACTAGCTTTTGCTCTGTTTTACGTTGTTTTTTCTACTTTCATTATTTTGACGCCTCAAGTCACGTTATCACAAATATAAAAGACAAAATTCAAAATATTCCTTGTTGAAATAACATAGAACATACATTAGCAACGCACAAACAATACACCCTGCGACGTTAGCAACGCAGTCGGGGGCATGGGATTTGTACCGACGGGTAACCAACCAATCAAAAGTCCGCATTTGTTACAAGCCGGGGACAAGACTTTCTTTTACATATTTTAACCACGTCACAATCAATTTTGTGTCCTAAATGGCTGACAAGTATAGGTTACGTGCATGGTAAAGGTTAATATATATGTCCTATTAGAATCGAAATATTTATTGATGGTACGAATATATGCTGATTTGTACAACGGGTCGGCTCTTTATGCCCACATTTTAACACTCGCTAACGCTCGGCGTAAATATTCGGCATAAAGAGCCAATCCGTGGTTAAATCAGTACATTCATATCCCAATTAATTAATTCTTAATCAATGTTTTTTTTTTAAACAAGCTATAAAAGCACTCAATCAGATTCATGTTCCTTATCTAAATCCTGACTGATATATATATATTCCAGGTTCCTTCTATATTTGGGATGTAGACAGTTACAGCCCCAAGTATTTTACCAAGGAAACAATAAAAAAAGACAATCTACAAATCAAATTCCAACAAACTGGCAAACGTTAGAATCAACAACCAAAAATATATAAACTACAGCAATGGTCTCGACTTGGTACATGCATTAAAAAAAAAGTAAGTTAAACCAGGTTTTAATGACATGCTAATCCTCCCGCTTCCATTACTGTAGTATGTGAGTTGGTTTGTTGATGAAAATGGATGGGTATCGTATACTACTAGTCATAAATATGTGTATCTAATAATCATCGCAGCACAATCACTGTGTAC
This sequence comes from Limnoperna fortunei, assembly GCA_944474755.1. Taxonomy (NCBI): domain Eukaryota; kingdom Metazoa; phylum Mollusca; class Bivalvia; order Mytilida; family Modiolidae; genus Limnoperna; species Limnoperna fortunei. The sequence goes on from OX104120.1 coordinate 63,320,290, forward strand.
TGAATTCAAAAATTGGGAACTATCTGCAATCATATTTATAAACGAGATAGAATATTTTTCGACAAGGAAATGGTATATATAGTAAAACCTATTCAAGGCGCGTAAGTGTATTTTTGTAACTACTAAAGTAACATGTTCGTACAATATGCCTTAGCTTGTGAAAATACCGTTAATCTCTCTCTCCCAGAGTCAATGATCCAGCTGATGGTTACCGCTTGCAAAAATATTTTCAACCTTATCTTCGCTTCGGTTGACAATACCCATCTCATGGTAACAACTTTTTCAATCGTCCTCTCGCCTAAATGTTATTTATATAATATTATACATGTAATATCCTAGAGGTTAGTTGTTATGCTGAATATAGAATGGATTTTTTTTTCTAAAAGAACATTTTATAATTTGTTTCCTTAATAATGTCTATGTCACATAGTTTTGAACCTTACCCGGAAATTAGATGTAGTTTTCTACAACTGGCACCTGTCAATGTTTAAATAATTAACGCAAAACCAATACAGCAAATATAATTGGACGATGCATATTTTGTTGGTTTTCAAGCTTTTCTTCAAGTTTGAATAGTTTATATTTTTTCTTGTGTTGTATGCACTGTTTTATTAACGAAAGAAATATGTTCTGTATTAAAATTATTCTGATAAGGGCATGGCTCACTAAACAAGCACGGCATGACTCATTGACAAGCAGGGCATGACTCACTGAACAACACGGCATGACCCATTAACAAGCAGGACATGACTCACTAAACAACTGAACAAGCAGGGCGTGACTCGTTAATAAGCAGGGAATGAATCATTAACATGCAGGGCATGACTCATTAACAAGCAGACCATGACTCATTAACAAGCAGGACGTAGCTCACTAAACAAGCAGTTCATGGTTCACTTAAAAAGCAGGGCATGACTCATTATCAAGCAGGGCCTGACTCACTGAACAAGCAGGTAATGAATTGATTAAAAGAAGGGTATAACTGATTGAACAAGAGGGCATGACTCATTAATAAGCAATTAAGCGATGACTCACTTAACACTTTAACACTGGAATTATGCGTTTCGGTTACCACTGTACTGTAAAAATACGGTTGACCATGGAGTCGTGGTGGATCTAGACTTATGTCCTGTTTTCTGCAGGTGTATTTTGTGTTGTTGTTGTACATATTTATGTTGTTACATTAAAATGGTAATCTTGTTGTTTTTCGTAGTAGTTTTTTTGCTAATTTGTTCTTCCGTCTTTTAGTGATGACTCAAATAGCGAGGGTTTCGATAAGTTTAACTACTCTATATTTATACGCCATATTAGAAGATTATCACATTCTAGATTATATAGAAAGCAGTCAGTCATGTATATACACACCGAATCACAACTAGGGCGACAAATCATGTTGTTTACTTGTTCCGTTTTTGTTTTTCGTTTGTTTTGTTTTTGTTTTTTGTTTCTCCTGCTGTCTTTGCCTATTACACATTTCTGTAATTTGTGAGAGTTAAACCCGATTTGATCAAGGTATCGTCCAAAACCAAAACAGAATTAAAAGCGAGCTGTTTATTTTATAGTTTTCTTTAAACACAATAGCATGTTTATCAACATAGATTGGTGCTCAAGTAATCATAAGTAGTTAAAATTGTGATGTTTATAAATGTAGTCCACTGCTCATCATTCTGCATGTGTTATGCAACTTAGTGCATTCATGGTTTTTTTTCGGTTAGGGTTAATCACTTTCTGTTGTTTTTTTTGTTTTTTTAAGTTTTTGCTTTATGTTGTATATATTTGTCAAAATCTGGAAATCCGGACTTCTAATCGTCCTTTAACTTTCGGCTTTTGTTGTTCTGTATGTTGCCTTGCTATTTTTCCAAAAAGCCGCGATAATGCAAGTCACCGTTTGTAATGAAAGAAATGTATTTTAGTAATCAAACTTAAAATATATCATTTTCTAACAAATTGATTTTTGTCAGATAATCAAAGACGACATAGCGGTTTAATTGCACACATGAGAACTATTTTGCAACCTTTTGAGAATAATAAAGTTAATTTTCATAATTATAAACAATTCAATATCACAATTACGGTTTATTGTTTCCTTGGCAACTTTTTAAATTATTACAAAATCAATAAGACGGCAAAGTCCATTTAGTGGAAAGCAATATATTCTCCATAAATATTACCTAAAGCTCTTTGGTGTAATAATAAGGTGTATTATACACATTTGTAGTTCCGAATGACCTTCACTTCGGATTGTTTTATGTCTTTGTCACTACAAAGCTGCCAATATGCGGTTTTTTATTTTATTTTGACCCACCTAAAGTCGATGTTAAACACCAATAGATCGAGCACGCTAAACATTAAGAATCGTTGAAGAATTTTTTTTTAATTTTGTAAGCGGCCTCGAGGGCCAAGTAGTTAAGGTAGTTAGTCATCTTCTATTGATCACGTGGTGTGTCAACACAAGAGATTGCTGATTTGATTCTCACCACGGGCAGGTGTGCTCGATTTCAACCTTAATTAACAAGGATTGTCAGTTTTCCATAGGAGGTCAGTTCTTGAAGGAGGAGGTCGGAGTACCAGGTTTTCATCGGGTACTCCGACCTCCTCCCCCAGTAAAAACTGGACGCCACAAAATAGTTGAAAAATATAAAGTGCTCTTGTTTGTTGGTTGGTTTGTTTGTCAGGGGTTCTTACGCTACTTAAAACCCATAACAAACAAACAAACTTAAATGTGCATCAGTTTGGCCTCTTGAACTTTTTTATCGTGATCATAAGCATCAGTAAAGTATTTTTATCTTGGTATTTAAACGAGATTTTTGTTCATGTTTTCAAAAAAATTTGTCATCTATTGCTACATCAAACCAACATTTTTTCCTAATGAGAATACATCGTAACCAAAAATTCGATCATTCTTCCTGAAAACATAATCCTCGGATTGATTTTGTAATTTTCATTTCAGACATGTTTTTACTACATAATAAATGTTTTTGTTTAATGACCGGGAAACTAATACTAAAAAGCACCTCACTTCCGGTACATCTATTGATAATAACGGTTGAAATAATGTAATGTATTTGTAAAGCAGAAACGCGTACCAGTAACTGATGTTCAGCAAGAAATCACGTTCGTAGTTATTACACTTTACATTAAAATGTTGATGAAACGAATTCACAGCTTTATTGTTTTCGAAACGAATTCACAGCTTTGTTGTTTTTAAATAAAAAAAGTTTGCAATTCACAAGATGTTTTTGATTGTATATATGGTAATGTACAAATGATTTCTTCCTCGTAACTCGAAAAATAAAAAATAGATTTCAGTGAATACTGGTTTATAAATCGAACGCACCGCGGAGGAACCATTAACTTTTCAAGCACTGATCTATTAAATATAAGAACAACAATTACTCGGCAATTTTATTTCAACAAGATCGATTCCGTCCCGCAGAGTATACCTTTAAGAAATGTCTTCTTTTGTTAGATGTCTTCAGGTGACGTGTATCGATTCTTAAAATCCGGATTAAGATTCACTGAGATTGTAATGTACATCGATCGAACATTTTCCTTCTCATTAGTGTCAACAGACATTATGAATATTACGTATTATAAAGACGAAATAAATATTTTTATTTGCTAAATGAAATAACGTAAATAAAAATACATGCGTTTTGTCATTTCAATGCACGCTATATTCAGTGGTATTAACCTTTATTTGAGATAAAGTTTTTAAATAGCCGAAGAAAAAATTCAGAATTACAATTATTTATTAGTTGTAACAATTATATTTGACATTTACTTGTTTTATCGGATTTTATGCGTGATGTTGTTCAAAACGGCTTCTTCAAATGAAGAACCCAAAAATTTGTGTGCTGTATGAACTCACGGTTTGTTTGTTTGTTTGTTTTTTGTTTTACATGACTTAACAGCAAAAATGAGGAATCGCTTGTAAAAATGCCGAAGGGTACCGAGAATGAACAAGTTATTGTACACGCAACCAACACAAATTATTTTTACGTAAATTAAGACTTTTAAAACTTATAGAAAGCTGAAAATGTAAAGTTTTTCATTTAGTATATAAAATGACTTTTTATTGATAGAAAAGTCCATTGGTTTGAAAAGGATAATAAAAGTCATACAGCCGATTGTATTCGGGCTAACACAGAGCAGACTGAGTTGTATACCACCAATGAAAGTAAAGCTACACTAAGACCAAACTCTAAACCTCGGGAAGCAGTAATGGTTCTCAATCTGATTATTTTATTGTAAGAAGTTGGTAAATTATTTAAAATTATAATATTACTTTAAACTTTGTTACTTTAATGTCATGAAATAAAATGAAAATAAACGGATTACTTTGTTATTAGACATTGAGAATCATTATTTTTCTCTACGTTAAGTATATTATGCATATTTTTCATCATTAAAACACTATTTATCGAACTATTAGTTTGTTTGTTTTCTGTTTGAATGAAGTTCGTTCAGCAATTGTTCAGCTTTATTATGGCGTGCAGTTTATATTGGTTGAGGGAGCCGTAGTACGCGGCGAAATCCCTTCGGGAGAAAAACTAGCAATCGCTGTCATTTAACGCTGGAGTCTACCCTAGCTGCCCACAGTAAAGCTTGAAGTCGTAACCTGAATGTTGACGCGCCCGTGATCAAAAGTGAATTATGCGTATTTGTTTCATCAATTAAACACTATTTATTGTACTTTGTTTGTTTTCTGTTTGAATGGAGGATAGCTTCAGTTTCATTAATTTTTCAGCTACACTATGGCGTCCAGTACACAGTGAAACTCCTACCTTCGGCAGAAAAACTAGCAATCGCTGTCATTTAAGGTTGGAGTCTAATCTGTCCACAGTAAAGCTTGAATTCGTAACATGAATGTTGACGCGCCGTTGATAAATAGTAGATACCCATTAACCACTTGACCACCGTGCGTGCTATTAACAATAACTGGACCTTTTGTTCAAATAAAATAATAATAATAATAATAATAAACCTTTCTTTGTCATAAATTATCTTACGACAACGCAATTTACGACAAAATTATCGAGATAGTTGATACAAAGGAAGTACAATTGTTTGAGTAGGTTAATTTCAATCAAACTATGCTAATTTATAAAAAAAATAATATAAATTTACCTTTCTAGGAAGATGATTCAAAAATTACCAATTTTGTTAAAGAATTCCAATTACACGTAAGTCAAGTTGATCTACATAGCATTTTTATCGGATATGTACATGTTCACATTTATTGGCAAGTTATTTCCGATTTGATCCTCATTTAAATGTAGATTTCCAATAGATAAAACATATTGAAATAGATTACTCCGATACGGTAAATTTAGTAATTAATATCCCGGCTCAAAATTAAATATGGAAGTAAACGGTCAAAATATACAATGTATTAATAGGGTGCATTTATCTACGAAGGTTAATTTGTGAATTTTAATTGATTTTAAAATTTAATTTAATTTTTAAAAATCGAAGACAGTACCGGGTAACGTGTGTAGAAAATACCAAACATCAGCTTGTTCTTATGTTTAAAATAATAAATGGTACTTCTCCTGATTATTTGTCTCATATAGTACAACTCTTTGTTGATAACCTACATAATTATAACCTACGTCAACAAATATCTAGTGACTATTTGCGTCTTCCGTTCTGTAACACTATGGCATATGTTTGCTTGAATGGCGTTTAACACCACTTTCAACAAACGGTTATAATTGGGAGAGGAAGCCGGAGTATCCTGAGAAAACCCACGACCTGCGGTAGGAAAACTGGCATATGCTTAAACTTCTTACCAAGCACAATAAATTCTTGGAATAAATTACCAACATCCAGTGCCTTTGTTGATGTGTTTAAAAAAGTTCAAACTCAGACCTCATAAAGGCACCTGAACGTTTTAACACATGTAATAGAAAGGAAATATACACCTTTGTTAACTTAGGAATGACGCTAGCAACTTAAACTGCCATTTGTACCTTCATTACTTGACCGATAACCCTAACTGCTCACACTGCAGGAACTGTAATGAGGACAACTCTCACTTCTTCCTAACCTGTCCTTCATATACATAATATAGATATTCACTGCTGAAAGTATGTAATGATTTGAATATCGAGTTCAACTTGAATAATATACTATTTGTTCACGAGACTCTTTCTTATGTCAATAATCTAAAACTCCAAATGTCAGTACAGAAATATATTAAGGAGTGTAAAAGGTTCTTGTATTACCCACATGCATGGTGGAATTAGTACGAATATTAGTTGAATTTTTTTCTTTCTACCGTCTCCTTTTCCTTTTATAAATTTTATGTTAGAATAAACTCACTCAACTCTAATTTTTGTCCTCACATTCGTGATCACCGTAAAAATAATATAAACACTTTTTGTCTATTTTAATCTTGCAACAGTGATAATGCAAAGTTCAAAGTTCAAAGTTTATTAATAAAGAAAGTCCAAATTTGGACATCAGACATTGTAAAGTACGATAGACAATAAGAGAAAAGACAATATCAATATACTTATGAAAAAGCGATAGAGTTATACTATAAATTCTAATATGACGTGCTTTAAAGGCTTTGAGACCACAACTGTGGTAAAAAAATGATTTATCTATGAGCAACACGCGCTAGAAGGGCGTGTTTTAAATGGCTGTTCCAATTACAAAACTGTAACTCCCACCGGAAAGCTATTGCATATGACGTATAAATCTTATAAATAGCGACACGCGCTATAATTATCCGTTGCAATATATTGTGTGTTACATTGACGGAACAGCCATTTTATGGCGGAAATGATGTTTTCTATAGGTACGAAAATATTATAAATGTACTTTAATTGTCTTATTAGAATAGAAATAATTCACGGAGGCTGTGATTTATCATTGTTTTACCACGGGATGACCATTTATGCCGTTATTTTATCCCTCGCTATCGCTCGGGATAAAATAATACGACATAAATGGTCACCCCGTGGTAAAACAATGATAAACCACAGCCTCCGTGAATTATTTCTTAAGTATACCACAGCTAAAGTAATACAAGAGTTATCTTTCTTGCTACACTGTTACTGGTTACAATTGTATACTTTAATATTTGTTGATATTATTCCACCTGTGGAATGTTGCCTAAATGGAGAGGATATATATATATAGGCTCTGCCTGCTATCCAAACCATTTCAGATTTATTTCTGAATAAATATGTTTAAAATAAAACCAAGCTCCTTGCTCGATAAAGACAGATTTGTAGATTGTCGAAAAAAGTAGACTCACTGTAGCCGCTATAGAGACTAAAGTCTCATTGCTGTCTTCAACTCCCGACAACGAGGGAGGTGAAGCAGGCGGGGGAGTGGGGGGGGGGGGGGAGTGGGGCCTTCAAGATGTTTGAAATGTTTTGAAAAATTAGAAAAAGTTTAGTATTTCTGAAATACTTAACTACATTTGATTAGTGTGATATTTCTACATGACGGGTCTTATCTGCATCCTACGATACAGTTGTCTAAACAAACTGATTCCTGGTAACATAACAATACTTTTTTGTGATAGGGATGCGATCGGCCCCAACGCACCCCTCGTTCTGACGGTCTATTTTTTCTCGTTGACTAATTGTTTACTTATTCTTGTAACGAATATGAAAGTGGAAAGGAGGGCACTAACTGAGATGAAATGTATGAACTTCAATGGTCAATTTATTTATTGAATAACGGAATGAACGAATGAATGAATGAATGAATGATTGATTGATTGAAAATTACTTCGAAACTAACAAGTAATGGATTGAATAAATTGGCTTGTACTTTTGACTGATATGGAAAAGGGGCCATTTTTAAAATTATGTTATAAAACTAATCCTGGCATAATAAGGACCTAAACACGTCTGAATGAGGTCAAATTTATCACGAACGTGCTGATCAGTTCCACCAACGGTGGACATTTAATTTGTGTATAAACGTTTGGCGAATAATTGCTGAATGCACAACAACCAATGTCAATATGAAAGGTATGGTAGAGGAGCGGGTCTTTTTTTCCTTGTCATCGGTCTCTAGGTATCTTGTTTGATGGCCGATAACAGTGTCTATAAGGAAATGGCATTTTAGCGGGTATGAAAGTACTGAAAATAAAAAGAAAAGGTACTAATAGTATTTTATTTTGTTTATGAAAGCATATTCGCTGGACACACCACCAATTTTAATATTTGGTGTGCTGTTAGGTACGGACGTTGGAAATATAAAAACCACATACATTTTATCTGGTGACTTTCATGTTATTCGCCACAAGGGGTGAAAGTATCTACATTCACTTTTATCGTTTATTCATCATACCATAATAAAACGTATAAATTCAAACATTTTTCAGCACATCAAATCAGAATGCTTACAGAAAAAAGAGAAATAACTGCTATTAAAAAGACAGATTTACACTTCGTCGCAGCACATTAGCTATATAAAACGGAAGTCAAAACTGAATTAAATAACGACAATAAATTGATAAACATAAAATACATTGATAAATTGATTGATTGATTGATTGATTGATTTATTTATTTAAAACTACTAGTAAATTGAAAAGGCTAATGCCAATAAATTTCACCGCTTAAAATCTACAGGGTTTGGTTGGACAATATGGCATCTCTTATCCACCTACTATACTGGCGGGGGAGGGGGATTGTCCGATATATATAAACGCACGCAGTTATTCTAGTTAGATTTTTACAAAGTGAGTCCCGTTGTGTGCCAGGAATAACCACACAATCCGGATCGAGACAATGACACACAAAGAAACGACAAAAAAGCAAAAACTAAAAGAGAGTAACCTGATTCCTATAAAAAATGCTTTCAGCGTTAAAGTGTCTTGTCAAAATAAGTGTCTACCTCTAATAGTCTGGGACAAAAATATTAAAAAAAAAGAAAGACCACCTATGGCAAGTTAAAACAATATGATTTTCATTATATATAAGGATTTGCCGTGACGATCAATTAAGTCACTGTAAAGGTCATAAACATTTGAACGAACAACATGAACATAGTTACAACAAAGCCATAGTTGAATAATTATTAGTCAAAGTAATGCCGTGTCAAAAACCTCGTAATGCTAATCGTAAAACCTCGTAATGCTAATCGTAAAACTCGTAAAACCTCGTAATGCTAATCGTAAAACATAGAAAGGAGTATGCGATTTGTTTAATGAAGAGAAGAAAATGATGTAAATTATTAGAAAACTGTTAGAAAGCGCATGTAAACCGACTCTTCCAAACACAATACACAACAAAAATTACTGCATTACATATTGTGTCTCTTTATCATATAATAGCTAAACATATGAAAGTGCTTTTAAAAATTGAAAATGTTTATTGTTTACTATTACGAACTTTGTAAAATAACATTTAAAAAAGAATAATTTTAATACTGTAGATCTTGGTTGGTATAGAATGAGCATCTCCAAATGAAAAATACCGTAAGCATTTAGAGTTAAACGCCACTGATGAGTCTTGAATAGACGAAACGCGCGTCTGGCGTAATGAATTTGTCACCTTGGTAAATTTGATAACATTTTATTGGAATATTTGATGAAAGCCAAGTGAAAGCTCGTCCTCAGGTGGGGGATGGTTGGAGCAGTGTATAAAAAATTTAAGTTCAGTTAAAGTGAGAATGCTCAAGACCAATATTTTATGACTTGTATACGTCATTTATTTATATTGACACTCAATGATTAAGGCCATTCGTTGGTCAGTCTGTGTCTTTAGTCTTGACAAAAACATGGTCAAGTGTATCGTTGCATACTCTTCTAGACTTATATATATACCAGCATAATCAGTCTCCCGCAGTTAAGTTATACTTTATTTTTTAGACTTATTAAGTTTGGACTTTAGTGCATCAGTTAAGAAAACGTTAAGATCTTTTTAATGTTTGCCATTAAGAATGAAATTTGGGAAAATATGTAACTATTTTATTTTATCTACATATATTTTTGTAATTATGTATCCATCATCTGTAGGCGTTCTAAAGCTCTGGTTTCATTTTTCTTGTTAAGTTTCACAGCTTCACAAAATGCCCGTCATGCTGCTTCACTGTCTCCAATTAATTGGCAAGCAATGCCAAGATAGTTATTTGCTATTGCTTCATATGCATCGTTCCAAACGAAATATTTTTCATTTATAGTCAGATAAATATCTGTCAATGATGAACGATACTGTCTAATATCACCTAAATGGTAGTAGCACAGGAAACATAGAAAATGGGCAAATGCCACCGGTGGGATTAGCTGCATCTCGTATTGTACTTCGAACTCCAGTTCTTCTGGAATCAATCGAGAATTTATGTCAAACAAGAAGCTTTTAAAATGTACAGCTTTTAAAGTTCGTTGCAACCCTATATATTGGCAACTCTTTATAAACTGACATTGTTTATTAGAAAGTGTTTTCTGAAATTCGTTTTCAGTAGAACACTTTGACAACGAATATGACGGAATATTTAGTGATAATCTGTACTGTTTCATTTTATAGAAAAATGAAGCCAGCATCAACCAACCGCTGAGAGCATCATGTTGTATGCTTAGTAAAAGATGTGAAAGGCAGGTGTGGTAATGTTTATATGTGTTTTTGTTTCCCTTGTTACCAGTACAACTTAATGATTGAGCCAAGTAATTACTTGAAATCGACATCTCATAGATCCAATAAGAGTTAACAGTGTACGAGTAATGAGATTTGATGGCTTTAATAGCCTTTTTATAATCTCCATGATAAAAAAGTTTTAGGAATAATGCAGAAGACAATATTTGTGCTATATATTCTGGAAATGATTCCTGTAATTTGAATTCTGGTCGAGTAGAAAGTTCAACTGATAATTGTTGCGACGTTTGCAGACAACGCCATCCATAACTCCTAAGTATAATTAAATTTTCTTGCAAAACGGTCCATTCAACTTGGTTACTTTTTTTTCAAACAAATTATTTTCCGGTATGAAATAATGTGGACAAGTTGAATGCTTAACACAGTAGATGAGTCTGTCAAAGCATCTAAGGAAACAATTGATCAAATTAACTGGTTGCCATACTGATAACGGGAGTTCTTCGGATACCCAAAATAATATTGTTTTTAGAAAATATGAACAAAGTAAATCTTTGCATCTAATATCCCTTTCTATTACGTCTTTCAACAGAATTTCATCAGCGCATAACACAATAGCTGTGTATGAGTAAACGAATATATCAAAAATTTTTCACCGACGGAAAACGATATGCGCCATTCAAATCCTTCATTGATAGATCCTTTAACTCCAACTGGCATAAAAAGAACGACGTGTTCTATTATCAATGATTTAATATTATCACTTGGCCACTCATTTTGTAAACTATAGATCCATTCCATTGCAGGTGTTATCCATGATTTTCAGTGTAGACAGACGGCTATGTCTAAGGAACCATCTAAAGATGACACACAAGGTCCGTGTAAAATATTTTTACATGTAGTAAAATGCGATTTAAACATAGAATTTGACAAATATAAATCACCTCCTCTTTTTATGCAGGATTCAGACGTTATTCGCCTTTTGCCGCCAATGAGACGCAGTTTCGAAAATCCTGGTTTTGTTCCATCCAGGTCCATAACAAAATTATCTCTTTCGGGATCAACTGTATTAATATCAAAGGTTTCGTAAATGCTCAAATTCCTCAAAACATTCATAATGTCAAGGTCACTCCCATTCATCTCCAGTCCTTCACCAAAACTTCCACTGGTTATTGTCATTCTGTCTTTATCATAACTTGCACCGTCGCAAGCGGAAATGAACATCCTCTTCGTCTTTACCGTCTTTTCTGTTCCAACAATATTTTTACACATGTATCGATATAAAGCTAAAGATGTGTGCGTTTCTGACGTCATTTCTGTAACGAAATAGTAACAGTAGCACAAAAAGTAAACTTAAACAACTCTTTCAAGACTGTATCTAAGTACAAAGAATAATTTAACTACATATCTTACAAAACAATAATAACATTACTGTTGGATACAAAAATTAATCTCGGACTGTTTCAATTTCTTTTAAACAAAAACGATATATATCGAGAAAATTAAAATTTAAATGAATTGCTTAATCTACGATTCACTCTGAAAGTGACATGAGTCTGCAGTTTTCGTTTCAAAATCATTGTGCCACTAACTAGAATCTGCAGTTTTCCTCTTTATTCATCGACGGTAAGATAAACGTGATTATCAAGTCAATTGTAATAAACAACTATCTAAAAATATTATTGTTTCCAGTTTTGTTTTGTTCATTATTGGTTAAGTGAACAAATTTTAATTCATATGACTTTGTTTATCGCAAAGGTGTGTCTGTCTTTCAAAGTATTCGAGAAATGTTTGACGTTCCCTTTTCTATGCAAATTTTAATGGCTCACTAGGCTAACAATTATCTTAGGTAAGGCCACGGATAGCACAAGTGAGCAGCAATGATTACCGTTCTTGAGAGTCTGAATTTGTTAGCAATTTCATTGGGTCCTTATTGTCCTTAGATTATTTTGCTTGTTTTATAAAAAAGCGTTTTTTTATACTTCAAGCATTCTAGTAAGGCCTATGTTATTTTAAACCTTATTATGAGTAAGCAATAAAGTGTCTCACTCAAGATTGATATGTAAACGAAATTTAGACAAAATTTAAATCGAGTAATTGTCTTAACCATGATTTTTCATGTTGTATATATCTTGACCCACAATGACAGTAATTTCAAGTGTATGAACGATTGATTTCTTTTGTGTAAGATGCTATGACAATAATATAATAACTTTAACGCTTTTTTATATTAAATGCTTTGTTATAAGTTGAGAAAAATTGCAAAGTAATGTAATTACCTTCTTAGCAATGACATACGACACGATGTATTCTGGAAATCGGTATACGTTTGGCTTCAATTAAGCTAAGAAAAACCAAAGACATATCTTTAAGAAATGACTCCGTGTACATATTATGTATAAAAAAGAAAAGAAAGACTGGAACGATTACGGATGTTCATGTTATTAACACCTTAGCATACAGAAATGGTATTTATGTAAATGTACCTCCGTTTTTTTATTTAATTGTATAAGTCACAATGATTGTAAGAAATACCTAAGATCTAAAATAAATAAATAATATTAATAAAGAAATAATCTTGTTAAAATGCACACAAACGTAGCCTTAACGTCAGTCTAATGCACTTTATTCCTCCCCGCATGTAACAAAGAAAAAAAATAAGCTCAAAAAGCGTATAGAAGATCTTTTTTCGTGCTTTTTGATCAAGACAAGCAAAATATATGTAGCTTTGGAATATATCGTCTTTATTTTAAGAGTAAAGAAAACACAAAAAAAACCATGTACTCATGCAAGACACATGAATATCAATAAATAATATGAAATATGTTCTTATTAGTCTTATCAAGGCGTACATATGATAAATTCGATTAGCTGTGATATATACTTTGATAAAACAAAATAAAAAAAAACCTATAAACATTAAAACAGAAATACATGTATTAAGTGTGTATGAAACAATAAAAATACATTGATTATTTTTAATACGGAAGATAAATTAACTTATTTATTATTTATAAATAATATTTATTTAATATTTAATATTTAATATTTAATTTAATATTTAATATATTTAATATTTATTTAAATAATATTAATTATTATTATTTATTATTTAGTTATCTTATGAAAAATTAAAGAATAATTATAACAACAGTTGGCAATTATTTGGGTTAATTTTACTTCTAACAGCCTGCGGTTTAAAAAGAAAAAAAAAGTTTATATTATTTATACGGTGATCATGAATGTCAGGAAAAAATATAGAGTTGCGTGAGCTTATTCTAATATAAAATTTATAAAAGGAAAAGGAGAAGGGAGAAAGAAAAAAACTCATGTAACATAGACTGTCTGTCAACTTATATTCTCAATCAAACATTCCACCATGTATGTGGGTATTAAAAAATATATTGTGTTACAAGAGCCTTTTAACTTATATTTCTGTACTGCAATTTGGAGTTTTACATTATTTACACAAGAAAGAGACTCATTACCAAATAGTATTAAAGTTGAACTCGATATTCAAATCATTACATGCTTTCTGCAGTGACCATCTATATTATGTATATGAAGGACAGGTTAGGAAGAAGTGACAGTTGTCCTCATTACAGCTCCTGCAGTGTGGGCAGATAGGGTTATCAGTCAAGTAATGAAGGTACAAATGGTAGTTAAAGTTGCTAGCGTCATTCCTAAGTTGACAAAGGTGTATTTTTTTCTTTTTTATTATATGTGTTAAAGTGTTCAGGTGACTTTTTGTGGTCTGAGTTTGAATGTTTTTTTAAACACGTCAACAGAGGGACTGAACTTTGTTAATGTTGGTAATTTATTCCAAGAATTTATTGTGGTTGCTAAAAAGTTTTAGCATAGGCCATAATTTTACAGAACGGAAGACGCAAATAGTCACTAGACATTGGTTGACGTAGTTTATAATGATGTAAATTATCAACAACAAGTTTTACTATATGAGACAAATAATCAGTAGCAATGCCATTTATTATTTTAAACATAAGAACAAGCTATTGATTGGTATTTTCTACACACGCTACCCGGTATTGTCTGCGATTTAAAAAAATCAATTTTAAAATCAATTAAAAATCACAAATTAACCTCTGTAGATAAATACATTGTATATTTGACCGTTTACTACCAGACTAAATTACTACCCATGCTATTTATTATTAAATTTACCGTATCTGAGTAATCCATATGTTTTATCTATCAGAAATCCACAGTTTAATGAGGATCGAATCAGAAATAAATTGCCAATAAATATGAACATGCATATATCAACCAAAGCCGAGAAGGACCATTCAAAATTCAGAATTCAGAATTCGGAATTCAGATTTCAAAATTCAGAGCTCCAGAAATTTCCCGCGCTTTCTTTATTCCAAATTCAGAACTTAAAAAAACAAGCATTTTCCCGCTTTACAACACGTGATGATATTAAGTAAAATCCGGCTGTATTGGAAGGAAAAAGGCAGCAGGTGTCTGCTTTACTATAATGGTAAGTATTCTTCATTTAAAGTGTATCTTAAATAAAATAAATGTCTTATTGGGATCAAATGTGTAATTATTCCAAAAGCCTTTATTAGCATTCAATGTAAGGATATTCATTTAAAATGTGTGCATGTAGTAGAAACACGAATATAACTTATGTTTTATTACACACGTTTTATCCAAACAATAGTGTGTATAATATTATACTTGTCTGTTTGAGTTTGACACCATTTCTGTTGTCAACTGGTCATTAGTCATCGCCACCGTTTTATATTCTTCCTGAAGAAAAACATATTTTTAAACTGGATTTAACATATGTACTGGATAATGGCAGGTAATCACATCACAACCTGCAATCTCATGGTACATACTGTCAATATGGCGACCCCATATACAAAATTTTACCACCTTTAATCCACGCTAGAAGCGTAACGGTAAAGAATACAATAAACTACAAAGGCAAAAAGATTTCTTTTTATTTGAAGAAAAACATATGAAATTTTCATTTTGTTGCGAAGTTTCCCTTTAAAGTCCGTTCATTAATTGTATTAATGCCTTGTCTTATTTCCCATTTCAACTTAATTGTTTCGAAATAAATCTCAATAAAATACGTGCCGAATGAAGCATTTATATCTTCGATAAAATTAATAGTATTCTAAAACTATTTTCAGATATGTATTTCAGTAACGACAATAACTGGTTTATATGCTGTTTTAAACGACGGTCTTCCTCTTTTGGATACTAATATTTATTCAAAAGACGAGCTAGTCAAAGCATACTTTGAAAGAGGGTATACAAATGTTGAAATTGCACATTCATTGGCAATCGGACATTGCATCATAATGAGCGTGACTACTGTTAAAAGGATTTTGAAACGACTCAATCTCAAACGTAGGACAATACCTGATAGTATGGAAGACATTGTAAAGGCCATCCTAAAGGAGAAGGAATATTCTGGTTCCTGTCTTGGATACAGGACAATGTGGAAGAGACTACGCTTACGCCATGGATTAAAGGTAAAAAGAGATGATGTTATGTTAGCTATGAAAATCATTGATCCTGAAAGTGTAGATAGACGAAAAAACATAGGTTATTACGACGTGTTTACTGTAACCCTGGTCCTAATTATATGTGGCATATAGACGGAAATGATAAATTTAAATCTTATGGTTTCGCAATTCATGGTTGTACAGATGGATTTTCCAGGCGTATTTTGTGGTTAGAGATTGGTCCGTCTAATACAATCCCTATATAATTGCCGCATACTATCTTGGTTGCCTCAAAAGGTTGAAAGTTACACCTAAAGTTATAAGATCAGACCATGGAACGGCAAATCAAGTGGTATGATTTCTTCAGTCGTACTTTCACCTGAACGATGACGACGATACTCAGAAATGTTTCCGTTTTTGGGAAAAGTTGTCATAACCAACGGATTGAGTTTTACTGGACCATTTTACGAAAACAATTTAGCGACTTGTTTATGGTAATTTTTAAAGATTTGAGAGACTCTGGTAGATATGATGAATCCGATCCATTGCACCGTGAATGCTTACGATATTGTTTTACGAGGCTTTTAAGGAAGGGACTATACAATATTGCATCAGAATGGAATAGGCATGGACCACAAGTAAACAGGCAGAGTGAATGTCCGCGTGGCATTCCAGACATTCTCTATTTTTTCCAGAATCAGTTAATTACAGGAGTTATGGGACAAAAGTGATGGAAATGAAATTGAAATGTGCCAGGAAATGTATGTCCGCGAAGTACCAAATTTGTTTGGTTGCTGTGACAATTTCCTGGAAATAGTAAACATACTCAAGCCAAATTGTGACGAACCTTCAACCATTGATGAAGCTTTGGCTCTGTTTTTTGAAATAGTTTAGTTAATAGACGAAATTGTTAGATAGATTTAATATCGTTTTATTGGTCCTTTTCTACCAAATGAAGTTTAGGACAAATAATGGCATTCTTTTTGATAGATTTCAAATAAAGACTTTTGCACAATAACTTAAGAAAATTGTTGCAAGTTTGTCTTGTGATGATAAAATTTTGCTTGAAAACGGTAGCTTACTCAAATCATAAAACAAAGGGTATGACCCTGTTTTATGTTCACAAGATGGGTCCATTTCTTGAAATTGTCTGAAGTGACTAGAAAGCAGTCCGATTAAAGTATGTTAAGCTTATTTTTATGAAACAAATTTCCTTTTGTGTAAAATATAGTTTTATTAGAGTTACAACTTGACTAAAAACGTCAATTTTATTAAAACAAAATGGCACAATTTCGATTTAAATATCTTATTTTCAGGAATAAGGATATTTACAATCAAACTCATTTTAAGTGATTAACAACTATATATTCTTTATGAGACATAAAATAGGTTTGGTTGTAGATGTCCTTAATATTTGGAAAATAAACATGTATACAATACTATATTGTTTCTTTTATTATATTTCGAATGTTGAAATACTGACCACAATTCAACGTTTCTTCAACGTCAGACATACAACGTTGAAGTGGACGATCTGAATAAACGTTGGTTCAACGTTGAAACCATCAACGTTGATTCAACGTTGAATTTAAGTTGTTCGACATTGCGACATCATTTCCACATATTTTCAATGTTGATTCAACGTTGATTCAACGTTGAGTGCCTGCTGGGTAAATTTGATAAAACTAGATTTGTAGTGAGGTTAGGTCATGAATAAATCAGAAACGAATTATATTTCACAAGAAATAGAATTTGTATTATAAAATATATATCATACTATGATTCCCTAATTTTTACACATTTTGGAGAAAATTGAGAAATTGACCCAGCTAGTGAACAAAAAAATCCCGCTAATAAACCCCAAAACGTTTATTTGTAGACATTTTGCTGTATGCATTGATGGTTTTTTTTTCGATGCAGTCGGACTAACTTCGCTTTTTACCCTTTGACCTACAAGTCGCTCTTATATGGAAACGAATATCGTATGACTATTTCTCTGTCTTTCCATTGGATAATACTTTTTTACCGTTTTGTTCCTATTAAACAAAATCAGAATTTCAAAATCTTTTTACTGCATCTGCTATCCTTTTAAAGTTAGTACGTGTTGCATTAATAACGGTGGAAGCAAAGCAGTTACATGGATATTTAATAAAAGACTTCAAGTTCATGTTCATCAACCCGATATAACATAAATAGTGTTGCTATGGCGAAAAACACGCACTCACTGTCAATATTTGTAAAGTCACATTTCTACTGCGTATATTTCAGTTTTTCCTATACATGTAGGACATGTATCAATTTCTGACTCTTCTATAAAACGCCGTTGTCTCCATAACCGGTTTATGTCCAGGTTCTTAAAAATCATCTTTTACGATATCTCTGTAAGTGTTTTGTTGTGGTTGGTAGCAGCCATTTGCAGATAATTTCAAAATTAAGTAGAAAAGCAAAGAAGTACAAATGGGCATTTGAATGTCGGATATCGGAAAAACAAACACAAAAGTTTGGTTGCGTTTGGCTGTGTGATATCAGAGGAAATTATTTTTAAAAGTATGCACGACGTACGCCAAGTGATAGCAATAGCTCACATAGCCTTCGGCGAGATAAGCATAATACAGTAGTTATCAAGTAGTTCTTTATCTTTGACCAATACAAGGTACATGAGAACAGATACATTTTTTTTCATAGTCATTCAAAAGCTGTCTATATATGTTTTCTTAAAGATTCTAACACTTCTAATGCATTTGGTCGGTCGTTGGATTTATAGTTTAAACAGCTGGCAAGAACGTTCTTGACTGGTTGTGCTATATTCTCAAATGCTACTGGTGTTTTGTGTTCCTTTAGGATCTCTTTGACATCTTCAGGGCTATCAAGGTCGTCCCAGGCTTCTTCTTCTGCAAATAGCTCGACCAGGGAGGCACCAAGGGACCAGATGTCTGATTTCCTTGTTGCATTCTTTCCAAGCAAAATTACCTCAGGTGCTATATATGCTGGTGTACCTGGTTGTCCATTGAGTACCAGGTATAATTTTTCACTCGACTAACATCCAAATCACACAGCTTAGTTACATATGACTGTCGATCAATGAGAATGTTGTCAGGCTTTATATCTCTATGTATGATCGGATGTTCCATTCCATGTAGATAGCTCACTGCTTGCAGACACTGAATGCTAATATGTAATTTATTTTGAAAGGTAAGATTACATATAATTTTAACATTATCCTCGAAAATGACATCTTCCATGTTGAAAACGTTGATAAAGTCTGACACAAGGATTATACTACATACACCATAAGCCACAGCCATAAGCTGCACAATATTAGGATGTCTGATTTTAGAATGGATTTTTATCTCTTCAACCATGGATTTTATTTTATTTTAACAAAAATCAAAAGCCTAACTCAAAAGATAAAGATTGGGTCAAAGACAGAATAGCCGGATTTCGTTAAACAAAAAGTAGATGAGAGACAGACCTTAAATCAGTTATCATGTTATAGGACCTTGTACTGATGCTGCATACAAAATGTCAAAAAAACTGTTACGAATTTTCTACCATTGAACATTAATGTTAAAAATTAACTAAGTCGGTTAACAGGAAGTAGCTGCCACGATTAGTTTTGGATTTGCGGACGCATGGACAGACAGACTGATCACTATAGGGCGTCCACCATAAAGTGGCGGGGCCCTAATTAGCATTGCAAATTTGTTTGGTTGCTGTGACAATTTCCTGGAAATAGTAAACATACTCAAGCCAAATTGTGACGAACCTTCAACCATTGATGAAGCTTTGGCTCTGTTTTTTGAAATAGTTTAGTTAATAGACGAAATTGTTAGATAGATTTAATATCGTTTTATTGGTCCTTTTCTACCAAATGAAGTTTAGGACAAATAATGGCATTCTTTTTGATAGATTTCAAATAAAGACTTTTGCACAATAACTTAAGAAAATTGTTGCAAGTTTGTCTTGTGATGATAAAATTTTGCTTGAAAACGGTAGCTTACTCAAATCATAAAACAAAGGGTATGACCCTGTTTTATGTTCACAAGATGGGTCCATTTCTTGAAATTGTCTGAAGTGACTAGAAAGCAGTCCGATTAAAGTATGTTAAGCTTATTTTTATGAAACAAATTTCCTTTTGTGTAAAATATAGTTTTATTAGAGTTACAACTTGACTAAAAACGTCAATTTTATTAAAACAAAATGGCACAATTTCGATTTAAATATCTTATTTTCAGGAATAAGGATATTTACAATCAAACTCATTTTAAGTGATTAACAACTATATATTCTTTATGAGACATAAAATAGGTTTGGTTGTAGATGTCCTTAATATTTGGAAAATAAACATGTATACAATACTATATTGTTTCTTTTATTATATTTCGAATGTTGAAATACTGACCACAATTCAACGTTTCTTCAACGTCAGACATACAACGTTGAAGTGGACGATCTGAATAAACGTTGGTTCAACGTTGAAACCATCAACGTTGATTCAACGTTGAATTTAAGTTGTTCGACATTGCGACATCATTTCCACATATTTTCAATGTTGATTCAACGTTGATTCAACGTTGAGTGCCTGCTGGGTAAATTTGATAAAACTAGATTTGTAGTGAGGTTAGGTCATGAATAAATCAGAAACGAATTATATTTCACAAGAAATAGAATTTGTATTATAAAATATATATCATACTATGATTCCCTAATTTTTACACATTTTGGAGAAAATTGAGAAATTGACCCAGCTAGTGAACAAAAAAATCCCGCTAATAAACCCCAAAACGTTTATTTGTAGACATTTTGCTGTATGCATTGATGGTTTTTTTTTCGATGCAGTCGGACTAACTTCGCTTTTTACCCTTTGACCTACAAGTCGCTCTTATATGGAAACGAATATCGTATGACTATAGGGCGTCCACCATAAAGTGGCGGGGCCCTAATTAGCATTGCAATATTGCTCAGCTCATGAGGATTCACAAAAACTACTCGAGGGGCAAAATTGTCCAATGAATCGTTTAAGTTTAGAAGTTTCCCTTTAGTGGATTTTAAAGTCAATATTTGCTGTTTTTTACATTCTTCTTTGAAACCACTGAAGTATTTTGTTTTCATTTTTGCCTTAAAATTAACAATAAAAATCTGTCCTGTCACTAATTTATCAACTACATGTAGTAATAAGAATTATAATTATTTAATCATTTGATACACCTTGGGTATTTATCAACACCATCAAAATTAAGGTCATCTTGATCCTCATTTCAATTTTTCATCTTCATGTAAATGATAAAATTGATATGTAAAACAAAATAAATAGTAGTTGTTTTCCAAAATGACAAATGCTAGTGGTAAGAAAAATAATACAACCAACTTAACACAGATTCTTTTAAAGAATTTTCGTCCAGCGGAATTTTATAATAACCCTCATTCTCATCCACAACTAACATTATGTAGCTTGTCTGAAATTAATAAAGATAATACAACAACATTAGTAATAAAAATAAAACATAGAAAGATAATACATTCATTAAACTGGCAGGTGACAGGGAGGTGAAATGAAGCATACAAAAATTGAAAATGTAAGTTTCTTTAGTATACACCAACATTTTGTCTTGACTCGATGGTTTTGCCTGGCTTTTGAAATAGTCAAAATCAGTTACTGTTGTATGTGTGTTTATCAAGACAGGAGTTACAATTTAATCAAGACGGGACCTACGCATGTACGAGATCATTTCAGGTTTTAGAATACGCCGTTGTCTAATCGATTGATGATGCGAAAATTGACTTTCCTTTAACACTTTTTTACACAACTTTGCATGCCATATTTTAAACTTCAAACTTAGAGCGGTCTAAGTTTTTCATTCTGTTTTTAAGAAATTCCCATTAAAATGGCGCTTTTCACAGCGTAACTTTCATGCTGCTTATTATCTGCATAGAATCGCTGTTGTAAAAAGCAGTATTTAAGCGACATGCATAATTTCCACTTAATTAGTAGCTGCATAAATAGCAAAACTTCAACCCAACTTTTATGCAACTTAAACTATACTGATTTTCTAAGTAGAACTACAGGTAATTGATTATACCTGCTTAAATCCAACTGATAAAAATTAGTCATTCTCAATTTTATTTGTAACCTACTTAATCACTGCTGATTTATCTTAGTAAATTAAATTGATTGCTTTTGGGGTTCATTCCTCCTACCCCACTTTTTAAAATTCAGGTAAAAAAAGGTAAAATTTCAAGTGGGAGTAGGTGGAAAACTTGTGTAAACAGAAAATTATACTGAATAAAAACATCAGCCCATTAACCTTCAATTGAATGTTAGTTAGGTACAGGTAAATATAGCTACAATAATGTAGCTCCTTTTTCATGGACGGACCTACACTCTTGGGATTTATGCATATTTTCCGCTATTAAACTGCTATCTTTGTTTAATTTATATTTTTCCTTTCTCCGCCGTTCAGCTGACATTTCTACAATGTCTAATTAAATAATTTTAATACTTTTTCGTAATCATGGCATTGTTGATAAAATTCAAATTGTTGAGTGTAGAATTGTAGAATCGTATCGGTAGAAATTTGATCCCAGCTAATGAAATAAATCCAGAAAAACTTGATTCGGATTTCAAAGACATTAAAAAGTATGTAGCGATTTAGGGAAACGGTTAAATAGCTTATTATATGCATAAAATCCCCGGGTGTGAATCACTCCCGGCTTGCTCCATTACGAGTAATGAGAACTCTTTGTAGCTCCTTCCATAAAAATGGAGCTTCATTATTGTAGCTAAGGTAAATAAATTTATTATGTATGAATTTTTATTTTTATGTATAACTGCCTTATGATTTATTTTAAAAAAATAAGACAAATATCAGTTAAATTATTTTATTTATTTTACAGCACTAATAAAACAATAAAGTCATGCAATATTTTTCCCTACTGATTAAACTGCTCTTTTAAATATAAATTAAACTCCGCTTATAAACAACTGAAAAAAACTTAATAAATTATTAATATTATTTGTTGTCTGTTTTCCAATTATTTAGTGACTATCAAATCAAAACATAATTAGTTATAATATATACATTGCAACCAAACTGCTTTTTAGCTTCACATATTAACAATTTACTATTGAAAAGCAGAAATAATGCACAAATGTCTAAATATCTTAAAAAATGTTTGAAATTATTTGTAAATGCTTCAAGTGAAGATTCAAGTTTTCAATCCAAATAGAGAACGAGGACACTGATATGACACACGGCAAAATTTAGTATGACTTCATGACCTAATAACACCATTATTCTCAAAATATAAATAAAAGGACATTAAATTTTCTTCTATGCTGCATGTTCTGCCAATTTATGGTACAATTGCAATGATGAATATTATAGCTTAAATATCAAATATTCTCAAGCATTATTTAAAAGAAAAGCAGAAATCATAAAAAACACATTCACAATATAAAAAAAATGCTTGATACAATATACTACAAACTTATTTAGTAAACAGAAAACTGTTTACTAAGGAAAATTATAATCTTAAGGGAGGTACCTCCAAAGGGGAGGCAACTCTGCAATCTTTTTTGTCCAAAGTCAAATAAATCATTATGGATTGTTTGATATGTTTGAATGATGTTTAACGACACTTTAAGTATTTTTCAACTATATCATGGCGTTTAGTTTTTATTGGGGGAGGAAGCCGGAGTACCCGTAGAGAACCCCCGACCTTCGGTAGGAAAACTGACAATCCTTGTCAATTAAGATTGGAGTCGAATACAAATTGCCCGCAGTGAGACTCGAGCCCGCAATTCCTCAGTGTTGACAGACGACGTGATCAATAGTAGACGAACTACCTTAACCACTCGACCACCGAGGCCCAAACCATTATGGAAGCTTTACTTTCTAATCAATTTAATGTAACCATTGTTGTAATTATTAACAAGCTATAAAACAGTTAAGAACTATCTTCATATGACCAAAAGGGTAAAGGGACTATTTACAACAGCATGTTTTAGTTTATATATTCATGATATTGGTGCTATATAACTAATATCACTATTTTCCTTTACAACTAAAAAAACACTTAACAAATCTATATTTTTCACCATTGCATAAAATGG
The DNA here is from genome assembly GCA_944474755.1 of Limnoperna fortunei. Taxonomy (NCBI): domain Eukaryota; kingdom Metazoa; phylum Mollusca; class Bivalvia; order Mytilida; family Modiolidae; genus Limnoperna; species Limnoperna fortunei. The sequence continues at coordinate 63,344,445 of OX104120.1, forward strand.
TATAGCTGTTTCTTTTTTTACTACTGCATAATCAACACAATTAATGTGATGATTTTGAAGAAAGAAATATAAAAAATATGTTACCAGATATAACTTTACTGATAAGATTCTCTACAATATTTAATGTGTCATCAGTGGACAGTTTGGCTTTGCCTACTAAAGAAATTAAAAGTTCATTTTTTTTCTTTTTTGGCAAACTGCTTTTCACAGAAATAAGAAACAGTGTTATCGCCTCTGATTTACAGTACAGATATTTCTTCAGGCAACCGGTTGTTGTTTGCTGCTGAATGTTGACAGCAAGTAGAATTTGGTGCTGAATGTTATTTGTTCCATTGAAATTTTCATAAAAACTAGAATGACTCCAAAACCAGACTTTCTGTCAATGTTATTATTTTTTCCTTTTTGCATAGTTTAGATGCTTTTAGCCCAACTTATTTTACGCTTCTTTACCGTTTATCGTCCTAATCACTGAACCAAATATGCAAATTAGTTTTAAAAAGGGTATTTCAGCAGTTGATTAGGTAAATATAAGTTGATTAACAGTAACTCGGATATACTGCTATTGTCAACTTTAAATCAGTTGTTATCAAGTTTTTTAATTAAAAATAGTACAGCTGCAATAATACTTAAGGATAGCTTTTTCTCTACTTACATGTAAAAATGTCCTGGGAAAGTAGTAACTTTCAATAAAAAATATGAATTTGTCTTAATAAAAATATGTTCTAAGTTAGAAGAAATGCATATGTGCCATATTTTAAATATAAATCTTACACCGGTCCAAGTTTTTCATTCGGCTTTTAAGAAAAGTAAGCATATTCAATAAAAAAAATATGCTTTGTCTCAATAAAAATATGTCCTTATTGAGAAAAAATGTCATGTTTTAAATATAAATCTTGCACTGGTCTACGTTTGTCATCCTGTTTTAAGGAAAAAGGCATTTCATTAAAAAGTATGCTTTGACGCATTAAAAAAAAATGGCCTAAATCAAAAACGAATATTAAAAAAAGGGTATCGACTCGCTTGCAGTTGCGGTAAACATTAATAGCTTGGTCCAAGGTTTAGAAATCATGTTGGACCTTAGTCCCGCCATTTAGTAAGCTCCATTATTATTTTACAACATTGATAAATCCCTTTATAATTGCGGACATCATTAAATGAATTACCGAGATCAATAAATAGGGAATAAAGTCCACATTCGCTGTCAGTGGTCTAGGTTTTTCGTTCTGTTTGTAAGAAAAGTAGGCATATTCAATAAAAATATAAGCTTTGTCTCAATAAAAATATGCCCTTATTGAGAAGAAATGCCATTCTTTAATATAAAACTTACAGCGGTCTATGTTTTTTATTCTGTTTAGCTACAATCCATATAAAGCTAAATTATGTTGCATGTGCATTGTAACGTTTCATTGATAATATCCGGTTGCCCGAAAAGAGTAAAATAAGTGACTGGGAACGAAACGAAGCTATCTTCAAAATTGGATTTTTAATATGGGCATAAATTAAAATATATTTTTTTTAATATTAATGTTTGTACATGTATTTATTATTTTGTATATATAATATTAATATATTGACTTGACATAAACACAATATAAGGACGAGGCTTTGAAACGAGGTATAAAGGTGAGGCTCTGCCGAGCCTTTTCAACCGTTTCGTGCAGAGTACAACAAAATTACCCAATAAATCACAAAAATCATTTTTTTAAATTTCTTTTCATAATAATTACAATAAATAATTTTTTGTTCTTTATTGTCGTTGAAAAAAACCCCTTCTTGTCTGTAAAAAATGCTCCTTGTAGGTTCTTGTCGGTAAATAGGGAGACCCTTATGCAGGCGTATTTAAGTATGTGGTGTACTTTTGTTGCCGTTATACATATACACATTTTCATTGGTAGGAAGTCGATTTCAAAGCTGTCTTTTGTCAAAAAACAATTACAAGTGTTTCTTCTTGAAAATATTACGATATTTCGGCTTGGAGACCTTGCTAACATAAATATTTTTAAGTAAAAACTTCATTTTTCATAAGTGTGTTTAACAGTGTCACTACATTTCTTACCTTTTGGAATCATTTAACGTATTCTATGTGCCGAAAAAGTGAGTGGAATTTCCTTTTTATTACTTGTTTTCTAATGAAAACATCGTTGCACGAAAATACTGTCAATATTTCATCCGAGTCAGAAACACAAATCCCGACGATTCGCAATTGCTGTCGACGTTAACTTAAAACTGTCTTAGATGTCGCAAAAGGAAGATGACGTAATAATCGATTTAGAGTCACTCAGTAGTATAAATAGAGACGGTTTTTCTCAGTTTTTCAGTCGTCAATTGACTCCTGAGGTACCAAGTACCACAGAAACCTGTCATAACTGATTAATAAAATATGACGGCATAGCCTTTCCTGTTCATACACCAGACAAATAGAGTCACTCAATTTCAAGGTTATTATATTAGTAAAGCTATACCGAGTCTATACCGTGACTCACCTTAGCGAGTATCTCTTTACAAATAATTTATTAGTGACTCGCTGATGATAAGTCATTAAGAAGTCAACGTAGAGGTCAGAACGTCCTGAATATAGCTGATAAATTGCATGCTGGACATCGGACAACAATCTATCAATCAATTATTACTTATGTCAGGTCAGTAATATGCCTGTATAGTATCTCAATTGTACATGACATAAAAAGAATCACATTCCGGTACACTAAAATGTTTCAATAACAGCACGAAACAAATTCACAAGTATTGAAGAAAGTCGAAGTCTTTCGCATCATATAAAGCGACTTGAAATGCATAGACCAGTTTAATAACTATAGAGAGGAGTCCGATATTTTAGTCTACACCACACACGTTTCTGACTCGAGGTTTCGATCATAATTATAATAATACAAAACATTTTTATCTGAGGTACTTGACCAGAGCTTACCCCAATTTTGAGAATTATTAATATTACTATTTTATCTTAGAATGATGTATAAATGTACTAATGTACATGTTTTAAATCAATCAATAAATATATTTAAATAAATAAATAGATTAATTTTACTACGCCTTCATTGTCGACTATAGAGAACCGGTGCACAACACATAGCTGGCGTGTGTTAGTCTGTTGTAGTAAAGGCTCAGTCTAACTAAGGTCGTTGCGCTTCAGCGGTATCGGATAATGCCGGTACATTTGGTGGACAGTGTGGGGATCCCTAATAATGTTAAGAAGGGATCGACGAGCTCAGCTGAAGTGAGAATTTTTTAAGTACGACATGTTTAACAGAAGTACGCCTCGACATGCTAGTTTTGTCACTTTTGATCAAAATAGATTTAAGAGTGATGAGATGCAGACGACAGCGGGGTTGAACCACGACTCCCCGCATCAAGGAGGGACCGAGGAACTGACTCAAATACGGTAACATGTAATAAGAATTATTTGGACGCGACGCCATCCGGAGAGATTCAGATGCGGGTAACTAGACCTGTTGATGCCACTATTGCTCAACCAATAGAAAATTTAAATCCGGAACAACTACACATGAAGCTTATTGAACATAGGGAAGAAGAAAAGAGAATAAAAGGTTTATTGACGAGTCATTTTGACTGTGCTCATTGCGATGAGGACCGTCGTTCTTTTAATTTTTTTTCCAGTGGAGGGGGAGATATGAGGCATGATGGGGATTACCATGGTCAAGACTTTCTCCGCGGTCCAGGTCCGGACCAGTGCATAGGCGCCAGCACTAACTCTTCACCGAGGGCTCCTCTGGCACACGTGTCGAGGGTATAGGAGCTGCCGGGGTTGGCGTAAACCTCAGTGGAATGATGTTTCGAGTGAGATTGTTCGGCTAAACAAATACTGGTCTCAATGGAATCCGATCGTCCTCAAAGATAATGTCTTATATCTCAAGTGGATACATTGAAGAAACTGTTATGCTGTTGATAGTCCCTAAAATATGGATTCCTGAAATTCTCCAGATGGTTCATGATGGGTTTCAATGTGGGCACCTGGGAATAAATAAAACTACTGAGAGGGTCCAGAACAGGTTTTATTGGCTTGGCTATAAGCAAGACGTTTTGCAACATATTCAAGACTGCAATATTTGCAATTCACGCAAGCAGCCTTCTCGAAGGGCTAAAAACAGAATGAAGCGGTATGATGTTGGTGCTCCATTAGAACGAGTTGCCATAGACCTCATAGTTCCTTTTCCTTTGTCATATAAAGGCAATAAATACGCGTTAATTGTTTCTGACTACTTTACAAAATGGGCTGAAGAAGGTTATTCTTTGCCAGATATTGAAGCACAAACTGTTGCTGATAGTTTTATGACGAATTTTGTATGTAAGTATGGCGTACCAAGACAGGTTCATACAGATCAAGGACGCCAATTTGAGTCCACACTTTTAAAAAAATTGTGTGTCAAACTACGCATTGACAAGGCGAGAACTACAGCTTTTCGACCTCAAAGTGACGGCTTGGTGGAACGGCTAAACCGCACAATAGAAGACATCCTTAGCAAATATGTTAATAAAAATCAAAGAGACTGGGAAGACCAGCTCCCGTGGGCATTAATGGCTTACAGATCGTTGGAGCATGAAACTCCCAAATTATCACCCTCAATTATGATGTTTGGGAGAGAAATAGAGCTTCCTGTAGATATAGTATATGGTCCTCATCCACAAATATAAGACTTTCAGAATGAGATCCAGGCAGCAAACTCTTATGTCAGAAAGACCCAAGAGCTCTTATGGAAAGTACATAAATAGGCAAGAGAAAATATCTCTCTTGCTTGTGATAAGCAAAAGCGTTCTTACGACATAAGAGCACATAAACTGCTTACAAACTAGGGGATGCTGTGTGGTTACACATTCCCTAGAGGGTCAAGCACACAAGTCCAAAATTACAAAGGCAATGGAATGGTCCGTTTATAATCACAGAAATAAACTCGGACGTGATTTACAAAATTCAGAAAACTCAGAATTCAAAGGCGCAAATAGTGCATCATGACAGACTGAAACCTTTCTTTGGCGAGACAGACAATTGGTACAAAAAGCTACCATCGTCAAACTAAAAAAAATCTTGACAGTGGTCACATGGCTTCTGTCTGATAAACCTAAAATTAAAATAAATTTTAAAAAGTTATTAGCTGTTTGTCAAATTGGCACAATCTAAAAAGTAAAAAATAAAATAATTAAAACGACGAGATGTATGATCGGGGACTCCACTGGTCAGGTGCTTCATATTTGTGTATCTATAATGTAATAGAAACTTTAAAAATAAGAATCAATCTGCAAAGTCGGTTCAATAATTAAAATTTCAGATGTATACCTGTAGAAAATGACAAGTGTTGTATAGGAACTACAAAACGTTCATGAGACATGTGAAGACTGCGCATCCAAACAGAGTAATTAAGTGTAACAGGTGTAGCCACATGGTTGCAGCGACCTTAAGGTAACGAATTATAAGCCACCAGAAAGTAAGGCATGAACTTCGCCAGGACAGGATGGACATAACAGAAGTGACATTGCCCAATACGCCTAAAAACCCTTGATGCAAACTTTCGGCAAGCATGTAAAGAAAGAGTATGAAGCTGTGTCAGAGCGGGTTACACACAATGACCAGTCACACATGGTGGAGAGACCAATGACGCCATTGAGATCCCCAGTTCCAATTACTCTGGGTTTCGATGACCACCCTACGCGCGATGCCACCCCAGTGAAGAAGGACTTATTTGGCCTTTTTACCTGTGTGAAAAAAGTCATGTCACCCTTGGCCCCAACTCCGAATAGAGAGTTGAACTATCACCTCCAAGAGAGATAAAAAAAGATAACAGCCACTTAGCCAAGCCATCAGCCAGCGTGGTCCATGAAAAAAAAAGAGGTTTATGAGTGCACCTTCCCTATATGGCAGCAGCAGAGAGACGGAGAGGATATGGGTAATAAGACGGAAAGCTATTGGCAGTACGGAATACAAGGTTACTATCCTTCCTTATGGGATCGGAGGAGTCAGGAAAGAAGAGAAGGTTGTTTCCTGGAGGGACAATTTATACAATGAGCGCGACATGGATACCCGACCCAAAAACATCATTTTTAGAAAGCAGAGAAACGCAGTGCGGAGAGACATTCTGGGCGAGACCGGTGGAGGAAAATGCGACATGCATAGAGGACCTAGATGATGATGATGATGATGTGATGAAGAGTTAGGAAGATGAGAGTGGCGTAGTAGATGTGAAAGTCGAGTGTGATCGGGACTATGAGTATGACGCGTGTAGTTATGTTAGCTGATTTGTTTGACTCTTTTGTGTATATCCTGTCCGGGACGGACAGTTTTTGTTAGGAGGAAGGCAGTGTTACGGTTTTAAACCAATGCCTGCCCTATCCTGGAAATCCTTCCGTCCGCGTCAGCTGTGTAATAATGAATATATTGTTTTTAAAAAGCAACTTTAGGCTTTATTAGCCAGTTTATGAATGACGTCATTCCATGGTTTCACTCAAGAAATGTACTAACCAGTTGTTGAAATATTTGTTTTTTAAATTAATTCTATTCTATACATTAGGAGAGCTTGGTCAAGTTATTTTATGGTAATGGCGTGTGGTGACTCAACGTAATGTACTTTTGTTGTCGTTATACATATACACATTTTCATTAGTAGGAAGTCGATTTCAAAGCTGTCTTTTGTCAAATGAAAATTACAAGTGTTACTTTTTGAAAATATTACGATATTTCGGCTTGGAGACCTTGCAAACATAAATATTTTTAAGTAAAACGTCATTTTTCATAAGTGTGTTTAACAGTGAGTCACTAAATTTCTTACCTTTTGGAATCATTTAACGTATTCTATGTGCCGAAAAAAGTGTATAAATCCGACAGTCGTGAGTGGAATTTCCTTTTTATTACTTGTTTTCTAATGAAAACATCGTTACACGAAAATACTGTCAATATTTCATCCGAGTCAGAAACACAAATCCCGACGTTTCGCAATTTCTGTTGACGTTAACTTAAACTGTCTTTAAGATGTCGTAAAAGGAAGATGACGTCATAATCGATTAAGAGTAACTCAGTAGCAGAAATAGAGACGGTTTTTCTCAGTTTTTCAGTCTTGAATTGACTCCTGAGGTACCAAGTACCACAAAAACCTGTCATAATTGATTAATAAAATACGACAGCATAGCCTTTCAGGTTCATACACCAGACACATAGAGTGACTCAATTTCAAAGTTTTTATATTAATAAAGCTATACCGAATCTCTTGGTGTGACTCACCTTAGCGAGTATCTCTTTACAAATAATTTATTAGTGACTCGCTGATTATAAGTCATTAAGAAGTCAACGTATATGTCAGAACGTCCAGAATATAGCTGATAAATTGCCTGCTGGACATCGGAGAACAATCAATCAATTATTACTTATGTCAGGTCCGTAATACGCCTGTCTAGTTTATCAATTGTACATGACATAAAAAAGAATCACATTCCAGTACACTGATATGTTTCAATAACAGCACGAAACAAATTCACAAGTATTGAAGAAACTTGAAGTCTTTCGCATCATATAAAGCGACTTGAATTGCATAGAACAGTTTAATAACTCTAGCGAGGAGTCCTTTATTTTAGTCTGCACCACACTCGTTTCTGACTCGAGGTTGCGATCATAAATATAATAATACAAAACATTTTTATCTTTGGCACTTGACCAGAGCTTACCCCAATTCAGTGAATTATTAATATTACTAATTTATCTTAGAATGATGTATAAATGTACTAATGTACATGTTTTAAATCAAATCATTAAATATATTTAAATAAATAAATATATTAATTTTAATACGTCTTAGTTGTCGACAGCAGAGAACCGGGGCACTACACATTGCTGGCGTCTGTTAGTCTGTTGTAGTCAAGGCTAAGTTTAAACTAAGGTCGTTGCTCTTCAGCGGTATCGGATAAGGCTTGTACAATATATATATAGTTTGGAATAATTTGATAAATTTTAATTATTTAAATGCTTTTTATTCTCTTATTAATACAATTTTTTAAACATATGAACTGTTGTGCCCAATCCTTACGAAAAAAGCTCTAAAACCACTAATTTAATAACAAAATTATGCTTACTTTATCATAAATGTTTGCGAACATATTTTCAGTAGTGTCCTGAACCCCATTAAAAACCATAGTATATTAGCATTGTATTACACTAGAATTAATTCTGCAAATTAATTTCGCTACATGTAATCTGATTTGAAAATAAAGTAGCTATAGATATTTTCACAATAACCGATCACACATTTTCATAGTTGTTTTGGTTAGAGGCAACCAACACTTTATTATAAATATGCCAATGACAATGTCTTTAAGATAAAATGGTAATCTTACCAACCAGTTGTGTTTAAACTGTAGGACAAACGTCAAAAAACACGTGTGAATGTCATCGAATTAAACTGGTAACCTTTTTTGTTGAAATTATGAGACAACTATAGACCTTACCATTTCTCATATCTGTAAATTTTTTTAATTATGTCAGTATATTCCTTATTCAGATTTCATGAAAGATAAATTTGTACATATTTATATTCTTAATTTATATAATTTATTAAAGGTGTTATTTGTATATCAATGTTTAATAAGATCAGAATTTATTTTTGGGGTACACAAGCTAATGTTTTCACTAAATGATGAATAAATAATTCGTAAATGTGTACGGTACCCACAAATAATTGGTTTTTGATGATCCAACAGTTTCAGAATCTATAAATAATGGCATCGACAATAAAAGGTAACATATATTACAACTGGTATAACAGTTGCTGGTGATCAAACAATTTCAAAACCAGTAAATTTTGACGAAAAAAAAAATTCAATATCTCGAAAGAAACAACTGAAGTCAACCGTGACCAATTTGCAACCAAAACTGTAATCGATACACGTTAGACGCAAACATCGATCAGTTAATGTATTAGTTGTTTCTGTTGGCATGAAGATATTTTTCCGTACTTTAATAAACAACGGTTATTATGATAATTTCTAATGATGGCTGCTAATTTATATTATTGTGTAAGTGTTTATTTATAGATTGTTAAATTGTAATATAAAACTGTAATGATAAATAACATGCTATGGAATGATCTGATTTTTTTGTAAAGTACAAAAAAAAACTATCAATCAAAGGGTCAAAGCCCAAAACCGTTAAGAACATAAAGACACTCGAACAATTAAATGACGCGTTTAGGCGAAGTGAGCTCTTTATTCACCTTAACACACATACATTAAAAGCCTGAAAACTCTATAGCTGGACCAATGTTGTATAGCTGTTCTTTCGTAACATTTAACTTCTATTCCCTTTACCTAGTACATGGTCAAAGAACAACTATCATTATAATAGTTTGTTTAATATTCATCAATAAGTATTGCTTCTTTTGAATTTCAATACACCCACTGTCCCCGAGTCCATCAAGATTGGTCTCTACAAAGCTAAAGTCAGCGCATACATCTCCAACCCTGTGCGCTGCTTTAAGTGTCAAAAGTTCGGCCATGGAAAGGGACAGTGCAGAGGTCACCTGATTTGTTTTAAGTGTGCAGAAGAAGGACATGAGGGCTTCACCTGCACTAAAACTCCAAAGTGTGCTAATTGTGGTGAAGTCCACATGTCCTCATCCAAAGACTGTCAGCACTTTAAAAAGGAAAAAGAAATTCAAAACATAAAAACTGAAAAGAACATCTCATACCCTGACGCTCGCCGTCTGTATAATACAACGAATAATCCCTCGTCTTCTGCATCAAGGTCATACGCCAGTGTTGCCAAACGCGTTCTCACTTCAGTTGAAACGCAGACCATCATCACCTGGCCCATTGACAAACAGGAACCTTCAAAATTACCAGTTAAAACAACAGACAAAATCATTCAATCTTCACGAAAATCTTCATCTTCTCAAACTGCTACGACTTCAGCACCCTCTCAATCCTCAACCAATTCTTCAAGCAGCCCCAAAAAAATTCAAAAACTATTTCCAATTCAAATTCTTCAAATTCTAATAAAAACTCAAATCAAAAAGGAGATCGTACTCCAAAACTGCTTCGGGATCCCATTAAGGTCCACAACAGGTTTGGTAGTCTAGATCATCTAGACACTACTATCTGGGGCGATCCCATGGATACACTACCCCCAGATACTGGATCTAAAAGTAGATCCCCCAACAGAAACCGGCGGAATAGCCCCAAAAAAACTGTCAACTATTCCCCTATTCGCAGACCATAATGGGTACAATAAAACAATGGAATTGTCGAGGTCTTAAGATTAATTTTCTTGAAATTACATTATTAGTTCAAGCCTTTCTTCCTGTTTCATTTTGCCTCCAAGAATCCCACCTAAAACGAAGTGATAACATGTCTTTAAAAAACTACTCTATATACAGCACATATGTAGACGAGAATGGTAGAGCTGCTGACGGCTCTACCATTCTTGTAAAAGATCAAGTTCTACATAGCCCGGTAGATCTCAACACTGATCTTCAAGCGGTTGCTGTTAGAATATCTTTAGACAAAGCAATTACTTTATGCTCTGTGTATATCCCTCCGAATTCTTCATTAAATTTAAATCAGTTGAAACATCTTACTGATCAGCTTCCGGCCCCTTATATATTACTTGGGGACTTCAACGGACACAACCCTTTATGGGGCAGTAACACAATAAACGATAAATGTAAAATTATTAAAGGCTTAATGAATCAGGAAGATATTTGTATTTTTAATGATGGAACCAATACATATTTACATCCTGGGAATGGATCATATTCGGCTATTGATCTTACAATAGCAGATCCTTCTCTGTTGCACAATTTCTCATGGAACGTCCATGACGATCTCTTTGGCAGTGATCACTTTCCCATTATATTGGAATCTTTGCACTCTTCCATCACAGAAAGAGCCGCTCGGTATAAATTTAACAAAGCCAATTGGCCTCTATTTGAACAACTCTGTATAGAGCGACCTAACTCGGATACTTTTGAAGCTATTTCTGATCCAATTTTAAAATTCAATGAAACACTTATTTCAATTGCTGATGAAACAATTCCTAAGACCTCGACAAATTCAAAACATCCTAGTAAACCATAGTTCGATGAAAGCTTTGAGGACTCTATTAAAGACCGGAAAAAGCCGAACGACGCTTTAATAAACACCCAACTCAAAATAATCTTACCCATTTCCGAATTTTTCGAGCGAAAGCTCGCAGGGTAACGAAACAAAGACGACGCGCCTCTTGGCGTAACTTTGTTTCTAAACTAAATAACCATACCCCTATGAATAAAATTTGAAACATGATTCGTAAAATTAAAGGTAAAAACAGTAAAGCAAATGTCCATCATTTAAAGGATGGACAAGACTTGTTAACATTAGAGTCAGATATACCTAACAAATTGGCCGAAACATTTGCAAAACACTCGTCCGCTGAAAATTATCATCCCGATTTTCAGCGTATCAAAACTCAAAAAGAAAAATCAAAACTTAATTTCCAGTCAAAAAATCTAGAAGATTACAATACACCTTTTTCTTTGGAAGAGCTAAAAACTTCTTTGAACAAATCTCACGATACAGCATGTGGTCCAGATGACATCCATTATCAACTTCTCAAACATCTGCCACACTCTTCCCTCCAATGCCTTCTGAATCTTCTTAATTTTTTATCTGACAGAGAATTTAAAGTTAGGGTCAATTCTACTTTATCTGACCCTTTTGAACAGAAGATGAGTGTTCCCTAGGGGAGCATCCTTTCTGTAACCTTATTTAGTATTACAATTAATAGCCTTGCTCAAGTTTTAAAAGATAATATTGATGGTTCTTTATATGTTGACGACTTCCTCATATGTTATCGAGGAAAAAACATAAATAATATTGAACGTCAACTTCAGTTATGTTTAAATAAAATAGAGAAATGGGCAATGGAGAATGGTTTTAAATTCTCCACTGCCAAAACTGTTGGGATGCATTTTTGTAATAAACGGAAGATACACCCTGATCCCGAATTAATATTATATAATAATCCTATTAAAATTGTAAAAGAAACTACTTTTCTTGGTCTCATCTTTGATTCAAGGCTAACCTTTCTACCCCATATCAAAATGTTAACAAATAAATGCTTAAAGGCATTAGATATTTTAAAAGTCGTATCCAGCACCGACTTGGGTGCTGAGTATGATGTTTTACTTAATCTATACAGATCGCTGGTTCGATCTAAATTGGATTATGGTTGTTTTATTTATGGTTCTGCTCGCAAGTCATATGTCAAAATCCTTGATACTGTTCATCATCAAGGATTGCGCCTTGGAGCTTTTAGAACCACACCTGTCAAAAGTTTATATGTTGAAGCAAACAAGCCTTCTTTATATCAAAGAAGAGTTAAGTTCGGTTTGCAATACGCAACCAAGTTAAAGGCGTATCCTGGCAATCCTGCTCACGACTGTGTTTTCAAACCTCTTCACGAGAACATTTTTGAAAAACATCCAAATAAAATTCAACCTTTTGACCTAAGAATTAAATCTCATTTGGAAAATTCTGGCATAAATTTGAACGAAATAGCTACTGTCGAAATTCCACATAATCCTCCTTGGTTGAACCCCAAACCGGTATTTATTTACGATTTGAGAATGCATAAGAAATCCGAAACAAACCCTTTAATTATTCAACAACACTTTGCAGAAATAAAATCTAAATATTCTGACCATAGCACAATATATACAGATGGATCGAAAGACGGTGATAAAGTTGCTTCAGCCGCTGTCTTCGGAGAGCGTGTTGAAACTCGCCGTCTTCCGTCCGCATCCTCTGTATTCAGTGCAGAGGCTCAAGCTATTCTTTTGGCACTAAAATTGTTGCATCGTCAGTTGAAAGTAAATGTGTTATCTGCTCTGATTCTTTATCATGTCTTCTTGCAATTGAAAATTGTAAAATAAAAAATCCATTTATTTTAAAAATCAACCAAATTTACTAATCATTGACAACATTGGGTAAAGAGGTTGTATTTTTCTGGATTCCCAGCCATGTGGGAATCCATGGAAACACAGTCGTGGACAGGGAAGCTAAGGCTGCCTTAGAAAATGACATTATTAACTGTAAAATTCCTTTTACTGATTTTAAATTATATATTTTAAAATACATTTCTAATCTATGGCAGCGTGGTTGGGATCTCGAAGTTCATAATAAGCTTCATGAGATCCAACCACTTCTGCATATACATAATTTAAAATCTTGTAGAGGTCGTAGAGATCAAGTGGTTTTAACCAGGTGTGATGATCACACAGGTTTTCCCAAAAGCGCATAAAAGTACCTATTTCTTTCGAAAACTGACAACTTTCATAATGCTACCATAACAACGTCTTGTTTCGATTTCATTGGATGATGCAACGAGTACAGATGAGTGTGCGTAGGCCATCTGTGTTATTTGCATGAGAATCGGTCATTTACGAAAGAATCTATTATCGCTGAAGTAATTAAAAAGTGATTTCTGAGGATACCAAGGAAATTTCGTCGTCTGACCATTAGATGCAGTTGTGAATTTGGTGCTTGGCTTGCGTTCCATTTTTTGTGTTAGGTGAGCTGGCGACAATGGTATTTAAGAACTTGTGATATTGAATTTTAATTGACGATATAAAAGAAATAATTTATATTTTAATAAAAATACACCAACATAATTTATTTAGCGAACACACATTTCGTTTACCCCCGAAAAGTCAGTAACTAATTTGCCGAGTGAATAACCTTTACTTTTGGCCTAATAATGGAAAAAACTCTTTTTACCGCTACTTGTTGATTATGAATATTATTAATAGAAAATTTTTATAAAAAGACTTTTTAAGCAGCTCACACACATTTATACCATTCAACAGTTAAGCATTTAGATCATACAGTTAGGTGCAGTCCTAACATAACATAAAGTTAACTTAAACCAGTCCAAATCTCTGGTCAAAATCTCTGCTTTTTGACAAAAAACCAGTCAATTTGACCGCTTTGACAGGACAAAATTTTGTCCAAATCTGTGCTTTAAATATTGTCAAATTCTCTGCTTTTGTCAAGTGGACAAAAACGGTCCAAATCTCTGTTTTTGTCAAATTGACAAAAACGGTCAAAATCTCTGCTTTCAAATGTCACGTGACAAAAATGTCCAGTGGACAAAAATTGTCAAAATCTCTGCTTTTCAATTGTCACATGACAAAAATGTCCAATTGACAAAAATTGTCAAAATCTCTGCTTTTCAATTGTCACGTGACAAAAATGTCCAGTGGACAAAATCTCTGCTTTTCAATTTTCTTGTTACAAAATGTCCTTTTTTACAAAAATTCAAAATATATCCTTTATTTAATGATTTCGTTACAAATTGTGAATTAGACATTCACCAAAAAAAAGTTAATTAACGAAATCGATCTACGGCAGTCTATTTTAAAGAACGCGATTTCCTTCCCGTCCGCGTTTCGGTAAATGTATAGCAAGCCGTTGTGGTTACAAATTAAGACTGTAGCCCTCCCTATATTACTATTATTTTTATGTTATTATTATTATGATTGTGCAATCAGATAGATTTGTTTCGTGTAGTTGAAAAAAAATATAAAAGTATAAATCCTAACCTGTAATATTTTTATTTAATAATGCTGTTAAAAATAACATGTATGTCGATATCACTATATCTATTATTAATACTTACATTTAACTTTATATTTCAAACTAAATAACATTAATTATTTTTCAAATCCTGGCTGCCTACATCCCAGGATATGCTTTTTAACTTCAAATCCACAATTTAAAACAAATCACAATTAAAATCCCGGATTAAAACCTCTTATTCATATCAAATCACTCCTGAGAACATAGAAATATAAATTATAACCATATTTAATACATGATATCACTCCAGAAACCTTTGCGATGCAATTAAAAACATATTTCTCATATAAAATCACTCCAAATACTTAAGTGATGCAATTGAAAACCCTATTTCACAAATAAAATCAATTATGATCCTATAGCAATATACAATTACATATGAAATTAATCCTGAGACATTAACAATGCAACTAAAAACTATATATAACTTATAAAATCAATCATGAGACTTTAGCAATGCCATTAAACACCATATTCCACATATAAAGTTACTCTGGAGACCTTAGCGATGCAATTAAAAATCATATTTTACATATAAAATCACTAATGAAAGTTTAGCAATGCAATTAAAAACTATATTTCACATATAAAGTTACTCTGAACATCTTAGCCATGCAATTAAAAACCATATTTTGCATATAAATTTAATCCTGAAACCTTGGCAATACCATTAAAATGCATATTCAACATATAAAATCAATCCTGACACCTTGCTGATGGAATTAAAAACCATATTTCACATATAAAATCAATCCCGAAACTTTTGGAATACAATTAAAATCTATATTTAACATATAAAATCTCTAATGAGACTAAAGCATTGTAATCAAAAACCATATTTCACATATAAAATCACTTTGGAGACCTAAGTGATGCAATTAAAAACCATACTTAACATACAAAATCACTAATGAGACTGTTGCAGTGAAATTAAGAACTATATTTCACATGTAAAGTCACTCTGGAGACCTTTGCCATGCAATTACAAACCATATTTTACATATAAAATCAATCCTGAGACCCTATTGATGGAATTAAAGCCATATTTTGCATATTAAATCAATCCTGAAACCTTGGCAATACAATTAAAAAATATATTTAACATATAAAATCACTAATAAGACTATAGCAATGTAATGAAAAACCATATGTCAGATATAAAATCACTCTAGAGACCTAAGCAATGCAATTAAAATCCATATTTAACATATAAAATCAGTCTCGAGACTTTAGCAATGCAACTAGAAACCATATTTCACATATAAAATCATTCCTGAAACCTTGGTAATGCCATAAAAAACAATATCTCACATATAAAATCACTCTGGAGACCATAGGAATGCAATTAAAAACAATATTTAACATATAAAATCAATCTTGAGACTTTAGCAATGCAATTAAAAACCATATTTCACATATAAAATCATTCCTGTGACCTTAGTGATGGAAATAAAAACTATATTTTACATATAAAATCAATCACGAGACCTGAGCTTTAGAATTAAAAACCATATTTTATGTATAAAATCACTCTGGGGATATTAGTAATGGAATTAAAACCATATTTTACATATAAAATCATTCCTGATACCCAAAAGATGCAATCAAAAACCATAGTACAAGCACAAAATTGCTTTGGAGAATTAAATGAAGCAATTAAAAACCATAGTACACATATAAAATTACTCCAAAGGCCTGGGGGATGCAATTAAAACCATATTTCACAATATAAAATTAAGCCAGTGATCTTAACGATGCAATAAAAAACCATATTCCACATATAAAATCAATCCCGAGACCTTGAAAATGCAATTAAAAACAATATTTAACATATAAAACATGCTTGAGATTTTAGCGTTGCAATTAAAAATCATTTTACACATATAAAATCAATCCTGAGACTATAGCAATGCAATTAAAAACCATATTTTACATAAAAATTTAATTGCTAGACCTAAGGGATGCAATTAAACAAATATTACATATATATACTCACTCTCAGGACCACAGAGATGAAATTAAAAACCATGTTACACACACTGGTATAGTAAAAATGTGGATGTTACTATTGTAAATATAATACATTTTACATTATTGTTAAGTAGTTGTGTACTATAATGAGATTTAGTGGTTAAAATACAGAACTGCCATAGATCTTTAACCTTTTTTTATTATTATCACACAATTTGGTTATTGCAATATACTTTCAATTGGATACATGTACACTTAATTTATATTTTGAATGATTGCTAAATTCAAGAGTTGTATTAACTAATATTATGATATCGAAGTGATTGATAGATATTTATATAACAAAGACGTGTCTCACTTTATTGGACTGTACATTAATATTTAATTAAAGGAAACAACGGCGCAATAAGTAATATGTTTCTCCCCAATGATATCCAGAAAAACGTAAATAGCAAACAAATATTCAATATATATTTTTTTCATGACTAATTTGTATTAAATCGATAGGTTTTGGTAATAGGACTTCAATAATTAAACGACAAACTATTTGATTTTCATCTTTCGTATACTTTTTATTCCGACAACGCGCACATAAAATAAATCGACGCACGGTATGACCATCCTAAATAAAATGTCAAAAAAAAAACCATTTAAAAAGTAAAAGTTAAAAGTGGTTTAAAGTGTCAGTCGAAAGGTTAGCAAGTTGACAAAGTGGACATAAATTTCCAAAATAAAAAATGTCCAGTGGACAAACTTGTCAAGTGACAAAATTATCAGAACAAAAAATGTCCTGTTGGCAAACTCGTCACGTGAAAAGAAAAAAAATTGTCTTGAGGACAGAAATTGTCAAAAGAAAAAAAATGTCCAGTGGACAGAAATTGTCAAAAGAACAAAAATGTCCAGTGGACAGAAATTGTCAAAAAATTTTCAAGTGGACAGAAATATGTTGTATACAAAATTGTCAAAAGAACAGCCCAAGTTAACTTGGGTTGTCCAATTCTCTGCTCGAAGTTAACTTAAAGCAGTCAGAATCTCTGCTTTACAAGTTAACTAGCATGTTATGTTAGGACTGAACCCAACTGTACCTGTAGATATTACAGTACTGAATACAGCTGTTGCAGACTAGAGTACCTCATAATTTGGTACCCTTTTATAATATCGGCGTACGTGAGAAGTTGATATAGAAAGAATTTAAACTATTTATAAACAAAATAGTTAAACAGGTACGCATACTAGGCACTTTAATTATAAAATATATTACAACTTTGTATTATGTGTAGTATTTATCATTGTTATTCTTTAAGGATCCGTTGTTTTTAAATCACCATATGCAGCATGGCAGTACGTATGACGGTATTTTAACCTTGAATTTATATTTTTGTTAACGGTATCTTGTGTCATTGATCGTTTTTCATCAAACATAAGAATACAATATACAATTTTAAAAGATTATAAATAACGCAATAACATTTATAATATAAAAGTAACAATCATATTCAATTTGTAAAGCATATGTGGAAAAGTTTCATTTAATATAACTGTGTGTTTGGTTAATAAGTAGAACATTGTATAACAATCATTTAGCTACATATTTTTTTTAATTTCTTTTCTTCTTTAAAAAAGATATTAAAACCAATTCTTATAAAGGTGTTAAATTTATTTAAAATTGATAAAAAGTCCATTTCATAATTATAAATAATTGTATTATAAAATTATTAATGCAATTATGGAATTGAAACAGTTTTTGTATGAAGCAGAGATTATTTGTGACTGTATACATTGTAAAGTAAGACGGGTCAAAAAGATTCTTGATAGTATAATCCACAAACACACACAATATGTTTACAATATATTTACTATATGTTTATGTTTATGTTTTTCGTTACTTAATTCCTACCTTTTAAAAATGTATATACTGATACTTTTTAGCATGCTCAACATATATTATTATTGTAAAATATTTGCTATTGTCGGAGAAGACTTCATAAGTTTGTTTAACTTGTGTCTTATCCCTTTGGCTGATTTTTTTGCAAATAAAATATGTTTAGACTAAAGTAAGACGATTTTGAAGGGCATTTCAATATCGCCTTACTGTACCAATTGCCCAACAAAAAAAAACAAAAAAAAACAAAACAAAACAATTACGTGTGCGATATTAATCTTGAATATTTCGTTTAAACAATATTGTGTTCCAGCTATTTAACCAATCACAAAGTCATCTCTGATGAACTGACACAGTACAATTATAAAGTTATTTAGCACCGATAGGATAAATTTAGTGCATGCTGAATTGAATAAGGTATGAGTACAGCAATACAAGGTAGCTGTTGATATAATCGTTGATACACTGATATAAGAAGCTTACATATAAGACAAAATAGTTTTATGCAAATATACGAGAAAAAAATATTTATCATATTTTTGTTAATCAGAAGCGTCCAGCTTGTCCAATTAAAGTTGACTAATTATTATACCACAAAGAAGAAAGTTGTTACAACATTTATAAACCAATCTGTATTTTAAAAAGCTTTTATGAAGTAACATATAATTAACTATACTAAATTTCAAACCCCCTTGGAAAAAATTGTGTGCTTGCATTTTTTTATTATTCCATATTTTATCATTATATTACGAAAATCAAGTAGAAAAAATTTAGATACGCTAACCTGTTTATGTTTTATACTATGCCATTGTTGTTTACTTGTTACATTGTCCTTGACCTTTGCTACGGGAATTTTACATAATAAGTCAGCCATTTTTTGTTTCTGAAGGGACCTTGCGTTGTTTACAAATGTTCGTCTGCTTTCGTGACGTTCAATGGTATTCGGACAAACCGCGAGACTTTTCCCGCCTTAACTGCAGATGACATTACCCGAAGGATTTCGAATAAACAATAATCGATTGTTCCTAAACTACACTTCCGTTCTAATTAAGGTCATATTTTAGTATGGAAAATCGCCCTTTCAAAATTTAAAAACCGCCATATTTTAAAACGCTGAATATCTGGAGGAAATAATTGTTGATTTCAAAAAGTACCCTTCTTGATCTACAAAAGGAGCATAAGCTGAACCATACGCGGTAAGCAGTTTTCATTTGCCACGCAAAAAACCCTCTCCAAAATACTTTCACTTGTAGTATTGTTATTTTTTCTATGTCGATTTTCAACGAAAAGAAAAACATGTTATATTACAGTAGGACAATCTGGCAAGTTTTCAGGAGAAATTATACTACAGCGCACCAGCTATCTATTAAATGATCTTAAATAAACTTATAAATGAACAGCATAAGAGATTGCGCATGAATAGGAAGTATGAAAAAAGAAGTAATGAGACATAAGCATAGCGATACAAGTACATATTTCTGTCTTCGTAGACATTTTAATAGAAGGTTTTCTGTCAAAAGCGTCTATCGCACATTGCCCAATCTTTTAATGTCCTCTATGTATGGTTGCATTAAGCGACGTTTAACATCTAAAATACGTTTATTCAGATATACAGTCAAACCTGTCTTAAGCGACCTTTAAAGGGAAATTGTAAAAAAGGTCACATAAGATAGGAGGTCTTTATAAAGAGGTCATGATGTTTGCATACCAGTCAACACTGTCATGTTGTCAGCTTGTGAAAGAGTGACTTGTAGAACTTTTTTGTTTGTTTTTTTTTAAGTAAAAATAAGTAAAATATAACATTTATTTTATGTTATAACGGTACAAAATATACAACAATTATGAGCGTTTTGATTTCCTATTGAATTAACGCAGAAAAACTTAATTCCCCCTTCAGTCTTCGTATTTTTCTTCGTACCGGTTTTACTATGCACAAATTGCAAGTTGGTTTTAGAACCAGTGTACAACGGTTCCTTATTGATTATTGCCCTTTATGAAAACAAAATGGCGTGAACATAAAATAAACACGACGTTTTGAGAACAAAACCATTTCCAACACGAATGGCAACAAAACATCGAATAACGATACCGAGGGTCCGCGACACTAACGACTATTCAAACAGGGCAATCCGAACTTCGCTTAAAAACATTTTGATCGCTTTAAACTTTAGTTTAACGTTTCGAAGAAGGTTGATCATTTGACGATGGTCTACGAATCTTCTTTTTCGTCAGACTGGTTTCATTTATTGTTTAAGGACTTTAACAGTCTCGATAATCGTTTTAGACAGGTTTTCTCGGTCAAAAATGAACGGAAAACACGGTCGTTAGTCGCGTAAGACAGGGAGTCGTTATATAGACTGGGTAAAATGAATGGGGAAATGCTGGGGAGGATTAAATACGGTCACAAAACACAGGAAGCCGTTATATGGAGGGAGTCGCTAAGACAGGTTTGACTGTATTAAGATTATATTGAGAATATTGAAGCATTATCAGTATCACGTTTCCTAAATACTACAAACCTTGTAACGCGTAAAAACTTTTGTCGATATGCTTGATTTTGCAGAATTTCTGGTTTATCATATTTTGAGATTGGTTCAGAAGACCTTAAATATAGTCTACATTTTTAACAGGACGTTGATTAATGGTTTAAAGTTTAATAAATAACAAAGAAGGAAGTATCGGATGTGCCATGACATAGGAAAATCAATGGATATTTAAATTGAAAAAACAGAATAAGCAAACAACAGGATTATAAAGGAACTCAGTACTACGTTGCTTTTAGTTAAATTGTACATTCAGTCAATATTTGTGTAGCTTTATACAATGTCGAAAATACAACGAGGACGTTTTACCATATCGGTGAACATCTTAATGACAACGTCTCTTATAACTAGAGTAAGTTATTTGATAGCACGTGTTTATTTTTTTTTCGAGTTTATTATTGAATTCAATGATAATAGAGTATTCTAAAGTAATTGTATAATTTATGAAAGTACGCACATTCAAATACTATTAGTTATCACCCGCGTTGTATCTTGCACACGGTACATGCATGACATTTTCAGAATTAAAAAAATATTTACGTGCTTCGATAGAATCAGTAAACTAATTATTTATTTATCATTGGCGACTAGCAATAGGTTTATTATAGACAAACGCATCTGGTAAACAAATTGATTATGAGGCAATTGGAATAAATATATATTTGAATAGATTAGTTTGCAAACTTAAATTTGGTTAACGCAACTGTTTATACGCAGAACGGATTGTATTAGCAAATAAAAATGACATATAAGTATACACTATTACATTACATTACATTATATTTTGTAAAACTGTATAGGTTTATAAGAATAACGAGGAAAATTTCAATTGTGTATACTATAAAAACAACTTTAAAATAGGAAAAATCCATAGCAATGTCACAGTGTGTCAGTGTCATATATGCAGATATACATCGAGCATTTTAACACAGAACACTGATTTTGTCTTGTGTACGTAAACAAGTAGCATGTTATGAATTTAAAGAGCCCATATGATTTTGAACAATTTAAAAGATCTGGTTATGAATGAATAATCATACATGTTGTATATTAAATATTTACAGTGAGTGTTGAAATATGTTGCTCGTGTGTTCTTGGTTTTTGTTGACTTATAAAATTTGGAGAGTTTATTGTTGTAAAATTCAATGAAGTTTTGTGACATTTGTCATGGTGCACAAGCTGGCTAGAAGCTATGTACATGTATTAACACATTATTAATTAACACGATATTTTTCCAATGTATAAATATTGCTAAAGCAGGCATGTACACTGAGCTTTGAAAACTGGTGATGAATAACTAAAGGAACTAGAGGTCAGTGTTGCTGACGTTTATGACATACCGTTGTATTGTAACAGTTAAGAATATTTAAAGCATCACACTTAAAGTTACATAATGATTTCATGAAAGTTAGCTTTGTAAAGACAAGCGAACAAAACAAAAGGAATTATAAGGCACTATGGACTAGACCTTACAGTAAGCTTAATACATAATGAACACTTTAAACATCACACAAAAAGAGAAAAAGTTAGACATACATAAAACAATATTAAGCATTTAAAACCTAAACTGCTGCTTTACAAGATACATTTATTCAACCAGAATGCAAATAGTTGCGTTAAAAATTTACTGAATGTATCATATGGAGTTAAGTTATTTGTTCAACGTTCACATTTCTTTTTTTCTGCCAATTCAACATTGGACACTCAGTTCCTCGTTTAATATTCGCAGTTCATAGTTCACAATTCACGGTTTTTAGTTCCTATTTCAATATTAGTTGTTTCTAGTTCAAAATTCATAGTTTTCTGATTAAATTTTTATCATTCGCAATTCCTAGTATTACATTCGTAATTCCTAGTTCAGATTCATAGTTTCTAGTTCATTATTCAAAATTGTTAGTACCTCGTTCAACAAGACTCACTAAGGGCAATGTAAAAATAAGGAACTTCCTTGTAGCTATTTAAAATATAAATACAGCAATAAAAGTGAAAAGGTAATAAATCTTTTAGCACGATGAAGATATTTTAGAAGCTTTAATGAATACATTAGCTTTATGTCAATTAATTAAACCAGTTAGACCCTAATCCAATAATAATAATATATTTTAAAAATATGATTTTAGGGACCCCAATGATTTTAATCTTCAAATAAAATCTATTCAGTCCGATTTGTTGTGACATCGAATTATCTCCCTTCAAAATATTCATGAGATGCAGTCACTTGGAAAGACCGCCATTTTCATATTGACGCGAAGTTTTTGACTGGACTTGAAACATGTACACAGCTAATACAGTTCAACTCAAGAATACACAATACTACGATATAATAAGACGCAAATGCTTCCTCCGTCGAGCAATTATAGCAGAAAATTACAGTCCATCCAAAAAAGTAGCTATAGACATTTTCCATCTTCAAGGAACAACTTTGGAAAATGTTGGCAGACCATTGAAATTTTTTAAAACATTGTTCCCGATGTAGTGACAAATCAGATCTTTTATGGGACAAAGGTAATTATATATAGATTTGATTTAAGTTTGTTTGAAGTAATTTTAACATGGTGAAAAAATCGCAGCACTTAAATGTGTTTGTTGTCAAGTAGTTAAGGGGGACGTGTCTAAAAGTAATTTAACGATCAAGTGATTCACGTCCGGTAATTGATTGTGGTGTTTCAGGCCGTGTAGGCTAAAAGAGTTTTGACACTATTTTCTTAAATACGCACCTCAGATTATTACTGATGACTTTAGAATACTTTGCATTGCCAAATTATATTCATATATTTATAACAAATTTCATTGTCAGGTAATATTTTTGATCTTGAGATTCCTAAATTGTCCTTTACTGTTTGTTTCCTAATTGAAAATCTATTTTCTTAAAGAGAATCCCTCTATGTAGGTAACCTGCAATTGTATCAAGGTCTCGAGATGGTTTATACTAGACGGCGTTATCATGCAGAAGCCAAACTAGCCACGGTTGAATAGAAACCACTTGTACCACCTCTTCCAATCATCCTTATAACTTTACTGACGTACTGAACCTGCCTTGAGAATGCATATTCATGAGACGGTCTTATGCAGGAAAAAGACTGTTATTTCCAAAATTAAAATTTTAACAGTTTTGCAAAATTCTTAATAAACTTTCTTCTTTAATGTGTGTTAATTACTTCTTTAACGTGTGTTAATTTAGTTATTTCTCCAACCTGACTTTAATGTGCCAATGTTTAAGAGTATTGTGCATTGGTCTGGTCATTTTATGGTCTGATGAAAAAAACGCATATGTTTTAGTACCCCCAGTTACAACTGTGTATTTAATTTTTGAATCAATTCTCTAAAATTAAAATTCACTTTGTGCTTTTGTTTCAAAAATCTACTCAGAAACCATTTTGCCAATTTTAAGCAAAATTGGTCTGAATTATCCTTACGGTGTCAAGTGTAAAGTCAAATAATTATTTGCAGCCACGAAACAACCAAGTGTCAATGACTGAAAATATAAAATAAAATATAAAATGCTAGTAATTGTTTCATTTTTTTACAATCTTGATAGATAAAATCTAAAAAAAGTGCACAAAATAATCTGATCAAATTCATTCAAGTAGACCATAATTTTAAAGTGACTTCTAAAAGGCGTTGTTGGCATTTATGGCTGTGTGTGTGGTTTTGTTTTGGTGTATTTGGCTATAATGAATAGGGAGAAAACAATCTACAGAAAATAGTTTTAGAGTACTTACGAAGTGAGAAAGTTTTGATAATACTCCATAGACAAATAATTGCGGAAGATTCATGAAGGAGCAGCAGATTTTGCAATGTTATGTTGGACTCTTCATTTCATTCTTATTTTTAGCATTCCTCCGCCATAACCATGCAGATTCGGAATTTTCAGCAATGTTGAATGTCACGATTTTGGAAACCCCTCGTATTTAAAACATAAAAAGTTGGCTTGAACAAATATTGTATGCACACATAACATTTATATGTGTTTGCTGGACGTTTATTTAATTTATGGTTTGTTTCACGAAGGTGGGGCCGTTCATATTCATTAAAGAAATATACCGCAAGCAGAGCAAATCAATTATGTCGGCGTAAATTGAATTTCTATCTTAAAATCTAGATCATTTTGATGGTTTTGTCTTGCGAACTTGCGACTTATGAAGTCCGTGCCACTGTTTGCAATTAGACGTTGGTCTTCGAGTGTGAATTTTTCTGCCTTGGTGTCCACACGTGAACGTAAAAATGAAGCATTTGCATAAAGATAACTAGTTCGAAGAATCCTCTGCCGTCCAACGCTTTTTATGCCCATGCAAAAAAGCGTTGGACGGCAGAGGATTCTCGGACTTAAAAATAAGTATTAGTCATTCATGGATCGCTGTTCTGTGCCATTTATGCGAACTTTCAGCGTTAGTAATTTAACTCCATGAGAATTGACATGAACATTTAACATATCTTATGTAATTCGAATTGTTTCATAAAAATTACAGAATAAGATTTTCAAAATTATTATCAAATCTTGTGAAGAAAAGCGCAAATTAAAATAATTGTTAGCGAATATCGCATGATAAGGCGCAATCATTTTCCTGTGACTGTTTACATAGCGTTTGTATACACTTCTTTGAAATACTCCTTAGCTTTCTAATAAGTGTAATAACCAAAAATGCAGACTCCATAACGAGAAATGTAATAATACTTCAACTTTTTAAGCTGTTCGAAATATTATAAATTAAGCAAAAAAGTGGTATTAGGTAAACAAATCGACCTGCTTGTAATCCTAGGTAAATTGTATAATAACAATGGATGAGAAATAATTTGAAATAAAATGTATTTTAAATTATTGTACATCGAGGCTGCGAGTACGTTACAACATTATAAGCCAACACGTGATAAATCTTTATTATCATCATTAATTGTTTAAACGTAATAATAAAATAATAATAAATAACAAAACAAAAAATAAGCGGAGTTCACTACATACCGGCATATAAAGTACTACTGTCTGATATCGTAAGAAATCAATAGATGTTTAAAGATAGGTATGCAATTTAATGCCAGATAAAACATTGAATCAATACAAGTGTAGAAAATAAATAAGAACGTTTTGCTATCGTATTGGATATTATAACACCTTTGCTAACTCGCGTAAGACGTGTTATTTTGTTGCAAAGTTATCGAATTAATATAATATGAGTTTAAAAGGGGGTTTACTTACCAGTTATATTTTGTGCAATTAAAACCAACCTTTAATTTTAAAATATGTAGATGAAGCATTCTTTATATGATACTAAAGAACATGAACATCCATTGACGTGGACAGTAAGCACATGTCCAATGGAAATCAACGCATTTTGTGCGGTATTAAGTGCTAAAACTGTAGTCAAGTGGCAGATATAACTATAGTTAATTAAAATGCATATTTTACTAAGCCATTTATTCACAAGGGGGATTTTATTCTTAAACAAAATATACAAGTAATGTACTGTCATTCTACTTTTATTTTTTAGTTTATATGTTTGCATGATTGTATGGATAAAATGATGTGTTAAACTACATCGTTCTGTAAGTTTGTTTTGATGTTTAAATAAAACAACAATTGTCATTGTCTTCAACCTTAAAGTCTGTTTCTAAAAGAAATCAAAAAGTTGAAGCAGCTTTTACTGGTGATTTACTTTTCACGATTTCACTTCTTCGTTTTCACCTGCAGGTTTTGAATCAAATATGTAAAGCAATCAATCAACCTATCAATAAATAAAATGTTTCGTCTGATAAATACTCATCAGTGGTGTTTAAACCAAAAATGATTAAAAATCCAAAAATACAGATGTCTTAGAGCATTTCTCATTAAAATGTGATCTTTGTTGACATGCGACCAACCGTACGTGGTTTTCTGTTCGTATTACTTTACGAGATAATCCGTTCACTGCACCAAGGATTACTTAAGAGATGTTCCTTTCACTGCACCTATTAAAGCTTTTATTATACGTTTCACAAGTTTCCATATGCTACATGTTTCAGTATACAAACCATACAAGTTTTGATAGCTCATCTTTCTCCTTTGAAATTATTGCCAGTATTAGTGTTTCTAAGTAAAAGACGTGAAGTACAATTGAATTAACATGGGACAATTTCATATTGTTGAGGAAAGAGCATTATTTATTTCAAATTAAAAGTTTTTATGGCTTTTAACTCATTTATATGCTGGAATAGAGTAAAATTCTCCATTTTATTCGATATAAATAAAATGTCAATATTCGTCTTTATAATTTCCACTTATTTATCATGAAGTGTTTTTGAATACATAATATGCAATTTGGAACATAATACACAACCTTATTTATAAGCACACCAACTTAAACTCTATAGAAGAAGCGGGAAGTTTAGTAAGTCAAAAACTTGTTTTAACCCATCATCTCTTGGAATGCCCAAGAAAGTCACGACCAATGCTTCATTTTTGGTTAGTTTTTCTCGATTGTGTCGGTTTCCTCGACTTATATTTGTAGATTCTCCTGCTAACAGTTTCTTTGCCGTTCGGTTTGTTTGTTTGTTTGAATAATGTTTAACGCCACTTTCAGCAATATTTCAGCTATATCATGGCGTCCAGTTTTTATTGGGAGAGGAAGCCGGAGTACCCGGAGAGAACCCCGACCTTTGCCGTTCGGTATTTTGTTATTACCTTAATTTGCATGATGAGAGACTGTATTTTAAAATGTGATATTCACAGTCAAATTTGATAAAAATAATTTCTAAAGTTATATTTTACTGTACACGTAACTTATTACTAAATTTATATTTTAATGCGTTTAATAATGTTTTAAGTTTAGTCCATATTTCTTTTATAAGTTTCCCATTTCCCGCTGCCATATCAATATCAAACACGAATGCAATAATATATGACAATTCACAAAATTAACAGTTAAATAAATGTGGAATTATTACCTCAGGTAGTGTACACCTTGGCAATATAGGCATTTTAGGATTACATAAATTTACCTCATTTTGCAGATGGTAATTTTTCACAGCTTTGACGGATTATTCAAAATGAAAGGGAATGTTGAAAAAGTGTGTCATTGCCAATGTAAAGCTCAGTTCACAGCAAGATAGGTGATCTCTTTTGTATAATATATTTAGTGGAAAATCAATAGACATTTAAATATAAACCAATCAATAAGGACAAATATTCTAGCATGGACCAAATAAAGACAAACTTAAAATTATAGGATGACGAGAATTAAACGCGGAAATTTCACCATATCAGTGAATATTTTAATGACTGCATCACTAATAACTCGGGTAAGTAATTTTAAACCTTGAATTAAATACGTAATTCACACCCTCTTCTTTAACCTTTCGACCACCTCCGTTGTACCAAAAAGGCGAATATAGGAAAATCGAACTAATTATTTTGCTACTGTAAACATGCATACAAACAATTATTTGTACATGTTAATAAACATGTAACGAAATGATTAAATTGATTGATTAACATTTTATAAACGGCACGAATAATAAGGGTATACTTGCTGTTGTAGTTTTACATGGCTATCGAACATTCCTTCAAGTATCAGAATAGTGTCCTCGTACGTGTGATCAACATTTTTGTAAAACTTTTACTAATTGTTTAATGACATAATATACAAGATTCATTTTTCTATTAAGTCGCTTTATTCATTTGATTGGTTCGTTTGTAACGGTAATATTATTGATACCAATCTTGCCAAATTGTAAACCTATACTTATCGGTCAAAAAAGAAAGAAAAAGAGTTATTGGTACATCACGTAAGTAGTACTTTTAAATAGGGCGTGATTTTAAGGTAGCAAAAGCTAATAATGTACAAGAGGGCCAACCATGATATTAACCATTCGCGAGAAAAAAACCAGGAAAACCGTCCGGACAACAAGAGCCAAAAGTTAAGGGACTACTACAAATTCAGATTTAGACACATATAACAAAAACCGAAACACAAAAACAGAAAGTAAGATGCATTAACCCATAAAAAACTAACAGTTGTCTGGTAAACAGTTATAACATGGTTAGCAAATTTAGGTTTAAAAACAAATTATGAATATTTTTTGATCTGTGTAGATACTATCTGTGTAGTTTAATAATTAAATTATTATATTTCTTATCAGTAAAATTGTGTTTGTTTCAATTTGATAAAAAATGTCAACTGGTATTAAATAATCTGCAAAGATATGACAGTAGGGCATAATGGCGACGTGATAATGAACGTCGCGGTAATGCCTTCTCCAGTAACAAACTGATTATTTTAAATTTGTATAAACAAATATATGTACATATAAAACCTAAATGGAGTTAAAAATGTCATTTTAAGTTTATATAACGAACAATATATAACTACCGAAGAATGATATATCGTGAGACACGCATTTAAGTCGTATCGCAAAAAAAGCTACAAATTAAATAATACAGTCTAAAACACGTTCCTTAATTTATTGCAATAAATATAATTGTTGCATGTGTCTAGAATTGTCGCGATGCTCGACAGCTACCGGGACAGTAGTATTGCCTTAAACATTCATAATACCCTCACTTTTGCTTCGGGCATTATCAGTGT
This sequence comes from Limnoperna fortunei, assembly GCA_944474755.1. NCBI lineage: Eukaryota > Metazoa > Mollusca > Bivalvia > Mytilida > Modiolidae > Limnoperna > Limnoperna fortunei. The sequence goes on from OX104120.1 coordinate 63,374,027, forward strand.
TCAAGATATCATGACAATTCCTTTAAATAAGCAACTAGCGCTTCAATATATTCTATTTCCTATAAGGTGGTTAATCTTTCAATAAGCTCACCAGATCACTGTTGGACCAATTTTTGGTCCATATTAAAAACAACTACTTCCGCCGTTAGGCAGAAATAGAAGGATACGATTGTGTTACATGGTAGATGAATACCGAGCAGAAATTAAAAAGTAAGAAAAATGGTTAAAATTTTATTACAGGCACTTACACTGGGCTTTGTAATGATGTCAGTTTATATAAAGGCTGGTGATGATATACTGGACAGCTCCGTAATCAAAGTGGTAAACAACTACAACATAAAGGGGATTCCATATGGTACAGCTGTATTTTGTCTTGTGTTTTCATTGATTGGTGTGTTTGTTCTTGATGTGCTAACAGGTTTTTTTGGATGGTACGGTGCGTTCAGGAAGAACGAATATATATTGGTTATTGTAAGTAAGAATCACTATATGTATGATTTAAAAGAATGACAATTACCACCTTTATTAAGATAATACCGCTGAAAAACAAGATCAGCTCAAATATAAATATACAGTCTAACTCCAGTAGCTCTAACGCGGATAGCGCGAACACCTATGAAAGTACGGAACTTTTCCCATATGTAATCAATGTTCAAATTGCTGCGATTTCTCCAACACCGATTTCTTGAAAACTCGAATAAAATCAGCAGTCCAAATAGTAAAAATCCGTTGAAAAACCATGAATAACTCGAACTAAAATTAATGACGGCTCGGGCGATTAATTGGTTGTAAAAGGTGTCGAGATCGAAGCCATACCTGTAAAATGCCATAAAAATATCTTTAGTGATATAATCCCTAATAGTTAACCAAACTGTCATCAACTTGGTTTTATGTACTCCTTTGTCAGCAAATATGTTGAAATAGGTTTTAATTAATTACAATATGCGCAAATAAATTACTATCAAATCCTAATCGAGGTCATTGACACATCGAGCCATCGAAGTTCGACTGTATATGCATTTCCTTATGAGATTTAATAAACTAAAACTATTGTAACTCAAAAAGTTTAGATGTTAAAACGGTTGTAAAACCACATTTCCAAAAAGTTCACCAAATCAGGATAAGGCTTCATATTAGGGAAAAGACAAAATTTGGAATTAACGAACGATTTTTGTGAAATGTCAGCGCAATCTATTTAAACTAAGTATACCAATTAACGAATTAAAAACATTCTTATCATTACTAAGCCAACAAAAGGAAAAACGTCACAACCAACTAGATGCATGGAATTTAATATACTGTCATGATTAGCAGTAAAAGATATCGAACAATATACAAGGCTTTTTTCTCTTGAACTTTTACAAAGAGAGGATTTATAGTGGACCAAATCTAATTACAAAAAAATTCAAGCTTGCTTATTGTTTTATTTCAGAATGTTGCCATGAGTTCGGTGCTGATTATTATTTACATTATTTATATTGTTTTTGTTGCGATTGTTTATGGAGAGGTAAGTTTTAAGACTTGTATCATCTACAGGTATCTATGCAAGTGAGTTGGGTAACTTCAACCGTCACCTTTCGATAGATTTTGACATTTTAATTCGCTGTAACGTATTGAATGGTGTACATTCATTCTTTTCTGTGTTTATTTTATAAAATACCGTTTATACGCGCATAACTATAAAAGGACCCGAATGTGCTAAATGAATGAAGTAGTATCTCGAAATGTAAGTAAACTAATTTTGTGTATAATACTTAAAGATAGCATACTATTCTTTAAACCTTAGGCTAATGATTTGATGTATACTACAGAACAACAGCCATATCATTTATGTTCGTGATACATTTTTTTCTGAATTTTTTTTAGAAATTTGCAGTTTTTCACACTACGGTCTACGCAACAAAACAAGATTTTTGCTCCATCGTTACTTTAACTTACTATACCATTATACTAAGACAACTGTGGTCACATTACCATATATAACTTGGTGTTACGCATGCCGACATTTTCATTAAATATTAAATATGTCTCTCCGTCCCGCCGCATAAATGGCCATAATTTTTTTTCAATGAATGAGGTAGTTAGGTCATTTTAGACCTTTGTTAAAAAAAGTAGTGCACTGATTCTATTCTTCAAAACTACAGTATTACAAGGCAAAATGACTAAAGCATGTCAAAAAAACACGAAAACTAAATCAAAAAGCTGTATCTGAATTTGTACATCGCCGAATAAAAAAAAATATTAGTATTTTTTCGCTCGACAAGGGTTATCAGGTTCATATCAGATTCGATCTTCGCGCTGGTCTGATATGGAAATGATAACCATTATCTCGCGACAAAATACTAATAATTAATATATCATTCACTTTGTACTTGTTATCATCGAAAAAAAACTTTATGACATTTTGTATAAATTAAACCTATATCGAAATTACATGTATAATGAAATAAACACTTAGGTAAGATAATAATATACATTTATTGACTTTGATATAGGTTAATGCCTAGTTTTATCAAGCCTGAACAAATTATATCCACCGAGCCAACAGCGAGTGTGGATATTATTTTTGAAGGTTGATGAAACCAGGTATTAACCTATACAAAAAGCGACGAATGATTTATTATATTTTACTTTTCCACTGGAAGTCTGTAATAAAAAATGATAACAATTACAATTTATTTCAACAATAACAACAGTAAACTATCACATTTTAAATTGATGCAAGAAATTCACATTTTCCAATTAAAATTTATAATTTTTATTTAGAGCAATTATGAAAAATTGGCATAGGAAAATTTCGCTGAGAGGAGTTCTTTGAACACATTATAAAACAATGTTAACAAATAGAATGATTTAAAGGAATAATTGATGTTGTCTTGGCTGATGTCTTTAATTCAACCAATCAAATTTATGCTTGTTTCCGATTATTGAATTCTATTTTTAACGACTGAAAAGTGATAAATACTCTATTTTTAGCTACTCAAAAGGCAAAACTTTTATATCAGTCTATTTTTAACAACTTTGAGGTTTACAGACCCTCTGCATAATACTTTTCATGATACCCTGGGCAATCAAAATCAAAGTCATATAATAATAATAATTACATAAACAAAAAGAATTTTAAAAATCATAAGGAGAAAGTCAGTCTGGATGTAGTAGCTAGTAAACTAGAATTGTCAAAACTAGACCAATCATTGTTTTTAATTCGTGGATGCACATTGTTTTTTGTTAAAAGATGTATAATATTAATAGTTTTAGTGCAACAGAACTGGGTTTCGAATAAAATATCAACAATTACTTGTGACTGAAGTAGTTATATTATTGAAAATGTAAATTTTAAAATTACTAAAAAATATTATTATAAGCCGAGTTGTTCGCTTTGTGAAGTCGTTTGTTGCATGTCCCTATGTCTCTTTACTGACCTCAAAATACAAGTAAGTAATGTTTTTGGAAAGTTAAAATAAAATTTATTTTGAAATTCTCATTATCTTCAGCTTTTTTCAGAGATTTTATTTAGAAAAAAGACTTGATCAATATTCCAGATCATATCACGAGGGCAACCGTAATAATAATGACATAAGGCTTTCAAGAACGTATCAATACACTATTTTCCCGGATTTTATTGAACAAGTAAGTATTTTTACAATAAGATTGCAATAATGGCAACAGTAATGACTGTAAAGTTTTAATAGTTTTGTTCGAGGCGCAAAAAAGTAGTCAACCATGTGAAGTGTTTTAAAATTTCTGAACAGGTCTTACAATTTGTTTTAAACATGTGGGGAATGAATAATGGAGTTGATCACCAGACAAATCCTAATAACTTTTATATTTGACATCAATGTTTTAAAATTAATACCCTATTACAATGAAATTGGCAAACCAATTGTTCCAAAATCCACTCCAATGTCAGAATTTATCAAATTTAATTTAATTGATTTCAAATGACGTCACATTGTAGCATTAAAGTCAATATTGTGTCCAGCATTATTCTGTAACTTATTAAATACGGACCCGTCTCGTCATAGACTATCGATTCGCGAATGCAGTCTTTACGTTACAATGTATTGTCTTTATAGAAAACGCTATTGAACTTGTTGCAGAGATTGCAGCACTGTTTGACTGCCAAATCTTCCCAAGTAATGTATGATTCAAATATATTGAATTGGATACCAAGTGTAACACTGATACTGTGCACTAGTCTAGACAACCTGAGCTAGATACGTGTACGTCGAAGAGTTGTCGTGATATTAAAAATTTCCTTTGAAGATTTATAGCAGACAGCATGAATAGTGTTATAACCATTGTATCGAAAGGCGTTAAGGATGGCGTGGATTTATAATGATTTATTGTCAAGGTCGTAGGAATTGGTTTCCCAATTCATAACATTTCGTTTGCCCAAGGGTCGACCCCAAGGTAGGAGTTCCTAGAAAAACTATTACTCTAAAGTCGGAGATGGCATATTTTTCTTGAAACCTAAGGCTAGTGACTTAATGTGAAGTACAGAACAACAACAATATAAAAAAAATTCCCTTTGTTTTTTTAAACTATGTTACGGGAGATGTGTCTTGTCTTGTATGTTGTAACAGTCGAGAAAAAATTCTAATCATTATACCCGCATGAGGCATACTTATTTCCTAAATCTTTTTTACCCAGCAGTACCAATGCTGACCCAAAGAGTATATGGATGATAAACCGCCATCATCCGGAGTTTAATTCAACTATTTGACATATACATTTTCACTTGAACATAGTTTGCATGTCTAAATCACTCACATTTAAAAAATGATATTTAGAAAACATATGATATTGGTTTGTGTTTAAAGGTATATTTATGATCATTCGATTGGACTAACGATCACCTAAAATAGGAACAGTTCCGTCGCACATTGCTTACTTCATGTAAGGCTTAGTTTGTATACCCATACATGGTTGTCTGTTTTCTTTCCGGTACATTGGATATTGATTAAGTGTAAACATATTTTATTTTCTCAAATATGCAAATATGATAAGACACAAATTAACCAAACTTATGAAGTCTTCTCCAGTATACAGTATGCTACAAAAATATATTGATGGAGCAGCATACATAGTAATACAATACAAATTATATTATGTTTTTTGGTAATGAACCATAAGGTATAAAGCAAAATATCTGACAAATATTAAAGGAAAAAAGAAAAAAAGGAATAGAGAAAGATAGATGGGATGATGAGTGTGATTTAAAAATCTTGCAAGTATAAATTCAAACAATCAAGAACCTTTCTGACTCTTTGATATCCTAAAAAAATGCTTAAAAACTCATTCGTTCTGCTCATTAGTCAGAAGTGAATTACCAAATGTAAGAAGCTATAAATTTACTGGACAATAGATTGGCAGCCGCTGAAGGTTTTCAAATAATCTATTTCTAATGTTAGCATACTTCGAACATTCCAAGAAGTAATGATTTAAATCTTCACGAACAGATCCACAGCGACACGATGGATCAGATATAATATTTACCATGTATAGGTCATAATTCAATGTTGATGCTGAACATCTTAATTGGGTTAGGACAATATTAAGTTTTCGATAACCATATTCATAGTGCTTCGGAATTCTTCTGTCTGGGTTCAAGTTTTTTTAATTCAGATTTAAATTTAAATATAGAGTCAACATTAAGGATTGATAGATCTGAACGGTTCCACTGTCGAATAGTTGAAGGTATGAACGATTGATCAGTCAGGGAAAGCCTACAGAAGGGAGTCATAATATTGTTACCATTGCGCAAGGGATAAACTGCCGTGCTTTGTATTGTAGTCGGAATTAGGTTACAGAGATATGCTGGTGCCGCGTTGTGCTGTATATTATAGAGCATTTGTAAATTCCTGCGTTTCCTGCGCTCATTCAAAGACCCCCACCCGATATCAGTATAAATATTAATTGCATTAGTAAAAATTGGTAGGCCTGTGACTATTATATTAGCCTCGAACTGTAAATGTTCAATTGGATATTGATATTTACGATTTATTTATTGTTGCCATATTCTCGTCATAACAAATATTGCTTCCTGGAAATTGAAGATAAAAATTTTATACATTTACAGCTTGGATGCCAGGCTACTACATGCTATGACGTTTTCATGGACAAACTAGAAAGTTACATTTATACTTAATTTGGTTTGATAGTAACTTGTGTAGCATGTCAGGTAAGTATTTATTATCTGTAAAACAAAATTATGTGCTTGGAGATGTCTCAAGTGTTAAAAATTATAACAATAATGACAAGCCCAAAACAAGAAACTAACACAAGACACACAAATGTACAATGTAATAAATAAAAAGATATTTGTTACACAGAGGAACTCATGTACCGGAATAAATATCGCAAATATGTTTCCTTTCTTGTCAAATGAATGTGACGACATCTATCTAGGTTTTTATTCCTTATGCGTCACTACTGTTGAAAGTGCTAAATTCATATCACTCTTATTATTATCGTTATTGCTAGCAAGATAATAGTTGGACTACACTATTATTGTAATAAACATACGTCATTATTAAGTGTTTTATATGATTTTTTATCTTTGACTGTCTCCTCAAAAAAATTATACTTTTTATTTTCAAGGCTGTCTCTATTATAGCTGTTGAGTATATCTACCGAAAAATAAAAGTAAAAAAGACTGGCGAAAGAATTTCCAATAGGAAGAATTTTCTTCTTTGTACTTTAGGGCTTGGTATTTTTCGAAACGCATTAGATTTCATTCAAAATTCATTCAAACGGTAAGTACTGACAATAATTATACAAATGATTAATATCGTTTGATCGCGTATTGATTTTTTAAGTTTTATTTTAGTAACTTTAGAAAAAAAATCGAGATAGAAAATTATTAAAGACAAAATCGTCATGATAATAAACGTAATATGTAGAAAAAAATTACAGGTATTCACGGATCGTCATGTTTATCCTTGCAGCAAGTAGACTGATAGTGATTTTTAAACCGCTAAGTAAAGAATTTATAGATCAAACTGCATACAAGTCTTTTTTTTTACTTCAGTCTTTAACATATTTCACATACATTTGTAGACCAATTAAAGTTTTTTTTTTCAAAAGCTATAACTTACTCTACAGAATAGTGTTACAACCATATACATTCTCTTGACAACATTTTAGTTCATTTATTTTTTATTCTCAGATCAAAAATTGTATTCATGGCTGTTTGTATCAAACTGTCGTCATTTGTAAGTACGAACAACATGGTTCAATGTTGACCATTGATTTCTGTTTGTTTGAATTATGTTTAACGCCACTTTCAGTAATTTTTCAGCTATATCGTGGCGTCCAGTTTTTATTCGGGGAAGAAGCCGGAGTACCCGGAGAAAACCCCCGACTTGCGATAGGAAAACTGGCAATCTTTGTCAATTAAGATTGGAGGCGAGTACACCGTGCCTGCAGTGAGAATCGAACCCGTAATGTCAGTGTTGACAGACCGCGTGATCAATAGTAACTACCTTAACCACTCGGCCTCCGGGGCCCTTGTTGACAATTGACACTTATTAATAAAGTTAAAATAAAAGAAAACTTATTATTTTAAAAGGCATTTCAGACACAACAGTTAAATGATGATTTATTTTGAAGTGTATAAGTTAAAAAGCCTTAATATATATTTTTATGTTATATAACATATATCCATCAGAAGTGAAATTGTACATTATTATTGATCAGTAAAAATTATTATCAATAATGATTTCTTTGCTAAACAGTATTTAAATTTATATACCGGTGTATTATTTATGGCATAACTACTATTATTTCCTGTCACAACTAGCTACATTGTGTTTTCGAAAGAATCATTCGTCTTTTTTATCCAAATCATACTGTTTTTGCAGATTTTTGGAATAGGACTACTTGCCCTTGGTCTTTCTATCGCAGGAAATAATTTTATAACAAACGGCGCATTACAAGATGTGTTTTACAGACTACAATTTTACAACTTATATTTATCTGATATTATAACCGGTGTTGCTGCATCTTCCACCGTCTTAGGCATTGCAACGATTGTTATTTCTGTCTTGGGAGTTCTTGGTTCATGGAAAAAGTCGCAGAAACTACTTTTAACGGTATAACCTTGCTACCTGTTCTTTCCTTCAAATCTAACATTATAAAAATGATAGTAAAATATATCATGGAGTCCTGGGGTCAAACGTCTTTGAACCATATACATGTAAAATTACCTTATTTATACGTCTTGTATAGTCTCAGAAATGGACTCCAATTAAAATCACGACTATAATATTGTCTTGTGTTAACCATCATCTTAATGAATAATATATAAGTTTAAATATTTGACATAATTTTGCCAGCAATTGGTATAGTACATAATTAGCAACTTTCGGGTCGAAAAGGCTTATAAGTTACCAGAGAGCTAAACGTGAAATAATCTGTACGTGTGGGCATTTCAGAACCACATATATTTGAATACAAAATTTATTTATGTACATGTATTTACTTTGCAATAATATTTGTATTAATGTTAGAAAATTTAACGTATAAACTCTTACAATTTACATTTTTATGATTTTTTAGAGTACAGTTTTGTCCTTAACTTTTCATATTCCAAGACTAGCATCTGTATTAACATGGATTGTTCTTCAAAATAAAGTAGGTATAGATTTCTAAAGTTCGCAGATTACACAAAAAAGCTTAAAACCTCGAATTAAGTCCGGAGCTTTGTCTGCTGGTTTAAATCCTACAAATGTACTCGTTTCGGATACCGATGTACTCGACATTATAATATTATGTTAACAATATTCATAGAGCCACATATGTCAAAAAGTTTATCAAAATACCGTCTGTAACTGTGTTTAAGTATGATTGTATTATTCCCGTCTCGCATGCGAGACGGCATTAATAATCAAAAGCTAAAAGCGGAAACCAGCCATACCTCAAGCATAACAGATAAATAATGCTGTGACTTGATTAGCTACTAAATCGGGAGAAAGCTACAGATTGGGCAACAAATAAGCAGAGCTGTTAGTGATGAAAACCCCGCATGATTACGGGGTGGTAGCAATCATAATAGGCTGACCGTCGTTCATAGCCACTCGAGAAAAGCTGAGCGATCACGAATAGGTTACGAAGAAAAAAAGGGAAAAAATATGCAAGATAATGGGAATTGAACTGTTTTAAAAGGAAAGTGGCATTAATTTGTGTATGTTTATCATAAAATGTGTATCATAAAACTTAAACGGAGAAACACGGAAATTGAGTAACTATACTGGTGAATATGATGCATCTAGGAACTAACTCCAATTCATTCTTGGATACTGCCTCTGATCTTTATTTTATGAACAAATGACTCCGGTTAGGAGAAAAATTGTAATTCTTTTCCTGCTTACTGACAAGGTTCACATCAACTATCTTACCACGCGTGATGCATCTAGAGATGCTTAGCACAATGCATGCATCAATTGCTGCCTTTGATCTATAATTTGCGGTTGCCTGATTTGACTATATAAACATTGTGTACTTATAATGAAGTTATGTAAATAATAACAATGCATATTGCCATTTAACATTAAAAAACAGTACATATTTTTGTCCACAAAGAAAAATAAAGCTTAGAGACAGCTAGCTTTTTGGGAAAGCTTATACTTACACAATAACATGCCAACAACAACTTTAGCCCAAACATAATGCAACTTCAAACACACTTCTTTTACAAGTAATCTAACACGACATAAAATATCATCTTGTTCCGTAGCTGAACAGCTTGGACATTATGAATAACTTATACAAACATTTTTATAATTTATGGCAGCAATATATTTATTTGTATGTCTTTTAACAAATATTCCAGATAAATAACGAATTACAGTTGCAGCTTAATATACAACAAGCAGGATACTACAAGAACAATAGCTTTGATATCACCACTCAATGGAACACTATGATTCAAGTGGTAAGTTGGATTACGAATTTTACGACGCCTTGAAATTTTGTGCTATCCTTATTTCATACACTGTTATTATATTGAAATGATGCGGGAAGCACAGCAGCAACAACCACTATTGCAAATCTTGTTTTATATAAACTTATCATTTACACGAATTAAAGTAGGTATTTAAGCACTAACTGTTAACGCTAAATAAGGCATTCAAATTGTTTCCTTAAAAGTATTTTAATGCAATTTAGGAGGTTAGTAGTGTAATTATTTAAAGAAAAAACAGTTGGAGATATAATGAGCATTTAAAACAATTTTTATTGTTTTTTTTTTGAGGACATATATGTAATCTCAATCTCTCCCAGGATTATGTGCGTAAGGTAATATGTACCTCTTTCGCTTATTAGGCAGTTATTATACTTGATTTACCAGGAGGAATAATGCACGCTGATAGCTTTAAGTTCTTTCTGAAAACAAACTTAATTTTAAATTCATAAAAATTGGTTGTTTCTTTTAAATAATGTAAGAGTCGAAATCACTCATATTTAGCGTTAGTCTTCTAACCTTTTATAAAAAGAGTATTGCAAATATATATACTATAAATAAGAAAATTTTCACGCAAGACACAAAATACATTTCTGTTATTGTTATTTGTGAATACCAATTAAATCTGTAGGGAGTTTGTTTTATTTAGTCCGTGTCATTTCGATCCCCAATAATTTTTGCGAACCCAAGACTTGATGTCACTTGCTTTTAAAGCATTATTTTTTTAAAGTATCGGAAAGAAAACACATTCTTGCTTTTTAACAGTTGCTTAATTACTACATCTTTTTTGGATTCATTTGACTAGCTCGAAGATATATGGAACCGCATCCATTTTGTTTACGATTATTAAACTTAAACAAAAATGATATCATTCTTTCCCCGTTTTTTTTGACATTGTGGTCTTTAAAAAGTCAAATGGAAAAGTACTAAGACGGAACTTTTTTTCAACAACAATTACATGTAGTATCTCATTGTAAGACTGATATATAATTCTCCCAGAATGACTAAAGCTAAAAGAGTTTCGACACATTCAGTCCTTAATGAAAACTAATTCAGGTATGTTATATACCTAACGCAGATTAGCTAAAACACAACAATGGAAAATGGAGAACATGTTTCAAACACTGATTTTGTTCCATCCGCTACGATGTAGGGTTAACTCACACAATTCACCGACCATTAAACAATGTTATAGGTTAAAGGGTCAAAGAATATTAAAAACCAAGTTTTGAGCATTATTGGACACTGCATATTTTCTGAAATATGTTTGCCCAATTCTGTTGAAGCTGCCTCACTGCTAACAAGTCCATAATTCAGTATGTCAAGTTTGCACATGTTTAAGTGATGACATGAAAACAAAGGTTTCCAGTTCTCAAAAGAAAAAATATACAGTTCATAGGGACAATTCCGAATACGGCTTTTTTATTGATTTTACGGTTTTAATTGAACATTTTTGGGTAGTTTTTTTATGGTCAAAACTTTTGGGTCAAAATGTGATATTGAGATAAATAGTCCGTTAAATTGTTCATCCTTTTGCGTTTTTTTTTAAACGTGCCGCTTGTAATGGGTTTGGCATCTTTGCTGTTACCTCATTAATGAAAAGTTTCCGTCTCACTGGGACGATTTGATTTTAAATGGAAAAACGAAATTTCATAAAAATTTTTACAGATTGATTCAGGAAAGCAAATTCTTTTCATCGTTATATAAAAAATCTATTATAATAATAATAATGATGATAATAATAATAATAATAATAAAAGGAATAATATAGGGAAAAAAAAAGAAAGCAAACAGTATAACATTTAACTCAGCGTGTTTTTATGAAACTATTTTAACACGTGTTGCAGCGAATTTGTTGGTGTCATTAAGTACTATTTACCTTTCAGAAACATTATGTACAGTGTATTGCTTATATCATAAAACTGAATTTATCTCTTATTAGATGTTTTATACCTACTAGTATTTTAATTGATCTTTCATCATCTGTCGCTTGTTTCAGTTGGACTGTTGTGGAGTAGATAATGTCTCGGACACATTTGACGGATCTGTTCACAGAAGCATATTTTGTTATGAGAATGCCATCGAAATTTTCGCTCATCCATCAGAAACATATGACAATACAAATACCTTAGACTATAATTATGGTAATGGATCATTTCGAACTACGGTAATAATTTGATTTACTTTCATGCAAAAATGTTTTGCCACAAAAATGTTTTTGGTCAGGCTGTTAGAAAATCATATTACCTTTTTAGCCCATTTACAGTTTGACAAAAATAAGTATTACAACTAATTTAACTTATTTAAATATAAATCACAGAAAAGTGTTTTAGTTTTAATAATATAATAATATCTATTTAAAACTAGAAGGGTTGCTCCCTAATTGAGCAAATAGCTAGTAAATATTTTGACGTCTTCGTTATAGAAGCCGCATTATTAGTCACGTAAATGTTTTGTGAACTTATAAACAATTTTTTAAAGAATGCCCTCACAACTGTTATTTATTATGCCAAAACATAACATGTTCTGATCAATTCTAGCATGAATATTTCAGGACATGTCAACCTATAGCAATTTTTTCGGATTTTTAGTCATTTAGAGTTTATTTATTATCTACATCTATTAATGTTATACATTATGATGCATTTGATCATTTTTACTGAAGTCAAGTTGATTTGCTATCTCCTCTTCCCAGCTCTTTTACGTTGGCGGATTACGGATGTTATGCTGTAGGGAGGTTATGCATGATAAAGACCACTTTAAAGAGTTCGATAACAGTAGCCTCATTGTAGCCGCTACAAAAAGGTTAAATTCTCTGCCCCTACCTGTACTCCTTTTTTTTCCATGGCATTCCAAATGTTTAGCAGTTTTGTCAATCTTTTCAAAATTGATTCACTGTTTTTTCTCGTCCCCTCTCAATCCATTTTTCTTCCATCATCCCTTTTCTATGATGTGAATACGAATATAAATCAATTTATTTTAGAACGTACATTTCGTTTATTATTTTCATTTCCGCTATTAGTTTTTATATTCGGATATGGACTATTAAAGTGAATGACCAATAGAACAAACGGTTCATTTTCCCATTCACATAGCGAGCAAAAAAATCTAAAAGGAATATTGATAAAAACGTTAAATGAAATATTTCCTTATATTATAAATCTCAATAGAAAATAAATGACAAAAAGGAACATAAAATATTTACTTTTGCAAACATCGCAAGTAAAACAACTTTAATTAAAACGCATTTGTTCCGAGAACAAATGTGAGGTCTTTCCCTGCATTTTGTTAGTGTTATATCTAGGTATATGGTTGCTAATGACTCCACAGTCAGTTGCTATGGTTTTGGTGTACATAGCAAAAGGTCCCAAGTCAGAAAATGTATGGTTGCTAAGGACTTTTAGTCGGTTGCTATGGACAAAATGTCACTTCCATTCATAAAATATGATATTTGATCCCTATTCAGTTTCCAATGTATTGTCCACTTCAATTTTGTACGGTTCAATTGTTATTTTATAAAAATTGTTTACTGTGTCGGCCATTTTGAAAATGGCTGCCCATAACCATTCGATTTTGGTCTTAAATCGAAGGGCTTGACATATCGGTCACAAAAAACTTATATGTTTACTATAATATATAATCTGTAACGGTTTAAAAGTTATTCACAAATAATGCAGTTTATGATATGTTTTTGGCCGCCATTTTGAAACCACCTAACCGAATCATGTACTTCTTGATAACAAAATGTAGGTCTTCTAATTCTCTTTTAAATGAACCATATGTTTCATTCATCATCTGTAATCTTTAAAAAGTTATAAACAAAAAACCATTTTCAAAATAAGAATCAAGGACAATAACTCAAAAACGACAAGTTTTACGCTTTCGTACCTGAAACATTTTTTGTACATTTAGATGTGACAAACATTTTTCCCTTGTATTGTCTGCTTTAATTTTGTACGATTTACGTGTTCTTCTATAAAAACTGTTTACGGTGTCAGCCATTTTGAAAATGGCTGCGCGTAACCATTCCACTTTGGTCTTAAATCGAAGGGCTTGTTATGACGGTCACAAAAACCCATATATTTACTATATTATCTCTGACGGTTTAAAAGTTTTAAGCCAAAAACTTATTAGCCGAAACGTGTCAAGGGTCATAACTCGAAAACGGTTTGTCGCACAGTTTTTGACCTTTATATCAAATGTAGATCTCAATGAGAGGAACATTTTTCTGATATATTGTCTGCTTCAATTTTTTTATGGTTTTTGAGTTATATTGAAAACAAAATTCCAATGGCGACCATTTTGAAAATGGTGGACCAAAAAAAAATTTGATCCCGGATATGTAATTAGGACCCTCATATCTACTTGGAAACCAAGTGTTGTGTAAATCAAACAACTTTGACGTTTTCGACAAACTTCGCGTCAAAAACGCGTAACCAGGAAGTTGATCGAAAAAAATTTTTTGCGTGATTAATCATTGTCAGGAGTCAGGTGACAATTTCCACACCTTGCAATTTTGATATCGGTTACGGTTTATGAGTTTAATTGAACACAAGGGTAAACCGTGTTTGCGCAGATAACTCCGTTTCTAAAAATAGATCGGTTTCGCAGGGTGACTCAGGTCGAGCCCAGGTAGTGTCTGTAAAGTGTCGAGGGCTTGACATATCGGTCACAAAAACGTATATGTTTACTATATAATCTGTAACGATTTAAAAGTTATTGACAAATAACGCAGTTTGCGATATGCTTTTGGCCACCATTTTGAAACCACTCAACCGAATCATGTACTTCTTGGGATCAAATTGTAGGAATTTTAATTCTCTTTCAAATGAACCATATCTTTCATTTATCATCTGTAACGTTTGAAATGTTATAAACCAAAAACCATTTTCAAAATATGAATCAAGGGCAATAACTCAAAAACGACAAGTTTGACGCTATCGTACCTAAACATTTTTTGTACATTTCGATGTGACGAACATTTTTCCTTGTATTGTCTGCTTCAATTTTGTACGGTTCAAGTGTTATTTTATAAAAACTGTTTACGGTGTCAGCCATTTTGAAAATGGCTGCCCGTAACCATTTGACTTTGGTCTTAAATTGAAGGGCTTGTTATGACGGTCATAAAAAACCATATGCTCACTATATTATCTCTGACGGTTTAAAAGTTATAAGCCAAAACCTGATTAGCTGAAACGTGTCAAGGGCCATAACTCGAAAACGGTTTGCCGCACAGTTTTCAACCTTTATATCAAATGTAGATCTCAATGAGAGGAACATTTTTCTGATATATTGTCTGCTTCAATTTTTAATGGTTTTTGAGTTGTATTGAAAACAAAATTTCAATGGCGGCCATTTTGAAAATGGTGGACCAAAAAAAATTTTGATCCCGGATATGTTATTAGGACCCTAATATCTACTTGGAAACCAAGTGTTGTGTAAATCAAACAACTTTGACGTTTTCGACAAACTTCGCGTCAAAAATGCGTAACCAGGAAGTTGATCGAAAAATTTTTTTTTGCGTGAGTGACCATTGTCAGGAGTCAGGTGACAATTTCCACACCTTACAATTTTGATATCGGTAACGGTTTAAAAGTTTAATTGAATTTAATTTAATTGTTTCGCAGGGTGACTCAGGTCGAGCACAAGTAGTGTCGGTTAAGTGTGCCAAGTTTCAAAGCGATACGTCAAGAAATACAAGAAGGTATTTCCCTTGGAAAGGGGAAAGACCTTAATTACGAAATATTTTGACAAGTGGGCGTATTAGAATGATTTGTACTAATGTTTTCTTGATACACATTAAATTGTTCTTTCACAGACGTGTACTAGCAGAATTCATTTTCGAATTAGAATGATGATCGGATGGTTTTCAGGGATCACTTTAATGCTGATTTTTTTGGAGGTTAGTACAAATTAAAAAAAAAAAGTATATAAATTCAAAATGTTTGAATGAGATTTTTACTAACATTCATTAGTTTGACATTTGCTACACTGTAAATTATCTATGGTTATTTTATCTGTATAAACGTTAATTCTCCTTGCGTTAGCAATATTAAAGTATTACTAAACTTCCAGAAAAGACTATTAACTGTCATTATTAACATTTCTAATGTATCCATGACATTAAAATTAAATTTTACAATTGTTTGTAAAGTAAATCAGTAACAAGCGAATCGTAAAAGCTTTTGAACTTACAAAAACACCAAGAAACTAACACTTAAATCATACATTATACAAATAAGCTCAAATCTGTGTGACCAAGGTGGAGCTATTTATCCTGTTTTGCATATTTTGCTTTCTACTAAAAATACATTCATTATGTCGAAATTTATATAATGTTATCTTTTCATTTGTCAGGTTGTTTCTATTATATTTGTGAATAAAGAATTCAAGAAATACAATCAAAATTTATTGGTACCAACAATGACGGACAGAAAAGAACCGATGCAAGTAAAAGAAGGAATGTCGGAACGTACAAATTCCAGTTCCAGAAACATTGTGTTTTTTCTCTTTGTCGGGATGCATAAATTCGCAGTGAATACGTGGAAGCGGTAAGCGTAAAATACACCTGTATTATTTGGTGTTAAACAAGTAATGCGCAGATGTAAATTAAATCTTAGCTACATTATATTGTTTAATATTAAATATGTATTTTTTTCTTTTCGTGTGTGTTTGATAGTTTCATAACATTAAAACCCATAGCCATTTGTTCATAGTATATAGCATTAAACACTTTTCTGTATATATAAATGTATACATGTTTGCGTTTCAAATGAATTTTTAAAATATATTGAATGAAGTACATTTTTATAGATCAAAAGTCGAGTTCTTGTTTTTGTCTTCAGTTACAGTTATGATTGTAAGTACTTTAGGGTAATGGATTAACACACTGACTCATATTCTTTTTGTTTTAAAAATGGTTAACGCCACTTTCATCAATTTTGAGCTTTATGATGGAGTCCGGTTTTCATTTTGGAGGAAGCCAAAGTACCCGGTAAAATCCTTAAATTTTGACAAGAAAACTGGCAATCTTTTTCAATTAAACTTGGGATAGAGAACGCACACAAGTGGTGTTGACAGGCACGTGATCAAAAGTAGATCAACAAACAATTCGGCCACAACTATCGCGCGTCTGGCGTAGTAAATTCTATTAACCGTGGTATCTTTGATGACATTTTATTAGAAACAAAAAGAATAAAAGGTGTACACATAATTTGTGTGACAATAGATAGAAATAAAGCAAAATATACCAATTTGTAATATTTACATTCCTTATGTCTTTAATCTATATCATAAATTTATATTGGTTCAAACCGTTAAATATGACGTCGAATTATTCTTTGAATTTCTCAAGAAAACCGGTAACCATGAAGAGCACGCACTTCCTTGACGACGTCCACAGGAAACAAAAAAACGCGGAGTAATTAAAATCAACAAAAATACAATGTGCACGATATAAATCAGGACCCTGCACATTTTAATGGAAATAAAATGTAAATATAAAAATTCAATACATTATTTTGAAGTTTCACACGTGAATGTAACTTAAAAATAATGCATTCAATTATTCAATTATTAAATAAAAATGGTAAGTCTATGTGAAAAGCTTAGAATGTGGAAAGAAAATAAACATCAAAGCACAAAACAATTATTTGAATAACACTCAGAAAACTGAAGATGAGAAACAATAGCCCAGAAAAATGGTAGATGAACAATCAAAATAAACTTAACTGCTCTTAAAGGCTAGCATTTCCGGCTGAAGTATGGAACGAGTGGTTAATAAGGTCACAAGACTTATAGCACCCTTAAATCATGTCGTTAATGTCCAATCAGTGCCGCTCAAATCCAAACAATATAAAAATGCAATTGGTTAAGATGTTGTATAGCTTTTATCATCAAAATGCAATTTCAAAACTTTATATCGAATTCGGCTGAGTCTATCTACACCCTAAAAGATAGAAAAACCTTAGAATTTTAATATCTATCCAAACTTTAAGGTAGTAGACAATGACTATATCTCTGAAAGAATCAACAATATTCCTGTCAGTACCGAACTGTAACAACTGGGATGATGTCCAAATTTTCCAAAATGCATCTCCATAGTTCATCAGTAATTTTGTGCGTTCCATGGCTTTTCACTTATTCGTCAACTGATTCTAAAAGATAGATACAATTTATATGACATCGGCATCTACATAAACGCTGCATTCATCACGATTCTGGTTTAAGATTTTAGATTGTATCAGATTTTATTGACTTAGATACCTGCTATTGAAGTCGCAAATAATAACTTTTGAATTAAATAGTAGTTTTTGTGTAGATATGCATTAACAAAAATTTGATTTTGAAATGTTGTCGCTAGACATACAATAGGCAACAACGGCCGATTATAACAATGTGCGAACCTTACACACACATTACTTAATAAAACTAAAAATATATGAATCAAAGCGAAAATTATAGAATAATTATCAAACCTAATCGTTGGAAGGAACCATAAAATATAATACATCTATTTACAGCTGACAAATTTTGGATTGATGATTCTTACATTAAATTTAAGATACGATGATGTATTTGGCAATAGATACATAAGCAGTTTTATTTTTGACAACATAGTGATAGAAAATCGAACACTGGCGTCATCGTTAGACAATTTTCACATCGCTGTAACAACTTTTTCCATTTCGTCAATTTCCTTGGGGATATACGCCTACAGTATGGTAGTACTAGGGTTCAATAAACGCTTTGTGCCGTTGTGTCTTGTAAGTAGGAGTTATTTTTAAATAAATCTAAAATTTAAAATAAAAATAACGTTGCCGAAATTCTACTATATATCATAATGAAACTTTTCTACTCGCTATTATCAGTTGTCAAGTTTTGAGTTTACACTGTTTACAGAAAAATAGCAAAGAAATTCGACCGAACAACAAGAGCCAAAAGTCAAGGGACAGTTACAAATCCGGATATAGACAAACACAACACAAAAACCAAAAACACGAAAAAAAAAAATAGAGTAACCCGAACCCAATAAAACCATAAAAAATAATAATCTGTACTTACGTCTGTATATACTTTTGCCCAGAGCACTATCTGAGTCGCACTTGCAATGAAGACGATTCCAAGAAAACATAACACAACCGACAACAACTATTTTATCATTGTATACGATGTATTTAAAATTGAAATTCTGGAAATATATCTATAACAGGATGATGTACGTTTCATTATCTAGTTTGGGGCTTTTTTACACAAGAGGATGTGTCATGTGATAACTTATAATACAATTCTTTACCATGAAACACGTGCCAATTCATTGACACGTAAAACGATCTTCAGTGACAAAGTATACTTTGGTTTTTTTACTGCGTCATTTTTAAATCATGTGTGTGCGAGTTCATTCTGTGATTGTTTATTAAGGAAAAAAGGAACATAATTTTTCATTTGTAATAAACATTTTGTTTAAATAAAAAGTTTAATTCTTTGGAATGTTTGCTTTAAAATACGGTTTAAAAACTGATTATTGAACTTATGCTGCTATCTGCTATTTCTATGTTTTAATAGGTTCTAGTTTTTCTTGGAATCATCTTCATTGCAAGTGCGACTCAGATAGTGCTCTGGGCAAAAGTATATACAGACGTAAGTACAGATTATTATTTTATTTACGTAACACGTGTTTGTATAATGTCCAATAGGGCTCAACCCATCCACAAGATAGATCATTAGTAGATAACTTACTACATTAAACACTTTGCTATATAATGGACATTTAACTATATATTTTAGTTTGGTTGGTTTGTTTATTTTGGGTTAAAAGCAATTTTCAGCGACATTTCCATCATGTCATATTTGGGGTAGCAGGTGTACCCGTTGAAAACCTCCAAACGTTCACAGCAAAATAGAAATAGTAGTCAAATATGGTTAGAGTATGTTAGTATATTACACACTGCGCACGCAATGCTCAAAACCGTTTAATAAGTGTTGACATATACGCGATCAATAGTAAATAACTATCTTAATTACTCCGCCGCTAGGGATTCAAATATGTTTCAATTGATCGATTGTTTGATTGATTGTTTGTGTATGAGCTATATTTAAGACGGGAACAAGTTAAACAACGACACATCAACGGGGAAAGGGATGGACAAACGGGAACGAAACATTGAATGCGACTGGAGCAGCATTTAAGATTAGGACGGACAGCTTGTAGCTTGGGGGTGGCAACAATGAACCTAGTTTTTCAAAATCTGCATAATATCATTGTGGAAGGAGCTTGGAATCTAAAAACATATCAGGCCACTACGGTCCGCTGTCAGTAAATTCTGGAAAAGGGTGATTTAATGTTTTTAATTGTAAATACATTTTGCATTACAACAATATTTCATTTTCGTCCAATTACGGGTATAAATATCTTTATTACACATTGCATCTTCTCCATTTACTGCTTGCTGCTAATGATTGATTGAAGTTAATTTAATCTCAATTTCGAATTTTTATGTTTTTCCAAAGGTTTCCGATCATTTAACATCCGAAATGAAGTCTGAGATAAGCACATACCAGTATCCCGACAACTCAATGGGTGAGTCGTCGGAATCATCAGTAGGATGGAATACATTATTTATAAAGTTAATTTCTCCACAAATTAATTACTTACGCCAGGCACGGCCACCTAATTAATTACTAACAAAAGGTATTGCTGCTTAATTACTTACTTACACTAGGCATGGCTGTCTAATTAATTACTTACGCCAGACTCGGCCGCCTAATTAATAGTCTAATTAATTACTAACAACCAGGTGTGGCTGCCTAATTAATTACTTACTCCAGGCATGGACGATTAATTAATTACTTACACCAAACATGACCGCCTAATTAGTTACTTACGCCAGGCATGACGCCTAGTTAATTACTTACGCTAGTCATGGCTGCCTAATTAATTACTAAGGCCAGGCATTACCGCCTTATTAATTATTTACGCCAGGCATGGCTTACTAATTAATAACTTACGCCAGAAATTACCGTCTGATTTTATTACTTACGCCAGGCATGGATGACAAATACATTACTTACGCCAGGCATGACCACCTAATTAATTACTTACACCAGGCAAGACCGTCTAGTTAAATTTACGCCAGGGATGACCGCCTAATTATTTACCTACACCAGGCATGGGGCCTAATTAATTACTTAGGCCATGCACGACCGCCTAAATAATTATTACGCCAGCCATGGCTGCCTAATTAATTGCTTACGTCAGGCATGACAGATTAATTAATTACTCACGCCAGATATATCTGCCTAATACACTACTTAAGCCAGGCATGACCGTCTAAGTAATTACTTACGCCATGCATGACTAAGGGAAGGCTTGACCTCAAAATTAATTACTAATGCCAGGCATGACCGCCTAATTAATAACTAACGCCAGGCATGACCGCCTAATTAGTTACTTACGCCAGGCATGACCGCCTAATTAATTACGCCAGGCATGGCTGCCTAATTAATAACATACGCCACGGCATGACTGCCTAATTTAATTACTTACGCCAGGCATATCTGCCAAATAAATTACTAACGCAAGGCATGATCGCCTAAATAATTCCTTAGGCCAGGAACGGTTGCCTAGATACATTTTCTCTAGTCATGGCTTTCTAATTATTTACTTATGCAAGACATGACCGCCTAATTAAATACTTACGCCAGGCATGATAACATAATTAATTAACTACATGGATGCCTAATTAATAACTGACGCCACGCATGACCGTCTAATTTAATTACTTACGCCAGGCATGGAGGACAAATAAATTACTAACGCCATGCATGATCGCCTAATAATATTACTTACGCCAGGCACAGCTGCCATATTAAATTTACGCCAGGCATGGCTGGCTAATTATTTACTTCGGCAAGGCATGACCGCCTAATTAATTACTTACCCCAAGTCTGAAAACCTAATTAATTACTTACACCAGGCATACCCGCCTAAGTAATAACTAACGTCAGGAACGGCCGCGTAATTAATTATTACGCCAGGCATGACCGTCTAATTAATTACTTACGCCAGGCATGGCCGCCTAATTAATCACTTACGCCAGGTATGGCTGCCAAGTTAAAAACTTACGCAAGTCTTGAACGTCGAATTAATTACTTTCGCCAGGCATGAACGCCTAATAAATTACTTACGCCAGTCATAGCCGCCTAAGTAATCACTTACACCATGCATGGCCGCCTGATAAATTACTAATGACAGGCACGGCCGACTAATTAATTATTACGCCTGGCATGGCGCCTTAATAATAACTTACGCCAGGCATGACCGCCTAATTAATTACTTACGCCAGGAATGACCGCCTAATTTATTACTTAGGCCTGTCATGGCTGCCTAATTAATTACTAAGGCAAGGCTTGACCGCAAAATTAATTAATTACACCGGTCATGACCGACTAATTAATTATTTACACCAGGCATTGCGGCCTAATTAATTACTTAGGCCAGGCACGACCGCAGAAATAATTATTAAGCCATTCATGGCTGCCTAATTAATTACTTACGCCAGGCATGACAGATTAAATAATTACTGACGCCATGTATGGCTGCCTAATTAATTATTTAAACCAGGCATGGCTGGCTAATTAATTACTAAGGCAAGGCTTGACCGCAATATTAATGAATTACGCCGGTCATGACCGACTAATTAATTACTTACACCAGGCATTGCGGCCTAATTAATTACTTAGGCCAGGCACAACCGCCTAAGTAATTATTAGGCCATTCATGGCTGCCTAATTAATTACTTACGCCAGGCATGACAGATTAAATAATTACTGACGCCAGGTATGGCTGCCTAATTAATTACTTAAGCCAGGCATGGCTGGCTAATTATTTACTTGCACCAGGCATGACCGCATAATTAATTACTTACGCCAGTCCTGATAGGCTTATTAATTACTTACGCCAGACGTGGCCGACTAATTAATTACTTGCGCCAGGCATGACCGCCTAATTAATTATTTACGCCAGGCATGACCGCCGAATTAATTATTTACGCCAGGCATGACCGCCTAATTAATTATTTACGCCAGGCATGACCGCCTAATTAATTATTTACGCCAGGCATGACCGCCTAATTAATTATTTACGCCAGGCATGACCGATTAATTAATAACCTTCGCCAGGCATGGATGCCTATTCAAGTACTTACACCAGGCATGACCGTGTAATTAATTACTTACGCCAGTCATGACCTGTTAATTAATTACTTACGCCAGGAATGCCCGCCTTATTATTAACTTGCGCAAGTCATGGCTGCCTAATTAATAACTTATACCAGGCATTACCGTCTAATTTTAATACTTATGCCATGCATGACTGCAAAATAAATTACTTACGCCAGCATGACCGCCTAATGACCGATTAATTAATTACTTACGCCTGGCACGGCGGCCTACTCAAATTAACGTCAGGCATAGCTGCCTCATTGATTACGTACGCCAGGCACGCCCGTCTAATTAATAACATACAGCAGGCATGGCCACCTAATTAATTACTAAGGCCAGGCATGGCTGCCTATTTTTGACTTATTCCAGGAATGACCGATTAATTAATTACTTGCTCCAGGCATGGCTGCCTAAATAATTACGCCAGGCATGACGGATTACTTACGCAAACCATGCCCGCCTAATTAATTACTAAAGCCATGCATGGTCGCCTGGTCCACCAAGGCCATTAATTATAAACTTTTTAAAAGACTTTTTAAATTTGAAAATTACTTAAACATTCTGGACGATCGAGACATCTATACACTTTGTAAATTTCGAACGACAAATCACAGACTACCAATTGAAGTTGGTAGATGGAATAATGTAAGCAGAGAAAACAGGATTTGTATTTATTGCAATGCAAAAGAAATTGGCGATGAATTTCACTATCTTCTAAAATGTACACACTTCTCGGCTGAGAGAAAAAAATTTATCCGAATGGACTGTTTACAAATGCCAAATATACTTAAATTCTGTCAAATTATGTGCGACACCAAAAAAGAAAACCTAATTAAACTGTGTAAATTCATAAGAATAGTAAATAAATTATTTGTTCTCTAGGCATTGTTTCCTTCTACATGTTATGTAAATAGTGTATATAGATAGATATTGTAGTGTATTTATTGTATTGTCTACGTTGTATCTTATTGTATTGTATCTCTATACCATTGTATTGGTCTATGAGAATAAAGAAATGGAATGGAATGGATTAATAAATTACGCCAGGCATGACCGCCTTATTAATTACTTAGGCCTGTCATGGCTGCCTAATTAATTACTAAGGCAAGGCTTGACCACATAATTAATTAATTACACCTGTCCTGACCGACTAATTAATTACTTACACCAGGGATGACCGCAAAATTAATTACTTACCTCAAGGATGACCGCCTAATTAATTACTTTCACCAGGCATGACCGCTCAATTAATTACGTACGCAGGCATTACCATATAATTAATTACTTACAGCAGGCATGACTACCTAATTGATTATGTACGCAAGGAATGACAGCCTAATTAATTACTTACACCAGGCATGGTCGACTAAGTAATTACTTAGGCCAGACACGGTCTTCTAATGAATTATTACGCCAGACATGGCTGTCTTATTAATTACTTACGCTAGACATGATCGATTAATTGATAACATACGCCACCATGGCTGCCTATTTGATTACTAACGCCAGGCATGACCGCCTAATTAATTACTTTCAACAGGTATGGCTGCTTAATTACTTAATTACACCAGGCATGGATGTCTAATTAATTACTTACACCAGGTGTGGCTGCCTAATTAATTTCTTACACTGGTCATGGCTGTCTAATTAAATACTAACGCCAGACTCGGCCGCCTAAATAATAGTCTAATTAATAACTTACACCAGGTGTGGCTGTCTAATTAATTACTTACGCCAGGAATGATATTCTAATTAATTAATTACGCCAGACTCGGCCGCCTAATTAATTATTTACGCCAGGCATTACAGCCTAATTAATTATTTATGCAGGCATATCCGACTGACTAATTATTTTCATCAGACAGTGCCGCCTTATTAATAACTTACGCCGGGCATGGCTGTCTCATTAATTACTTACGCCAGGCATGACCGTCTAAATAATAACTTACACCAGGCATGGCCGCCTAATTAACTACATAGACCAGGCATGGTCGCCTAATTAATTATTACGCCAGGCATGGCTGCCTTATTAATTACTTACGCCAGGCATGACCGATTAATCAGTTACCTATTCCAGGCCTGGCTGCCTCATTAATTACTTACGCCAGGCATGACCGACTAATTAATTACTTACGCCAGGCATTCCTGTCTAGCTATAACTTACGCCAGGCATGACCGCCTAAGTTAATTACTGACGCCAGGCAAACTTGTATCACTTATTTTTACCTCCATAGCAACATGTGCCAAACAACAAAGAGTTATCTCCCTTCAATTTGGTTGTGTCAAATAAATTCAATTTGCACAAAAACGTTACTAGGCTACAGTGGTTATTTTTCAATATTTTGTAGTTGAAAATGTCCTCTATCATTTCAATTCAAAGATTGTTCTTTAAAAGCCCGGTCCTGGGAGAAAAGAAAAAAACCAATATACTGTATTGTATAGGAAAACCCCCCTTTTTACCTAAATTTAACATAGAGCTGCAAATGTCATAATAATTTGTTTGTACAAATAACCATAACTAGGTAGACTGGCTTAAGCAATTAATTAAGCAGCCATGCCTTTCGCAAGTAATTAATTAGATAGTCATGCCTGGCGTAAGTGATTTATTTGGCAGCCATGATACAAGTTTGCTACTGGTTAAAATCTCTTTTATATAATTTTTTAAGATAATAATATATAAGAACTCTATCAAGATTTATTCATGCTTTTTTGTTTATTTAATTATATTCACTTCGAAACTACTTTGTTTAAATTGACACTTCCTGTTTGATCTTCTGCTGGTAGCAGACAGTAATACCCTGGTTGATAATGGATTTTTCTGCAATAATTGACTTCCTATATCGATATATTTTATGCTTCTATATTTGTTTCAAATGTATACCTAAATTTTCGATCCTGTTTTATTGAGGAGTTGCTGTTTGAAAATGCTATGCAAACATGTCTGAATATACTGATACTCGTTGTTCATTTTCCTGCTTCCACGGTGACCCTTGTGGTCTTTACTTGCGGTATCCAAATGAAAGACATAATGTAAAACTGTCAGATTGCAACCGTGACATTTTACCTCACCTTAAAATTCTACATTTGTTAAATGAGAAAGATGTTATTGCAACTGAAGCGGATTTAATCTGTCGCCGGGTAGGACTTTTAGTCACCAACCTATCCTTGTCAGTGTGCCCTTTACACAGAGCTAAGCTAGGTGTAGATTTTAAACAGGCTAACACTTGCTCCCATCCAACTCATAGAGGAAAAGGAAAAGCCTTTCGATCTGCTACTACCACCCAGAGTAAAGTGATGTTGGAAGACCATGGTGTGCAAGTTCCTGTGGGCAGTGGTAATTATATTTCATTATGTAAATCAAGGAAGATCTTTAGTTTACAAATCAAATTTTCATATCTATAGTCTTATATACATGTATGAAAAACACAAAGCCCTTTAATGATTGGTACAGGCTGAAAATTTTAGCTATTCAGTTTCATGGTTCCATACCTGTATTAGTTATCATATTTTTAAATTTTATTATATGCTATGACAGGCACACATATTATAAGCACATGAACATGCATTAAAATATTGTACGATCGAAACAAATATTTTTGGTTGGATTTCACGGAGTGAAAATTCCGGGTAATAAAATGGTGAAAGTCGGGCATCAGGTGGGGAAATAATTTTCGTAACAGTTCTCAGCAACTATTAATCACAGCCTATTGATATTTACTATGCAGCAAAAGCATGGGGTCCCATACTTTGGGATTCGATTTCAGGTCTGTCCCTATCCTACTTGTTTAACCAAATACCGTCCGGCCATTTTTGACTTTGTACCTGTCACAATTTATGCATTTGCTAATAAAAATTCCTTGTATCTGTAAGTAGATAATAAAAGTGCATCAAACTTAATCTAAAAAACAGATTTTAAATTATGTAAAAATTATGTTATGTATGTATGGTCAGATGCACAAGTTTACAACAAAAAAGAACTGAAAAGAAAAAAGTTTCTTTCCTTAAATGTCATGGTGAAAAAAAAAGCAACAAAACAAAAATAAATCAAGTCTGTAAAGCCTGGTACAAATATATCTACAATGCATAGTCATTGCCAAAAAAATATAGAAACTAGATTGGCGAGTCTGAGAAACAGGTAGACATGCTAGGTTTACCTTTTCCTGCCTGTTTCGTGATGAGTCCAAATAACTTCTATATTTTTTTGGCAACATACTAGTATGTATGTATTGTATTTAGGCCAATATAAAAAATATCCTATATTCTTATCCCCTCCCGCCCTGATTTTTTTAGCTACCTCAAAAAATTTTATTTTGATTTTTCGGCAACGTATGCAAATTTGTGGTCAATTTCTTTTAAAATGGCAGAAAATTTTATCAAAATGGATAAAAAATTCGCCTGCCCACCCCATATTTTCAAGACATTTGGATGAGAATCTAGGATTAATTTTATTTTGGCCTTATCCTGCACAATAAACACTTGGATTTTGCTATAAAATGATTTAAATTAGTGACTTGTAAGAAATCAAATTTGGAGGGTGGGGAAAAAGTACCATGTACCATGTGACATCCCATTATCACCTTAGGAACCAGTATACAACTACTATTTTCATTGAAACTGTTGAAATGGGGGTACCAAAAGCTTTATTAGGTTAGTTTTTGCTTATTTTGACCCCTATTTTTAGTACAAAATCAAGATAAATCATCAGGCATAGCCACATGTACAATGTATATACCCAAAAACTTATATATATACTGGCATACCTGCATTTTTATTTCAGGTTTATGTTACACGTGTTATATAGCATTGACGAAGCATTTAAAGACAGTCAGCTCAACACAGAGTGTTTTGGGTTAATTTTTTTGTGTATAAACATGTACGATTTAAAGTGGTAGTTATTTCAGATGCAAGTGTGAAAAGTGACAGAACTGATAAACTGAAACATGCTGAATGTTAAATTATTAAACCGACCTAACCATTGGACCTCTTTTCTGATTGTGCAAGTGATTTTTAACTGACTCAATACTATGTTCTTATATGCATTAGCATTTAAGAAACCATGGCAAATGTACATGTATAAACTGTCAGAATACACTAGCTTTACTACCTGTATATTCTAGCACCCCTACAGTACTGAAGCAAATAGAATTTACTTAGTATTGTTGATCGTGTTTATGGATAATTGCCCAGACAATGATCTACATTAAAACTACTACTTCTTATAATTTTAAAAATATCACATGTCAATTTTTTAATCATTAAAAAAAATATACAGAAGGGAGGGGCTTTATTCCAATCTTGTTCATCCGTCCATGGGTTCAAAACTTTCATAACAGATATTTTGGTTTCTGTTGAAGGGATTTGTTTCAAATTTCTTTTACAGATTAATCAACATGAGTTATACCGTGCCTCCTCTTTACAGGTTAATTAGTCATCTATTTCCAGTTTTCTTAATGGTTGAGTGTGGGGGGGGTATGCATAGCACAACCTACTGTAACTGTAAAATTTGATAATTAGTGAATTAAAAGTACATTTTGGTAACAGGCCAGGCAAAGCACAATCAATCTAGCCATGTGAATATATTGTTTAAACTAGCTAAAATACCTAAATGGCACATAGAAATGGCAATTTTCCAAAAAATCTGTAAGAGGCTACAGTGGTTTATTTTTGATATGTTATTCATACATGTCTATGCAAGATATGTATACCTTCATATTCTCATTGCTACCTTGGTCCTGGGAGTTAATGGGTTTTGAAAACTGCAATTTTTTCCATTTTTACTGATTTTAAAATCATTGCAACTTCGTTTCCATGGAAACCATACAAGTTTTATTTCTCGATTTTATTTCTATGGTCGCCTGATTAATAAATTACGCCAGGCATGACTGCCTAATTAATTACTTAAGCCAGGCATTGCTACCAAATAAATTACTTACGCAAGGAATGGCCGCCTAATTAAATACTTACGCAAAGCACGGGCGCCTAGTTAAATTTACGCCAGGTGTGTCTGCCTAACTATTTCCTTACGCCAGACATCACCGCCTAATTAATTACTTAAGCCAGGCATGACCGCCTAAATAATAACTTAGGCTAGGCATGACCGCTCAATTAATTACGTACGCCAGGCATGACCGTATAATTAATTACTTACAGCAGGCATGACCACCTAATTAATTATGTACGCAAGGCATGACAGCCTAATTAATTACTTACACCAGGCATGGACGACTAATTAATTACTTAGGCCAGGCACGGTCGTCTAATTAATTATTACGCCAGACATGGCTGTCTAATTAATTACTTACGCCATGCTTGACCGCCTAATTAATTACGCTAGGCATGGCTGTCTAAATAAATTACTAACGCCAGGCATGATCGCCTAATTAATTACTTACGCAAGGAACGGCCGCCTAGATACATTTACTCTAGTCATGGCTGTCTAATTATTTACTTATCCAAGACATGACCGCCTAATTAAAAACTTACGCCAGGCATAATAACATAATTTATTAATTACATGGATGCCTAATTAATAACTGACGCCACGCATGACTGTCTAATTTAATTACTTTCGCCAGGCATGCATGACAAATAAATTACTAACGCCATGCATGATCGCCTAATTAATTACTTACGCCAGGCACAGCCGCCTTATTAAATTTACGCCAGGCATGGCTGGCTAATTATTTACTTCGGCAAGGCATGACCGCCTAATTAATTACTTACGCTAAGTCTTGAAACCTAATTAATTACTTACACCAGGCATACCCGCCTAATTAATAACTAACGCCAGGCACGGCCGCGTAATTAATTATTACGCTAAGCATGACCGCCTAACTAATTATTTACACCAGGCATGACCGACTACTTAATTATTTACGCCAGGTATGGCTGCCAAGTTAAAAACTAACGCCAGTCATGTCCGTCGAATTAATTACTTTCGCCAGGCATGAACGCCTAATTAATTACTTACGCCTGTCATAACCGCCTAATTAATAACTTACACCAGGCATGGCCGTCTGATAAATTACTAATGCCAGGCATGGCCGACTAATTAATTATTACGCCTGGCATGGCGCATTAATAATAACTTACGCCAGGCATGACCGCCAAATTAATTACTTACGCCAGGAATGACCGCCTAATTAATTACTTAGGCCTGTCATTGCTGCCTAATTAATTACTAGGCTTGACCGCAAAATTAATTAATTGCGCCGGTCATGAACGACTAATTAACTACTTACAGCAGGCATTGCGGCCTAATTAATTACTTAGGCCAGGCACGACCGCCTAAATAATTATTAAGCCATTCATGGCTGCCTAATTAATTACTTACACCAGGCATGACAGATTAATTAATTACTGACGCCAGGTATGGCTGCTTAATAAATTACTTAAGCCAGGCTTGGCTGGCTAATTATTTACTTGCGCCAGGCATGACCGCATAATTAGTTACTTACGCCTGTCCTGATAGGATTATTAATTACTTACACCAGACGTGGCCGCCTAATTAATTACTTATGCCAGGCATGACCGCCTAATTAATTATTTACGCTAGGCATGACCGCCTAATTAATTATTTACGCCAGGCATGACCGCTTAATTAATTATTTACACCAGGCATGACCGGCCTAATTAATTACTAAGGCCAGGCACGACCGCCTAAATAATTATTAAGCCATTCTTGGCTGCCTAATTAATTACTTACGCCAGTCATGACCTCTTAATTAATTACTTACGCCAGGAATGCCCGCCTTATTAATAACTTACACCAGGCATAACCGTCTAATTTAATTACTTATGCCATGCATGACTGCAAAATAAATTACTTACGCCAGCATGACCGCCTAATGACCGATTAATTAATTACTTACTCCTGGCACGGCGGCCTACTCAAATTAACGTCAGGCATAGCTGCTTCATTAATTACGTACGCCAGGCATGACCGTCTAATTAATTACATACACCAGGCATGGCCACCTAATTAATTATTAAGTCCAGGCATGGCTGCCTATTTTTTACTTATGCCAGGAATGACCGATTCATTAATTACTTGCTCCAGGCATGACTGCCTAAATAATTACGCCAGGCATGACGGATTACTGAATTACTTACGCCTGGCACGGTGGCCTACTCAAATTAATGTCAGGCATAGCTGCCTCTTTAATTACGTACGCCAGGCATGACCGTCTAATTAATAGCTTAATTAATAACTTACACCAGGCATGGCCACCTAATGAATTAGTTAGGCCAGGCACGGCCACCTAATTATTATGACGCAAGGCATGGATGACAAATAAATTACTTACGCCAGGCATGACCGCCTAATTAATTACTTAAGCCAGGCATGACTGCCTAAATAATAACTTACGCCAGGCATGACCGCTATTAATCACAGCCTATTGATATTTACTATGCAGCAAAAGCATGGGGTCCCATACTTTGGGATTCGATTTCAGGTCTGTCCCTATCCTACTTGTTTAACCAAATACCGTCCGGCCATTTTTGACTTTGTACCTGTCACAATTTATGCATTTGCTAATAAAAATTCCTTGTATCTGTAAGTAGATAATAAAAGTGCATCAAACTTAATCTAAAAAACAGATTTTAAATTATGTAAAAATTATGTTATGTATGTATGGTCAGATGCACAAGTTTACAACAAAAAAGAACTGAAAAGAAAAAAGTTTCTTTCCTTAAATGTCATGGTGAAAAAAAAAGCAACAAAACAAAAATAAATCAAGTCTGTAAAGCCTGGTACAAATATATCTACAATGCATAGTCATTGCCAAAAAAATATAGAAACTAGATTGGCGAGTCTGAGAAACAGGTAGACATGCTAGGTTTACCTTTTCCTGCCTGTTTCGTGATGAGTCCAAATAACTTCTATATTTTTTTGGCAACATACTAGTATGTATGTATTGTATTTAGGCCAATATAAAAAATATCCTATATTCTTATCCCCTCCCGCCCTGATTTTTTTAGCTACCTCAAAAAATTTTATTTTGATTTTTCGGCAACGTATGCAAATTTGTGGTCAATTTCTTTTAAAATGGCAGAAAATTTTATCAAAATGGATAAAAAATTCGCCTGCCCACCCCATATTTTCAAGACATTTGGATGAGAATCTAGGATTAATTTTATTTTGGCCTTATCCTGCACAATAAACACTTGGATTTTGCTATAAAATGATTTAAATTAGTGACTTGTAAGAAATCAAATTTGGAGGGTGGGGAAAAAGTACCATGTACCATGTGACATCCCATTATCACCTTAGGAACCAGTATACAACTACTATTTTCATTGAAACTGTTGAAATGGGGGTACCAAAAGCTTTATTAGGTTAGTTTTTGCTTATTTTGACCCCTATTTTTAGTACAAAATCAAGATAAATCATCAGGCATAGCCACATGTACAATGTATATACCCAAAAACTTATATATATACTGGCATACCTGCATTTTTATTTCAGGTTTATGTTACACGTGTTATATAGCATTGACGAAGCATTTAAAGACAGTCAGCTCAACACAGAGTGTTTTGGGTTAATTTTTTTGTGTATAAACATGTACGATTTAAAGTGGTAGTTATTTCAGATGCAAGTGTGAAAAGTGACAGAACTGATAAACTGAAACATGCTGAATGTTAAATTATTAAACCGACCTAACCATTGGACCTCTTTTCTGATTGTGCAAGTGATTTTTAACTGACTCAATACTATGTTCTTATATGCATTAGCATTTAAGAAACCATGGCAAATGTACATGTATAAACTGTCAGAATACACTAGCTTTACTACCTGTATATTCTAGCACCCCTACAGTACTGAAGCAAATAGAATTTACTTAGTATTGTTGATCGTGTTTATGGATAATTGCCCAGACAATGATCTACATTAAAACTACTACTTCTTATAATTTTAAAAATATCACATGTCAATTTTTTAATCATTAAAAAAAATATACAGAAGGGAGGGGCTTTATTCCAATCTTGTTCATCCGTCCATGGGTTCAAAACTTTCATAACAGATATTTTGGTTTCTGTTGAAGGGATTTGTTTCAAATTTCTTTTACAGATTAATCAACATGAGTTATACCGTGCCTCCTCTTTACAGGTTAATTAGTCATCTATTTCCAGTTTTCTTAATGGTTGAGTGTGGGGGGGGGTATGCATAGCACAACCTACTGTAACTGTAAAATTTGATAATTAGTGAATTAAAAGTACATTTTGGTAACAGGCCAGGCAAAGCACAATCAATCTAGCCATGTGAATATATTGTTTAAACTAGCTAAAATACCTAAATGGCACATAGAAATGGCAATTTTCCAAAAAATCTGTAAGAGGCTACAGTGGTTTATTTTTGATATGTTATTCATACATGTCTATGCAAGATATGTATACCTTCATATTCTCATTGCTACCTTGGTCCTGGGAGTTAATGGGTTTTGAAAACTGCAATTTTTTCCATTTTTACTGATTTTAAAATCATTGCAACTTCGTTTCCATGGAAACCATACAAGTTTTATTTCTCGATTTTATTTCTATGGTCGCCTGATTAATAAATTACGCCAGGCATGACTGCCTAATTAATTACTTAAGCCAGGCATTGCTACCAAATAAATTACTTACGCAAGGAATGGCCGCCTAATTAAATACTTACGCAAAGCACGGGCGCCTAGTTAAATTTACGCCAGGTGTGTCTGCCTAACTATTTCCTTACGCCAGACATCACCGCCTAATTAATTACTTAAGCCAGGCATGACCGCCTAAATAATAACTTAGGCTAGGCATGACCGCTCAATTAATTACGTACGCCAGGCATGACCGTATAATTAATTACTTACAGCAGGCATGACCACCTAATTAATTATGTACGCAAGGCATGACAGCCTAATTAATTACTTACACCAGGCATGGACGACTAATTAATTACTTAGGCCAGGCACGGTCGTCTAATTAATTATTACGCCAGACATGGCTGTCTAATTAATTACTTACGCCATGCTTGACCGCCTAATTAATTACGCTAGGCATGGCTGTCTAAATAAATTACTAACGCCAGGCATGATCGCCTAATTAATTACTTACGCAAGGAACGGCCGCCTAGATACATTTACTCTAGTCATGGCTGTCTAATTATTTACTTATCCAAGACATGACCGCCTAATTAAAAACTTACGCCAGGCATAATAACATAATTTATTAATTACATGGATGCCTAATTAATAACTGACGCCACGCATGACTGTCTAATTTAATTACTTTCGCCAGGCATGCATGACAAATAAATTACTAACGCCATGCATGATCGCCTAATTAATTACTTACGCCAGGCACAGCCGCCTTATTAAATTTACGCCAGGCATGGCTGGCTAATTATTTACTTCGGCAAGGCATGACCGCCTAATTAATTACTTACGCTAAGTCTTGAAACCTAATTAATTACTTACACCAGGCATACCCGCCTAATTAATAACTAACGCCAGGCACGGCCGCGTAATTAATTATTACGCTAAGCATGACCGCCTAACTAATTATTTACACCAGGCATGACCGACTACTTAATTATTTACGCCAGGTATGGCTGCCAAGTTAAAAACTAACGCCAGTCATGTCCGTCGAATTAATTACTTTCGCCAGGCATGAACGCCTAATTAATTACTTACGCCTGTCATAACCGCCTAATTAATAACTTACACCAGGCATGGCCGTCTGATAAATTACTAATGCCAGGCATGGCCGACTAATTAATTATTACGCCTGGCATGGCGCATTAATAATAACTTACGCCAGGCATGACCGCCAAATTAATTACTTACGCCAGGAATGACCGCCTAATTAATTACTTAGGCCTGTCATTGCTGCCTAATTAATTACTAGGCTTGACCGCAAAATTAATTAATTGCGCCGGTCATGAACGACTAATTAACTACTTACAGCAGGCATTGTGGCCTAATTAATTACTTAGGCCAGGCACGACCGCCTAAATAATTATTAAGCCATTCATGGCTGCCTAATTAATTACTTACACCAGGCATGACAGATTAATTAATTACTGACGCCAGGTATGGCTGCTTAATAAATTACTTAAGCCAGGCTTGGCTGGCTAATTATTTACTTGCGCCAGGCATGACCGCATAATTAGTTACTTACGCCTGTCCTGATAGGATTATTAATTACTTACACCAGACGTGGCCGCCTAATTAATTACTTATGCCAGGCATGACCGCCTAATTAATTATTTACGCTAGGCATGACCGCCTAATTAATTATTTACGCCAGGCATGACCGCTTAATTAATTATTTACACCAGGCATGACCGGCCTAATTAATTACTAAGGCCAGGCACGACCGCCTAAATAATTATTAAGCCATTCTTGGCTGCCTAATTAATTACTTACGCCAGTCATGACCTCTTAATTAATTACTTACGCCAGGAATGCCCGCCTTATTAATAACTTACACCAGGCATAACCGTCTAATTTAATTACTTATGCCATGCATGACTGCAAAATAAATTACTTACGCCAGCATGACCGCCTAATGACCGATTAATTAATTACTTACTCCTGGCACGGCGGCCTACTCAAATTAACGTCAGGCATAGCTGCTTCATTAATTACGTACGCCAGGCATGACCGTCTAATTAATTACATACACCAGGCATGGCCACCTAATTAATTATTAAGTCCAGGCATGGCTGCCTATTTTTTACTTATGCCAGGAATGACCGATTCATTAATTACTTGCTCCAGGCATGACTGCCTAAATAATTACGCCAGGCATGACGGATTACTGAATTACTTACGCCTGGCACGGTGGCCTACTCAAATTAATGTCAGGCATAGCTGCCTCTTTAATTACGTACGCCAGGCATGACCGTCTAATTAATAGCTTAATTAATAACTTACACCAGGCATGGCCACCTAATGAATTAGTTAGGCCAGGCACGGCCACCTAATTATTATGACGCAAGGCATGGATGACAAATAAATTACTTACGCCAGGCATGACCGCCTAATTAATTACTTAAGCCAGGCATGACTGCCTAAATAATAACTTACGCCAGGCATGACCGCTTAATTAATTACTTACACTAGTCATGGCCGCCTAATTAATTATATACGCCAGGCACGGCCGCCTAAAAAAATTATTTACGCCAGGCACGGCCAACTAATTAATTACTTACAACAGGTATGGCTGCTTAATTATTTACTTACACCAGGCATGGATGTCTAATTAATTACTTACACCAGGTGTGGCTGCCTAATTAATTACTTACACCGGGCATGGCTGTCTAATTAAATACTTACCCCAGACTCGGCCGCCAAAATAATAGTCTAATTAATAACTTACACCAGGTGTGGCTGCCTAATTAATTACTTACGCCAGGACTGATAATCTAATTAATTACTTACGCCAGACTTGACCGCCTAATTAATTATTTACGCCAGGCATTGCAGCCTAATTAATTACTTATGCAGGCATATCCGACTGACTAATTATTTTCATCAGACAGTGCCGCCTAATTAATAACTTACGCCAGGCATGGCTGTCTCATTAATTACTTACACCAGGCATGACCGCATATTTAATTACTTACCTTAAGGATGACCGCCTAATTAATTACTTACACCAAGAATGACCGCCTAATTAATTACTTACACCAGGCATGACCGTATAATTAATTACTAACAGCAGGCCTGACCATCTAATTTATTATATACACCAGGCATGACCGCCTAAATAATTACTTACACCAGGCATGGCCGCCTAATTAATTATTACGCCAGGCATGGCTGCCTTATTAATTACTTACGCCAGGCATGACCGATTAATCAGTTACCTATTCCAGGCCTGGCTGCCTCATTAATTACTTACTCCAGGCATGACCGTCTAATTAATTACTTACTCCAGGCATGATTGCCTGATTAATTACTTATGCCAGGCATTCTTTCCTAATTATAACTTACGCCAGGCATGACCGCCTAAGCTAATTACTGACGCCAGGCATGACCGCCTAAGCTAATTACTGACGCCAGGCATGAATGCCAAATAAATCACTTACGCCAGGCATGACTATCTAATTAATTACTTACGAAAGTCATGGCTGCTTAATTAATTGCTTTCGCAAGTCTACCTAATTAATAACTTACACCAAGGTGACCGCCTAATTAATTACTTACTCCAGGCGTGGCTGCCTAATTAATAACTTGCGCCATGCACGACAGCCTAATTAATTACTAACGCCAGGCATGGGTGCCTAATTAATTACCTACGCAAGGCATGTCTGCCTAATTAATAACTTACGCCTGGCATGGCTGCCTAATTAATTATATACGCCAGGCACGGCCGTCCAATAAATGACTTACGCCAGGCACGCCCAACTAATATATTACTTACAACAGGTATGGCTGCTTAATTACTTACTTACACCAGGCATGGATGTCTAATTAATTACTTACACCAGGTGTGGCTGCCTAATTAATTACTTACAACGTGCATGGCTGTCTAATTAAATACTTACGCCAGACTCGGCCGCCTAAATAATAGTCTAATTAATAACTAACACCAGGTGTGGCTGCCTAATTAATTACTTACGCCAGGAATGATAATCTAATTAATTGCTTACGCCAGACTCGGCCGCCTAATTAATTATTTACGCCAGGCATTGCAGCCTAATTAATTACTTATGCAGGCATATCCGACTGACTAATTATTTTCATCAGACAGTGCCGCCTAATTAATAACTTACGCCAGGCATGGCTGTCTCATTAATTACTTACACCAGGCATGACCGCATAATTAATTGCTTACCTCAAGGATGACTGCCTAATTAATTACTTACACCAAGAATGACCGCCTAATTAATTACTTACACCAGGCATGACCGTATACTTAATTACTTACAGCAGGCCTGGGATGACTGCATAATTAATTACTTAACTCAAGGATGACCGCCTAATTAATTACTTACACCAGGAATGACCGCTTAATTAATTACTTACACCAGGCATGACCGTATAATTAATTGCTTACAGCAGGCCTGAAAACCTAATTTATTATATACACCAGGCATGACCGTCTAAATAATTACTTACACCAGGCATGGCCGCTTAATTAATTACATAGGCCAGGCATGGTCGCCTAATTAATTATTACGCCAGGCATGGCTGCCTTATTAATTACTTACGACAGGCATGGCTGGCTCATTAATTACTTACGCCAGGCATGACCGCATAATTAATTACTTACCTCAAGGATGACCGCCTAATTAATTACTTACACCAGGAATGACCGCTTAATTAATTACTTACACCAGGCATGACCGTATAATTAATTACTAACAGCAGGCCTGACCACCTAATTTATTATATACACCAGGCATGACCGTCGAAATAATTACTTACACCAGGCATGGCCGCTTAATTAATTACATACGCCAGGCATGGTCGCCTAATTAATTATTACGCCAGGCATGGCTGCCTTATTAATTACTTACGCCAGACATGACCGATTAATCAGTTGCCTATTCCAGGCCTGGCTGCCTCATTAATTACTCCAGGCATGACCGCCTAACTAGTTACTTACTGCAGGCATGATTGCCTAATTAATTACTTACGCCAGGCATTCCTGCCTAATTACAACTTACGCCAGGCATGACCGCCTAAGCTAATTACTGACGCCAGTCATGTCTGCCAAATAAATCACTTACGCCAGGCATGACTATCTAATTAATTACTTACGAAAGGCATGGCTGCTTAATTAATTGCTTTTGCAAGTCTACCTAATTAATAACTTACACCAAGGTGACCGCCTAATTAATTAATTACTCCAGGCGTGGCTGCCTAATTAATAACTTGCGCCATGCATGACAGCCTAATTAATTACTAACGCCAGGCATGGGTGCCTAATTAATTACCTACGCAAGGCATGTCTGCCTAATTAATAACTTACGCCTGGCATGGCTGCCTAATTAATTTTATAGTCCAGGCACGGCCGCCCAATAAATGACTTACGCCAGGCACGGCCAACTAATTAATTACTTACAACAGGTATGGCTGCTTAATTACTTACTTACACCAGGCATGGATGTCTAATTAATTACTTACACCAGGTGTGGCTACCTAATTAATTACTTACACCGGGCATGGCTGTCTAATTAAATACTTACGCCATACTCGGCCGCCTAAATAATAGTCTAATTAATAACTAACACCAGGTGTGGCTGCCTAATTAATTACTTACGCCAGGAATGATAATCTAATTAATTGCTTACGCCAGACTCGGCCGCCTAATTAATTACTTACTCCAGGCGTGGCTGCCTAATTAATAACTTGCGCCATGCATGACAGCTTAATTAATTACTAACGCCAGGCATGGGCGCCTAGTTAATTACTTACGCAAGGCATGTCTGCCTAATTAATAACTTACGCCTGGCATGGCTGCCTGATTAATTACTTACGCCAGCAATGACAGCAAAATTGATTACTTACCTCAAGGATGATCGCCTAATTAATTACTTACACCAGGCATGACCGCTCAATTAATAACGCCAGGCATGACCGTATAATTAATTACTTACGGCAGGCATGACCACATAATTAATTACTTACGCCAGGCACAGCTGCCTTATTAATAACTAACGCCATGCATGACCGCCTAATTAATTATTTACGCCAGGCATGACCACCTAATTAACTATTTACGCCATGCATGATCGCCTAATTAATTATTTACCCCAGGCATGACCGCCTAGTTAATTATTTACGCCAGGCATGACCGATTAATTAATTACGTTCGCCAGGCATGGTTGCCTAATTAAGTACTTACTCCAGGCATGACCGTGTAATTAATTACTTGCGCCAGTCATGCCTCTTAATTAATTACTAACGCCAGGCATGTTCGCCTTATTAATAACTTGCGCCAGTCATGGCTGCTTAATTAACAACTTCTGCCATGCATGACTGCAAAATAAATATCTTACGCCAGCATGACCGCCTAATGACCGATTTATTATTTACTTAAGCCTTGCACGGCGGCCTACTCAAATCAACGTCAGGCATAGCTGCCTCATTAATTACGTACGCCAGGCATGACCGTCTAATTAATAACATACACCAGGTATGGCCACCTAATTCAATACTAAGGCCAGGCATGGCTGCCTATTTTTTACTTATGCCAGGAATGACCGATTAATTAGTTACTTGCTCCAGGCATTGCTGCCTAAATAATTACGCCAGGCATGACGGATTAATTAATTACTTACACCAGGCATGGCCGCCTAATTAATAAGTTAGGCCAGGCACGGCCACCTAATTAATTATGACGCGAGGCATGGATGACAAATAAATTATTTACGCCAGGCATGACCGCCTAATTAATTACTTACGCAAACCATGCCCGCCTAATTAATTACTAACGCCATGCATGGCCGCCTGATTAATAAATTACGCTAGGAATGACCGCCTAATTAATTACTTACGCCAGCCTTGACCGCCTAACTTAATTGCTTTCGCCAGACGTGGCTGCCAAATAAATTACTTAAGCCAGGCATTTCTACAAAATAAATTACTTACGCAAAGCACTGGCGCCTAGCTAAATTTACGCCAGGTGTGTCTGCCTAATTATTTACTTGCGCCAGACATGACCGCCTAATTAATTACTTAAGCTAGGCATGACTGCCTTAATAATAACTTACGTCAGGCATGCCGCCTCATTAATTACTTACACCAGTCATGGCCGCCTAATTAATTATATACGCCAGGCACGGCCACCTAATTAATTACTTACAAAGGGCATGGCTGTCTAATTAAATACTTACGCCAGACTCGCCCACCTAAATAATAGTCTAATTAATAACTTACACCAGGTGTGGCTACCTAATTAATTACTTACGCCAGGAATGATAATCTAATTAATTACTTACACCAGACTCGGCCGCCTAATTAATTATTTACGCCAGGCATTACAGCCTAATTATTACTTATGCAGGCATATCCGACTGACTAAAAATCACTTAATTACACCAGGCATGGATGTCTAATTAATTACTTACACCAGGTGTGGCTGCCTAATTAATTACTTACACCAGGTGTGGCTGCCTAATTAATTACTTACACCGGGCATGGCTGTCTAATTAAATACTTACGCCAGACTCGGCCGCCTAAATAATAGTCTAATTAATTATTTACGCCAGGCATTACAGCCTAATTAATTACTTATGCAGGCATATCCGACTGACTAATTATTTTCATCAGACAGTGCCGCCTAATTAATAACTTACGCCAGGCATGGCTGTCTCATTAATTACTTACGCCAGGCATGACCGCATAATTAATTACTTACCTCAAGGATGACCGCCTAATTAATTACTTGCACCAGGAATGACTGCCTAGTTAATTACTTACAGCAGGCACGACCGTATAATTAATTACTTACAGCAGGCCTGACAACCTAATTTATTATATAGACGAGGCATGACGGCCTAAATAATTACTTACACCAGGCATGGCCGACTAATTAATTACATAGGCCAGGCATGGTCGCCTAATTAATTATTCCGCCAGGCATGGCTGCCTTATTAATTACTTACGCCAGGCATGACTGATTAATCAGTTACCTACGCCAGGCCTGGCTGCCTGAATAATTACTTACTCCAGGCATGATTGCCTAATTAATTACTTACGCCAGGCATTCCTGCCTAATTATAACTTACGCCAGGCATGACCGCCTAAGTTAATTACTGACGCCAAATAAATTACTTACGCCAGGCATGAATATCTAATTAATTACTTACGAAAGGCATGGCTGCTTAATTAATTGCTTACGCCAGTCTACCTAATTAATAACTTACACCAGGGTGACCGCATAATAAATTACTTACTCCAGGCGTGGCTGCCTAATTAATAACTTGCGCCATGCATGACAGCCTAATCAATTACTAAGGCCAGGCATGGGCGCCTAATTAATTACTTACGCAACGCATGTCTGCCTAATTAATAACTTACGCCTGGCATGGCTGCCTAATTAATTACTTACGCCAGGGTAGACCGCAAAATTAATTTCTTACCTCAAGGATGACCGCCTAATTAATTACTTACACCAGGCATGGCCGACTAATTAATTACATAGGCTAGGCACGGTCGTCTTATTAATTATTACGCCAGACATGGCTGTCTTATTAATTATTTACGCTAGGCATGACCGATTAATTAATTACTCATGCCAGGCATGACCGCCTAATTATTTACTTACGCCAGGCATGGCTGCTTTATTAATAACTGACGCCAGGCATGACCGCCTAATTAATTACTTACTCTAGGCATGACCGCCAAATTAATAACTTACGCCAGGCATTGCTGCTTAATTAATAACTTACGCCATGCATGACCGCCTAATTTAATTTCTTATGACAGGCATGGCTGCCAAAAAATTCTTTCGCCAGGCATGACCGTCTAATTAATTACTTACGCCAGGCATGGCTGACTAATTAATAACTTACGCCAGGCATGACCGCCTAATTAATTACTTACACCAGGCATGGCTGACTAATTAATAACTTACGCCAGGCATGACCGCCTAATTATTTACTTACGCCAGGCATGTCTGCCTAATTAATTACTTACGCTAGGCATGACCGCCTACTTTAATTACTTACGCCAGGCATGTCTGCCTAATTAATAACTTACACCAGGCATGACTGCCTTATTTAATTACTTACGCCAGGTATTGCTGCCAAATAAATCACTAACGTCAGGCATGACTATCTAATTCTTACTTACGCCAGGCATGGCTGCTTAATTAATTACTTACGCCAGTCTACCTATCTAATAACTTACACCAGGGTGACCGCCTAATTAATTACTTATTCCAGGCGTGGCTGCCTAATTACTATCTTACGCCAGGCATGACCACCTAATTAATTACTAAGGCCAGGCATGAGCGCCTAATTAATTACTTACGCAAGGCATATCTGCGTAATTAATAACTTACGCCAGGCATGGATGTCTAATTAATTACTTACGCCAGTTATGGCTGCCTAATTAATAACTTACGCCAGGCATGACCACCTAATTAATTACTAAGGCCAGGCATGACCGCCTTATTAATTACTTACGCCAGGCATGTCTGCCTAATTAATAAATTACGCCAGGCATGACCGCCTAATTTAATTACTTGCGCCAGGCATGTCTGCCTAATCAATAACTTAAGCCAGGCATGACCGCCAAATTTAATTACATACGCCAGGCATGGCTGTCTAATTAATTACTTACACCATGTGTGGCTGCCTAAATAATTACTTATACCGGGCATGGCTGTCTAATTAAATACTTACACCAGACTCGGCCGCCTAATTAATAGTCTAATTAATTACTTACACCAGGTGTGGCTGCCTAAATAATTACTTATACCGGGCATGGCTGTCTAATTAAATACTTACACCAGACTCGGCCGCCTAATTAATAGTCTAATTAAATACGTACACCAGGTGTGGCTGCCTAATTAATTACTTAAACCAGGCATGGCTGTCTAATTAATTAATTACGCCAGACTTCGCCGCCTAATAAATTATTTAGGCCAGCATGACCACCTAATTTAATTACTTACGCCAGGCATGGTTGCCAAATAAATTTCTTACGCAAGGCATGACCGCCTAATTAATTACTTTCACCAGGCATGGCTGCCTAATTGATTACTTACGGCAGGAATGACCGCCTAATCAATAACTTACGCTAGGCATGACCGCCTAATTAATTACTTACTCCAGGCGTGACCGCCTAATAAATAGTTTACGCTAGACATGACTGCCTAATTAATTACTTTCGCCAGGCCTGACCGCC
The DNA here is from genome assembly GCA_944474755.1 of Limnoperna fortunei. NCBI lineage: Eukaryota > Metazoa > Mollusca > Bivalvia > Mytilida > Modiolidae > Limnoperna > Limnoperna fortunei. The sequence goes on from OX104120.1 coordinate 63,418,052, forward strand.
TAATTAATTACTTACGCTAGGCATGGCAGCCTAATTAATAACTTACGCCAGTAATGGCTGCCAAATAAATTACTAACTCCAGGCATGGTTGGCTTATTATTTACTAACACCAGGCATGACCGCCTTCTAAATTACTTACGCCAGGCATGGCCGCCTAATTAATTATTTACGCCTGGCATGGCTGCCAAATTATTTACTTACGCCAGGCATGACCGCCTTATTAATTACTGACGACAGGCATGATAGCCTTATTAATTACTTACACCAGGCATGACCGTCTAATTAATTACTTACGACAGGCACGGCCACCTAATAAATTACATACACCAGGTATGGCTGCCTAATTACTTATTTACACCAGGCATTGCTGTCTAATTAATTACTTACGCCAGGTTAGGCCGCCTAATTAATGACTTACGCCAGACATGACCGCCTAATTAATTACTACGCCAGGCACGGCTGCCTAATTTATTACTTATGCCAGGCATGGCTGGCTTATTATTTACTTACGCCAGGCATGACCGCCTCATTTATTACTTACCCCAGGCATGAAAGCATAATCAGTTACTTACAACAGGCATGGCCGCCTAATTTATTACTTACGCCAGGCACGGCAGCCTAATTAATTACTTACGCCAGGCATGACCGCGTAATTAATTACTTACCCCAGGCACGGCCACCTAATTAATTACTTACACCAGGTATGGCTGCCTAATCAATTACACCAGGCATGACTGTCTAATTAATTACTTACCCCAGGCACGGCCACCTAATTAATTACTTACACCAGGTATGGCTGCCTAATCAATTACACCAGGCATGACTGTCTAATTAATTACTTACGCCAGGCTCCGTCGCCTAATTAATTACTTACGCTAGTCATGACTGCCTAACTAATTACTTACGCCAGTCATGACTGCCTAATTAATTTCTTACGCCAGGTAAGACGTCTAATTAATTACTTACGAAAATCATGACCGCCTAATTAATTTGGAGAGTGCCAATTAATTATTACAATTTGCTAACCCAGAGTAGCATAAAACTATAAACGATTTTGTGGACAACAATAATATTCTTTATTTTGACAATATGACCGATACCCATGCGCATCGCTCTTTTTTTTTTTTTTACACAAAGCAAAGTATACTTATTAATAATAAACCTGTCGTTGGAACAAATACTTTTTATATATTTACAGCAAAATTTTAAGGAAAGAAAAAGGAACAAACAAGAGAACTAATGAGTCAAACAGTATAATTAAGAATCCTCATTCATTCCTTTTAAAATGCACGCATCATCGAAAGTCGCTTTACTGCTGCACTTTTAATTGGCGTAGGATATGGGTGGCATTGAATGGAATTCGTAAAAGCACGTTTAGCCAAATCTGTCCGTCTAACTAACTGTAGAGCCACTCCAAGTAGGTAGTAGCTTTCTTCTGTATCGAGTAAACCTGTGATAAAATATTGTTCGTCAATAGTTAGCTGTAAATCTCTGATAGACGTGTAACATTGTTGTATATCATTGAGATGATAATGGCACAAAAAACAAAGGAAATGAGCAAATGCAACTGAAGGAAATATCCTGCGTCCCACAAAGTCCAATGCCAATTCCTCTGGTAGATGGAATGCAGAATCTTGATTAAATGTTATCGCAAACACGGCTGCAAGTTTCCAAACACGCATTATTCCAAGTTTTTGCAAAGTTGTGGATGTGATGAAGTTTAGTTGAATTTGTGATAGACTGTCTGTATGTCTGTACACTTTCTCTGGTGTGCACTTCATCATTGTATAAGACAGTATATACAGAGCATTGCTGTACTGTTTTGTTCTGTAGAAAAATGCCGCTAAATGTATCCAACCAGATACCGCATCAAAGTGTATACTTTGTAAAAGGTACGCCAATTGTTCCCGGCGTTGAGTGTACATCTTTTTGTTTATATCGGAATGAGTAGCAGTACTTTGCTTAATTTTTGTACAGCTTTCGCTCATGAAGGTTAGGTGCGTCAGTTTGATAACGGAAGACTTGTAGACATTAAATATTCGAATACATCTTCTGTACGATTCAGGTATAATGTAGTTAACCCTAATTAGATGATAAAACACATAACAATGACTAAAAAGTCGAAATTGTGTGCTTTTTATTTCTGATGTGCTCGGCAATGCATTTGAATAGATCGTGAAATCTTTTAATTGTTCAGAGAAAAGCACACATCGCCAACCGAAACTAAATAATGTGTTTAAATGTTCCTGTAACATTTTCCGGGACTGCTTTTCTATTTTATTTTCAAACATATTATTGATTGGAATAAAGTAATTAGGACACATTGAGTATTCTACACAGTACAGCAACCTTCTAAAGCAGCTCATGAAACATTGTATGAGATTTTCTGGTCTCCATTCTGTCACTGGTGTTTCCTCGGACACCCAGAATATAATTGTTTTGATAAAATATGAGCAAAGTAGATTTTTACAATTGATATTACTGTTTATTACATCCTTTAATAATATTTTCATCAACGCATAACAAATTAATTGTGTATGACTAAATGAGTATATCAACAGCTTCTCGGCAACGGAAAATGAAATGCGCCATTCCAGTCTTTCATTTACAGATCCTTTACAGCCAATCGGTACAAGAAGAACCCCATGGTCAATTATATCTGATTTGACGTCACTACTCGGCCATGATGCAAGTCCCCTTCTTATCCAATTTTCAGCGGCTTTTATCCAATGTGGATTGTGAAAACAAAATGCAATATCGCTATTTTCATCTGGGTCTGATAAACATGGTCCATGAATTTTATACGATAATGGACAGTTATTGTTCCAGAAATTTAGAAAGGATATTTTGAACAGCTCACTGGACATGTACCATGAATTACCTCTTTGTACAACTATTTCTTCCATATCAACATTAAAATCTACGGCTCGTAGTTGAGTATAACCTGGTTTTGTTTCATGCATTTCCATGATTAAGTCAAATTTATTTAGGTCAAGTTTGATATTATCTGTGTTTTCGTGTACGATATATTTGTTTGAAACAATCATTACATCCCAATCACTACCTTTCATTCCTAGCCCTTCTCCCATACTTCCACTTGTTATAATTGTGAATTTGTCATCATATTTTAAATTATCTGAAATCGTGCATATCAATCGTCTCGTTTTCACGGCTTCTTCTAGTCCCACAACATGCCGACTCAAGAAGTTGTACAATTGTAAAGACATCGCACGCAATGGAATGTCAAACTGTGAATAAAAAAGCAACAGAAAATTTAAAAACCGACGTCGTCAATGGCTACAGTTATAACGATATGTGACATTTCGACATTAATATCTGTATTTTTGTTTGTTTGAATGGTGTTTAACACCATTTTCAGCAATTTTTCAGCTGTATCATGGTGTCCAGTTTTATTGGGGGAGGAAACCGGAGTGTCGGGAGAAAACACCCGACCTACGATAGGAAAACTGACAATCCTTGTCAATTAAGATTGGAATAGAGTGCCTCCTGAAAGCACTGAGACTCAAACCAGCAACCTCAGTGTTGACAGACCACGTGATCAATAATAGTTTACTAACTACCTTAACCACTCGGCCGCCTCAATATCTGTATGAAAAGGAAAGCAACTGGTCTCGATATCTAGGCCTTTTTATTGACTGCTATTATATTGATATTTTAAAATGTATATCTCATACTTGAATGCGCTGAATGCGCTAAATATTTGTTATGTCCAGCCAAAGAAAGTTGGGGGACACATAATTTGTTTGCCATTCGTCCGACCCACATCAGATTTCCAGTCGCTTTCAAGCTTTTTTTATGAAATCTTTTTATCAGATTTCCTAATTGGCTAAATTCTGTAGGGATGCACACAATATTTCACGCTTGGTCGAATAAAATGTACCAAGCGAGACATCAATGTCGCCGAGACACACTTTTCAAGACTTGTTTTGACAAGATAATATACAATTAATGACTTTGATATAGGTCGCTATCCGGATTTATCAACCAGAAATAAATGTACGACTCGGTGAATAAACATTTTTGAGGGCTGAGAAATCCTGATAGCGACCGTATATCAAGGTCAGTAACTGTTTTATTAAATGAATAAAATCACCATGTTCCTTCATCAGAAAAGCAGAGGATTCTTACATTTTGTAATTGATGTAATGCTGGTTACCCTTAATATTTTTTTATGTTATACCGGATTTTGATATCAATGTGCTGATAGTCCTGAAATTCCAGTTTCAAATATTGAGTAGAGTATAAATAAATCAATAATTCTATTATTAAAATATTTCCGTTGAAATTGTTCGATTTTAGATAGGCTCTGAACGTGCTTACGTCAAACTTAGTTGCTCGCTTTGAATTTTTTCATCTTTCCCCTCAATTAATTGTTTTATTTGCTCCTCATCAACCGTTGCAAATCTCTGAGCCGACGTTTCTCCCATCTGTTGTTGACACGCACGATGTTTGTGTAGCAGACGTCGATAAATTGTGTACAATACAGTTAATACAATCGATTTGATTGGACAAATGAATTTATTAAGACGGCAATTCTGATTGGCTAAAATATAAAAACCATGTCGATATCGGATTCCGCTTGACTACTATGCAGCGGAATCGTGCAGCGTACAAACATTTCCATATTTTTATGTAATTTTAGTACTGTCGCGATTTATCGTGACCCGAAAGTTGTTTTAGACCAATCAAAAACACGCAAAATTCTATTCATGTAATAATAATAAACATGTATTGTATTGTTTGTTTGAGTGATGCTTAACGCCACTTTTAGCAATTTTTTTATTATCGGAGTGCCCGTTAAAACCCTCGACATTCGGTAGGAAAACATGTTATTTATATTAATTATTAGTATTTTTTTCGCGAGACAAGGATTATCAGGTCTATATCAGATGAGCTCTTTTTCATCACCACCTAATAATTTAACGTTGCTGTATTGCTTATTTTTTATGTTTAGGATAAACTTATTGACAGAGTTTTTTCCCCCATTAATTTTGTGTGCAGTATTGCAATGATACATGTACCGTGTATGTTTATTGTGTGCATATGTTTCTTTTTGTATGTAGTTTGCTTGTCTTTACCTGTATTTATTACTACAACCTGCAGAAGTTATCGAGCGGTCGGTGGATTGTCCAATCGAGTATTTTTATCTTATACAGCCATTAATATTTTTGACAATTGGTGATGTTATGACATACAGAATTTCGATTGGACTTTTTTATGCAAAATGTCATAGTTGTTTGTGTCGGCATAAGCTCATTATATCTTTCAAAAAATGTTATTTAGAATTTTTATTGCAAATGCTTGATGACATGAGTGTTACCGCAACTGCGTTCGCTGCAACAGTTATTCTCTGTGTTTTGCAAGCATACTCTAAAAATACTAGTTTTCTTTTGTTGATGCTGATATTGTTAGTAGTTTGCCAAGATGTTGAAAGTAACCCGGGTCCCTCATCAGTAAGTTCGTCCTCCGATTTGTCAATTTTTCATCTTAACATTAGAAGTATTAGAAACAAACTGCATTTATTAGAGGACTTAGCATCTGATTATCATATTATATGTGTAACTGAAACACACCTAGATGATAAAATTGACACAAAAGATATTTGCATTCAAGGGTTTTTAGAACCTTTCAGAGCAGATCGTAATTTTGCAGGGTGTGGTATTCTTATATCTGCTTCCACATGTCTAAGTGTGAAAAGAAAACCACAGCTTGAATTTGTGGGAGAGGAAAATGTTTGGATAGGAGTAGAATTACCCAATTTTCTATTACACATTTATACAACGTATGGACCAGAAAGCTGTGTAGAACCTTATTGGACAAATTTGAAAGACGCAATAAATGAAGCACTTGATTTATCACCATACTTATGCATTATTGGGGACTTAAATGTTGATTTGACAGTAGAAAGACGTCATATTCTTAATGATATCATTTTAAATTTTAATCTAGTCAATGTTATTAATGAACCCACTAGAGTATGTAACACGAGGCAAAGTATTATTGACGTTATAGTGCTTAGCGATTCGTGTACTTGCCTCGATTCATCGGTTATTGTTACCGAAAGATCACTGAGTGATCATTATGCTATTGTTGCAGGTATACATATTCCGGTTTTTTTATCGAATACATATACCCGTGAGGTATGGCTTTATAAACAAGCCGATTTCGTCAAGATGAATAATTTAATCGAACAGTTCGACTGGGATACTGCTTTCAAAAATTATACAGATATATTTGAAATCTGTGTTTTTTTTTACAAATAAATTTCTTGAATACGCAAATTTGTGTATTCCAACAAAAACTGTAACTATTCGTCCAAATGATAAACCGTGGTTTGACTCAGAATTACGTCGAGAAATACGTAAACGTGACCGATTTCACAAAAAAGCTAGACGGACGAAAAGACAGACTGACCTTGCAAAATTTAAAAAAACAACGAAATGAAAAACACGCGCGACTATCTTTCTTCGATAATGTTAATGACGTAATTGACCGTATTTCTAAACATAGTTCCAAGGAATACTGGAAACTCATAAAAAAAGTAATGAGCACTACAAAAAGTAGTACAATATCGCCTGTTTTGAATCCTTGTAATAATAGATTAGCTTGTAACGACAACGATAATGCGGAAATTCTGAATGACTACATTTGTTCAATATCCGACATTGACGACAACGAAATAGACACCCCCCAATTTCAATCACGTACTAATAATAGACTCTTGAATATAATAATAAACGAAAATGAAGTTTTAGACATTTTACAGATACTAAAACTTGGTAAAGCTTCTGGGCTCGATAAAGTTAGTCACCACATGTTACGTTACACTGCTAATTCTGTGAAAAAGCCCTTATCGGTGATTTTTAATTTGTCTTTACAACAAGGAAGGTTTCCAACCAATTGGAAAAGATCTGTTGTTATACCTTTATTTAAGTCAGGTGACAAACAACTGCCCTCTAACTATAGACCTGTTGCTCTATTATCGTCAATAGGAAAAGTTTGAAAGAATTGTTTTCAAACATGTTTTTAATTATTTATTGTCTAATAATATGTTATACAAATACCAGTCTGGATTAACCCCCGGCCATTCCACAACTCATCAATTAATTGAAATTTACCACAATATTCTTCTAAACTTTGAGGAAAAAACTTCATGTGTTTAGTTTTCTTTGACATTTCCAAAGCATTCGAGAATGGCATAAGGGGCTTATACGTAAATTTAAAGCGTATGGAATTGATGGTCAATTACTAGTATGGTTTAAAGATTATGTTTCTGATAGAAGACAATGTGTCACAATAAATAACATATACTCAAGTTTTAGAAATGTTAAGATAGGTGTTCCGCAGGGTTCTGTTTTAGGGCCTCTCTTGTTCTTAATATATATTAAAGATATAGCTGATTCTATCGAGTCAATCACAGACTCTTTGCAGATGACACGTCTCTTATGTACAGTTCCGACTCAAGTGAAACTTTAGAAAGTGTTGTAAACAGAGATCTATACAGAATTGATATATGGTAAAAAAATGGTTGATAAAGTTCAATCCAAATAAAACTGATGTTTTATTATTCGGAAATGCTGTTGATAAAGGAGATATAAGTTTAATATTTGACAATAACCAACTTGGTATACGTGAGCAGCACAAACACCTGGGAATTACCCTAAGTGACCACTGTAAGTGGCATTGTCATATTGACAATATATGCAAAAGTGTTTCTCCGAAGATATCTATGCTTAGAAAACTAAAATATATACTAAAGCGTGATTCTCTTAGCAAGATATATCTAACATTCATTAGACCGATTATGGAGTATAGTTGTGAGTTGTGGAATGGTTGCGGGAATGAACTTTCAGAAAAACTAGAAAAAATACAGTTAGAAGCAGCCAGAATAGTAACCGGTCTCCCATGTTATACAAGTCGCGAATCACTATATTTAGAAACAGGGTGGGAGAAGTTGATAGACAGACGAAATAGACGATGCCTATGTTTGATGTATAATGTTGTAAATAAAAATTGTCCCCCATACCTAACAGATATCTTACCACCGAAAATTTCAGAAATTTCACACTATTCCCTCAGAAATAATGATAACTTCAGTATTCCACGATATAGACTTACAAAAAATAATAATTCTTTTTTTCCGTCGACACTTAGAATGTGGAATAAACTGAAATATTCCTATGTTTTCACAATTTAAAAGAACACTTACAGCACAGACATATTCCATACCTAAATGGTTTCATACTGGAACTAGGATAATGAATATACTTCATACAAGACTGCGACACAATTTTAGTGCATTAAATTTTGATCTTTTTCGTGGTAACCTAAGAAACGATGCGACCTGTTTATGTGGTTATCCAGGTGAGAATGCATATCATTTTTTCATGGAATGTCCTCTTTATAATTCAATTAGACATAATTTATTCATAATACTTCAAATATACGGAGAAATTTCATTACATATTATATTATATGCTAGAGATAGTTTAAATGTAGATCAAAACGTTGATATTTTCAGTGCCGTCCATAACTATAATAAAAGTACCCACCATTTCGACTAACTTCAGCAAGCCTTATTACGGCTCTTATTCCTTGCATGTTTTTTTTTTCTTTTTTCTATTAGTTCTTATTGTTGTAAGCTTAATTTGTTTTATTATTGCTATATTACATCGAAATTGTTTGTATTAGAGCATTTGTCATTTTGTCACTCTGTTTCTATTTACAATTATGTTGCTGTCATCTTAATGTTTGTTGTAAATTGTAGAGAAAGGGCTTGTATAATGTTGTAATAACTTGTGCCCAATCTCATCTTGCTCTGATAGTATGCAAATAAAATATGTTTAATATAATATAGACCTGATAATCCTTGTCGAGCGAAAAAAAATACTAATAATTTTTTTATCGGTAATTTTTCAATTTAAATACAGCTTTTGTTGTTTTCATTTTTTGACATATTTCAGGTTATCTTGCTTTGTAATAGTGCCGTTTTTACGGTAAGAATCTGTGCACTACTTCTTTGTACAATGTTTATGCGTAATGCGGTCTGACATGACGTCATTCCTACCTCATTCATTCAAAAACTGAAGGCGATTGTACAGGCTGGACGGAGGGAATTTCAAATGAATCGAGAGGAAATCAATCTGAAACCAATTTCAGCGTACGAAAACGTTTAAAGAGGTAGGTTATCATGTTTGAAAACTATGTTTATGTTTCTTCAATGAAGAAAATGATTCTGATTACGATTTCTTTCACTGACCGGCTTGGTGTGCATGTCGTTTATGGTGCTACAGATATTGATAAATCAATCCATATTGATTCCGTACCCCGTAAATATTGAATGAAAATTTCTGCCTGTGTAACACCAAGTAATTAAATGCCTATAGTATAAAGGGCTAGCCTATCAACTACGGTCACATACTCTTATGTGTCATTCAGCGATGTATAATGAATCCAAAACGAAGTGTACTGTTAAATATCCTGCATTTATTTCTCTAAAACCAATGATTTCTTATAAATGATAAACAGGTGTTTCAACCAAATTAAACGCCGTTAGAGCGAAACACTTTCAAAATCGGTTCATCTCCAAAATTCGAGGAGTGTACTGCCATACAAAAAAGGGGGGATCTTGTAGTTACATTGTTCGTTATTCTTATTTCAGAAGACTTATAAGATACTCTCTAGATACTGATTGAGTGTTGCGTTTCATATTTTGTAACACTTCTTATTGTCTGGACATGTTTGATTAATTGCTTCATAGATAGATGTGTTGTTTTTTTTTCGTGATGTTTGTTTTCCTTATTTTTATGAGCTTTGGTCAGTGATGCGCGATTGGTCAAAAAGTAAGGCAGATTCTTCCGCAATGTGTTCGCGCATGACAAATGACCAACTGCTGATAATTTCTAGTATCACTAGTCGGTGTTCTACTGAGTGTTGATGCTAATTTTATTGGTACTAAATATCAAAGGAAATTGTAAAAAATTTCCGATAAATATATATATATATTTATATGGTTGTCACAATACTTAGACATTTGACTGTATATATATTATTTGTTATTTGTTTGAATGTTGTTTAACGCCACTTTCAGCAATTTTTCAGCTATATCATGGCGTCCAGTTTTTATTGGGGGAGGAAGCCGGAGTACCCGGAGAAAACCCCCGACCTTCGGTAGGAAAACTGGCAATCCTTGTCAATTAAGATTGGAGTCGAACGCACCCTGCCCGCAGTGAGGCTCGAACCCGCAATGTTGACAGACCACGTGATCAATAGTAGACGAACTACATTAACCACTCGGCCACCGAGGCCCCTGTATATATATATATATATATATATATATATATATATATTTATATATATATATATATATATATATATATATATATATATATATATATATATATATATATATATATATATATATATATATATATATATATATATATATATATTATAGCTCACATAAAAACCTAGCATTATGATTGGTTAGAAAGCCGTATACATCAGGCTATGTATACGTCTACAGCCGTATACATAAAGCATATTTTTATCCCGTAAGGGGCCCCTGGGAAAACAAATCATCATGGCTGCCTTCGTTTCGCTTCGATTGAAAAACTAACAAAGTGCAACAATGTCTATGTTTTAAACGACGTAAATAAAATAATATGTAATATATTTGTTTAAATAACAGAAGAGAAGTAAATTAATAAACAAAACTACTCAAATATTAGCGATAGAAGGCACGGAAAAGGGGGAGGGGGTGGTTCTGGCTCAATGTGTCAGTCACAGGTAACAAATCCTGTATGATTTTGTTGTGTCCCGTATAAAAGTGTGTCAATGCACAAAACAACAAACGAGAAACGTGTTCTCAAGCGCACTAAAAGTTAATAAACATATGCCTGCACTAACTGCATCTTCGTGCATTCTTCAGTCTTTTTAAATATTAACATGAAAACAACATATCTGAGCTTCCATGACCCAATTAAGCCACAATATGATAGCAGTGCACTTCAAATTGAACCAGATCAACATGAAAAAGATCTTGGTATTACTTTCGAGCATAATCTTAAATTCGAACGTCATATTAATAATTGCGTCAGTGGAGCCCAGAGAGTTTTATCCCTTATGAAAAGATCATTTGATTATATGGAGGAAGATATGTTTATAATATTATATAAATCAATAGTCCGTCCTTTACTAGAATACTCTACATCAGTGTGGTCACCATACCTTAAGAAAGACATTAGAAAATTGGAACAAATTCAGCGGCGTGCTACCAAACTTGTTCCTTCTTTACGGAATATGAGTTATGAAAATAGGCTAAGATCTTTGGGCTTACCAACCTTGGAATATAGACGAGACCGTTACGATATGATTCATGTTTTCAAAGCTCTACGTGGTCTAGACGATATTAATTGGCAGAATATGTTTTCCTTATCTGAAACTCCTACCCGTGGTCATCCTTATAAATTACAAAAGAAGAGATGTAACACGACTCAACGTTTGAACTCTTTTTCATTACGTGTAGTTGACAAATGGAACAACCTATCCATAAAAACTGTATCTGCAACATCCATTAATATATTTAAAAGCCATCTAAATGAAGAAAATTGGAACCAAAGAAAATTTAATCCATCCTAACGTGCAACCCACATAAGTTATTTCTACACAAACCTAAATGAGAGGCGGCTACAGAAGTCTTAGGACTTAAATTTTTTGCCGCACAGATCCAGTAAGAATCCAGTAAGAAAAAAAAACCAAACACGTTGACGCAACAAATGTACACTGGAGATTACGTTCAGGGTAGATAACTCTATTTGTCGACATCTTCCAACATAACCACAACGGAGTTTTTTGAACGAATTAGTGAAAAATCTCAGACACCCGCGTAAAAGATTTCTTTTGGTCTCCAACGAGGCTTTGCCGAGTTTGAGACCAAAATAAATCTTTTTATTTGGGTGTCTGAGATTTCCCGTCTTGCCCTCTCACCGGTGTTAGATCCTTTATATCTTACCTAGAGGCTAAAATACGAGAAAATATTATGGTCTTAGTTTGGTGACTAATATAACACATGATGAAGTTTTGGATTTCGAATTGGATTTAAATAATGAGGATTGGCTTGTAATGTCTATACAATGGAATGATATACTACGGCAGATATCGTGGCAGGTTGACGTACAGCAAAAGTAATATAAATGATGTCTAGCTGATGAGGTGCTAAACAGATAACATGAGATGATTTGACAAAATACCAACGAATATTTAATTATACAAGGCTAAAAACGACACGTCTATAAGTTAAAAAAAACACGTGCAGATAGACTACATTTTAAATTGAAGCCAAACAAAACATGATCGTTGTGCTTCTTTTTCTTATCGTTTTCTATATTATATAAATAAGTTGTCTTATCAGCCATCTTGTTAAATTCAATTGATTGCTACTGTTCTACCGTCTTAACGGTACAAGTCCATTACCTATCAATAAAATATTTATTATTAAAGCAGTATGGCAGTGAAATCGTGTGTTTGACCACATAAGCATTGACGACGTTACCTGCCTCTTTGAAGCGTATAATGTGGTTTTTGCAATTAAAGTGCAAAAGCTATTTTTAAATACGCAAATGGATGTGAAAAGTTCAGAACCAGATGTAAAATTATACAACTAGTCTCCGCCGAAAATAAAGAAGCAAAAAAGCTTAAGAAGAATGCTTTGTATTTCGGCTATTTTTGCTAGTTGTTTAGCGCCACTTGCAGCAATTTTTCTGCTATTTCATGGCATCCAGTTTTTATTCAGGAGCAAGCCGGAATAGTCGTTGAAACCACCCACCCGCGATAGGAAAAATGTCAATCAATTGTCTGGAGTCGAGCACACACTGCCCTCAATAAGGCTCTAACACGCAACCTCAGTGTTAACAAGTACATAATCAATAGTAGATAAGTAACTTCCTCACTCAGTCGTCCATCAAGGCCCTTTTTGCGATTAATTGATAATTTGTAAGATTGAACATAAATTATTTAGACGTAACGCTCGTTTTGGGGGATTTTTAGTGTCCGGTAATTATCTTTTTGGGGTTGAGACCTATAACGAATAAAGATAGTGTCAATAAAAATACTATTTTTATATTTTTAGATAAAGAAAACCTCTATCTGTCCTTTGAGCAACCACAATACTCGAATAACTGTAAACTAAAATTTTAAATAAGATTTTTCCAGAAAGCGCGATGCAAATTGTAAGAGGAAAGCAAGATGGGGTCTAATGAACCTTTGAAACTTATATTCCTGAAATTTGGCATGAGTGTTGGCTGCCAAAAATTGTGTACGTCATCAGTTTTCCGCATCAAATTTTACATCATTATAAGTATGATGACGTAATCATAAATCTGAATTTCTGTACCAATCAACAAAGGAAGCTGTATTTTGGAAAGTTGTTTCTTTCACTAAAACACGAATGCGTGTTTTGCTTAATTTTAATTTTTGCCATTTTTTAATTTTCAAATTTTTTTATGTATTGTGAAATAGCTATGCATTCAACCATGTCTAGTCCGGTTTGTTACGAACACATTTTTACACTTTTTTCACGATTTATTACAAATTTTAGTTTACACTCCTTAAAAATTTTAGATCTGCGTTTTTCCATGTCCAGTAGGTTACGTTACGGGTGCATTTGTTCCCTATTACCTGACAGTTCCAACAAGTGTAATGCCTAGCCTATTCACCGCCCTGACGACGAGCTGAGCACATTAGCGGGTCAAGCGCTGAAAACCCTACCACTTTGGTCCCAGTCCCTGCATCGGAACCAACACGAGTATGGAATTTGACTGCGATTCAGTTATGGTTAATGGCTAATGCAATGAATAAACTATATATTACAATGCAGCTTTTAAAATATGTTTTTTTAATGCGATTGTGTACAAGTTCTTCATTGTTTACAAATTCATACTTCCTTCTTCAAATGTGGTGCATTGTGTTTTGTGTTTGCATATAATCTCTCCATTTAGTTTTTTTAAGGCGAACAGAGCTTTTTTGTTGTAAAATCGTGACAACATTAAAGTGATACTGGGTGTTTATACTAAAAAAACCTCTTGAGACACTTATGAAAACAACAGCCTATTATAATCTGTAGAGACAACTTAGAACTGTTGACACGATTAGTGCTCGTGGTGTATATGTTCCCATTACGGTGCACCATGAATCATAGTTTATACACAATTTCTCTAAAAACAGTAAAAGTCTCAACAGATTAGTTTTTATATTGAATTGTATTTACTTTTTCTTAATTAGTGAAATTTGTCAGAATTTGCCTAAATTCAGTGACTCTTTTTATGGTTTCACAATGAGTGAGTTGTGTATATCGCTTTATGTTATTCATTGATATTTTTTGAAAAATTTGATTGGTGTAAACCCTGTCACATGACATGCTGTATTTGGAAAGGTTCTTTGAAAACGGCTGATAGAAAAATGATGTTGCACGGTTATATTTAGAAAAAAAATGATATTGCACGGCTATTTTTAAATTTCTTTAAATTATTAGGAATTCCGCTTTAAAATCCTTCATAATATTGTTCATATTTTTGCTTATTAAACTGTGCCTTTAGTTCTCTAACACTGCACATAAATTTAATTCGCGTGATATAAGCTGTCGCGGTTTTCGTGAGCAGGTTACAATGGCGAAAGTTTATATCCGCGAAAAGGTCGGAGGAAAATGAATGATGATGAATGGTTATATTTGCCACGCTGTAAGTATTGGGAGACATAATCTGTTTATCTTTTTGTATTTGATTGCTTACACACTCCGATTCCACTTTACATTTTAACGTCACTATTGGTATTTGGATCTCGAGACAGATGTTAGAACATGACGTTGGTTGTTAAAGACACTACTTCTAGTGATTTACGGGTCTCGGTGACAGTTATCCATATACTATTGATCACATGCCTATCGACAATGAGGTTGCGGGTTCGACCTTACTGCGGTGTGGGCAGGATGTGTTCAAATCCGACCTAATAGACAAGGATTGCCAGTTTTACTGCCGGGCTCTTTCCATTGGTACTCCAAGGGAATTACAAATATAATCAAAACAACTAGAATTACAAATATACCGAGAACAAGGAGAATTACAATATACCCACAACAACTAGAATTATAAATGTACTCAGTACATCCAGAATTACAAATATACTCAAAACAACCAGATTACAAATATACCCAAAACAACTAGACTTTAAAATATCTTCAGGACAACCAGAATTACAAATATACTCAGGACAACCAGAATTACAAAATATACTCGGGACAAACAGAATTACAAATATACTCAGAAAAACAAGAATTGCAAATACACTCAGGACAACCAGAATTACAAATATACTCAGAACAACCAAAATTACAAATATACACAGAACAACCTGAAGTTCAAGTATACTTAGAACAACCCGAATTTCAAATATATACCAAGACAACCAGAATTACAATTATACTCATGAAAACCAGAATTACAAATATACTCAGGACCACCAGAATTACAAATATACTCAGGAAAACCAGAATTACAAAAATACTCAGGACAACAAAAATTACAAATATACTCAGGACGACCATAATTACAAATTTACTCAAGACCACCAGAATTAGAAATATACTCAGAACAACCAGAATTACAAATATACTCAGAACAAACAGAATTAAAATATATCCAAAACAACTATAATTACAAATATACTCAGGAAAACCAGAATTACGAATATACTCAGGACAATCAGAATTATAAATATACTCAAAGCAACTAGAAATACAAATACACTCAGAACAAGCAGAATTACAAATATAATCAAAACAACTAGAATTACAAATATACCCAGAACAAGGAGAATTACAATATACCCACAACAACTAGAAATATAAATGTACTCAGTACATCCAGAATTACAAATATACTCAAAACAACCAGATTACAAATATAATCAAAACAACTAGACTTTAAAATATCTTCAGGACAACCGGAATTACAAATATACTCAGGACAACCAGAATTACAAAATATACTCGGGACAAACAGAATTACAAATATACTCAGAAAAACAAGAATTGCAAATACACTCAGGACAACCAGAATTACAAATATACTCAGAACAACCAAAATTACAAATATACACAGAACAACCTGAAGTTCAAGTATACTTAGAACAACCCGAATTTCAAATATATTCAAGACAACCAGAATTACAATTATACTCAGGAAAACCAGAATTACAAATATACTCAGGACCACCAGAATTACAAATATACTCAGGAAAACCAGAATTACAAAAATACTCAGGACAACAAAAATTACAAATATACTCAGGACGACCATAATTACAAATTTACTCAAGACCACCAGAATTAGAAATATACTCAGAACAACCAGAATTACAAATATACTCAGAACAAACAGAATTAAAATATATCCAAAACAACTATAATTACAAATATACTCAGGAAAACCAGAATTACGAATATACTCAGGACAATCAGAATTATAAATATACTCAAAGCAACTACAAATACAAATACATTCAGAACAAGCAGAATTACAAATATAATCAAAACAACTAGAATTACAAATATACCCAGAACAAGGAGAATTACAATATACCCACAACAACTAGAATTACAAATGTACTCAAAACAACCAGATTACAAATATACTCAAAACAACCAGATTACAAATATACTCAAAACAACCAGACTTTAAAATATACTCAAAACAACCAGACTTTAAAATATCTTCAGGACAACCAGAATTACAAATATACTCAGGACAACCAGAATTACAAAATATACTCGGGACAAACAGAATTACAAATATACTCAGAAAAACAAGAATTGCAAATACACTCAGGACAACCAGAATTACAAATATACTCAGAACAACCAAAATTACAAATATACACAGAACAACCTGAAGTTCAAGTATACTTAGAACAACCTGAATTTCAAATATACTCAAGACAACCAGAATTACAATTATACTCAGGAAAACCAGAATTACAAATATACTCAGGACCACCAGAATTACAAATCTACTCAGGAAAACCAGAATTACAAAAATACTAAGGACAGCAAAAATTACAAATATACTCAGGACGACCATAATAACAAATTTACTCAAGACCACCAGAATTACAAATATACTCAGAACAACCAGAATTACAAAAATGCACAGAACAACCTGAAGTTCAAGTATACTTAGAACAACCTGAATTTCAAATATATTCAAGACAACCAGAATTCTAATTATACTCAGGAAAACTAGAATTACAAATATACTCAGGACCACCAGAATTACAAATATACTCAGGAAAACCAGAATTACAAAAATACTCAGGACAACCAAAATTACAAATATACTCAGGGCGACCAAAATTACAAATTTACTCAAGACCACCAGAATTACAAATATACACAGAACAACCAGAATTACAAATATACTCAGAACAAACAGAATTAAAATATATCCAAAACAACTATAATTACAAATATACTCAGGAAAACCAGAATTACGAATATACTCGGGACAATCAGAATTACAAATATACTCAAAGCAACTAGAAATACAAATACACTCAGAACAAGCAGAATTACAAATATAATCAAAACAACTAGAATTACAAATATACCCAGAACAAGGAGAATTACAATATACCCACAACAACTAGAACTACAAATGTACTCAGTACATCCAGAATTACAAATATACTCAAATCAACCAGATTACAAATATACTCAAAACAACTAGACTTTAAAATATCTTCAGGACAACCAGAATTACAAATATACTCAGGACAACCAGAATTACAAAATATACTCGGGACAAACAGAATTACAAATATACTCAGAAAAACAAGAATTGCAAATACACTCAGGACAACCAGAATTACAAAAATACACAGAACAACCTGAAGTTCAAGTATACTTAGAACAACCTGAATTTCAAATATATTCAAGACAACCAGAATTACAATTATACTCGGGAAAACTAGAATTACAAATATACTCTGGACCACCAGAATTACAAATATACTCAGGAAAACCAGAATTACAAAAATACTCAGGACAACCAAAATTACAAATATTCTCAGGACGACCAAAATTACAAATTTACTCAAGACCACCAGAATTACAAATATACTCAGAACAACCAGAATTACAAATATACTCAGGACAATCAGAATTACAAATATACTCAAAGCAACTAGAAATACAAATACACTCAGAACAAGCAGAGTTACAAATATAATCAAAACAACTAGAATTACAAATATACCCAGAACAAGGAGAATTACAATATACCCACAACAACTAGAATTACAAATGTACTCAGTACATCCAGAATTACAAATATACTCAAAACAACCAGATTACAAATATACTCAAAACAACTAGACTTTAAAATCTCTTCAGGACAACCGGAATTACAAATATACTCAGGACAACCAGAATTACAAAATATACTCGGGACAAACAGAATTACAATTATACTCAGAAAAACCAGAATTGCAAATACACTCAAAACAACCAGAATTACAAATATACTCAGAACAACCAAAATTACAAATATACACAGAACAACATGAAGTTCAAGTATACTTAGAACAACCTGAATTTCAAATATATTCAAGACAACCAGAATTACAATTATACTCAGGAAAACCAGAATTACAAATATACTCAGGACCAACAGAATTACAAATATACTCAGGAAAACCGGAATTACAAAAATACTCAGGACAACCAAAATTACAAATACACTCAGAACAAGCAGAATTACAAATATAATCAAAACAACTAGAATTACAAATATACCCAGAACAAGGAGAATTACAATATGCCCACAACAACTAGAATTACAAATGTACTCAGTACATCCAGAATTACAAATATACTCAAAACAACTAGATTATAAATATACTCAAAACAACTAGACTTTAAAATATCTTCAGGACAACCAGAATTACAAATATACTCAGGACAACCAGAATTACAAAATATACTCGGGACAAACAGAATTACAAACATACTCAGAAAATCCAGAATTGCAAATACACTCAGGACAACCAGAATTACAAATATACTCAGAACAACCAAAATTACAAATATACACAGAACAACCTGAAGTTCAAGTATACTTAGAACAACCTGAATTTCAAATATACTCAAGACAACCAGAATTACAATTATACTCAGGAAAACCAGAATTACAATTATGGTCGTCCTTAGTATATTTGTAATTCTGGTTTTCCTGAGTATATTTGTAATTCTGGAGGTCCTGAGTATATTTGTACAAATTTACTCAAGACCACCAGAATTACAAATATACTCAGTACAATCAGAATTACAAATATACTCAAAACAAACAGAATTAGAATATATCCGAAACAACTATAATTACAAATATACCCAGGAAAACCAGAATTACGAATATGCTCTGGACAATCAGAATTACAAATATACTCAAAGCAACTAGAAATACAAATACACTCAGAACAAGCAGAATTACAAATATACTCAAAACAACTAGAATTACAAATTAATATACTCAGGAAAACCAGAATTACACAGATAGGGCTTATTGTTCAAGAACAATTAGAATAGTCTTTCCCAGATTCCCGTAAGACATTAATTTTTCTCCATGTGTTGTTTTGAACTTGACTTCATAGGCTGTTGGGCCATTTTTAAGGCAGAATAAACCATTTCTGTGATCCTGAGTAAAACAATACATGGTTGCCAAGGACTTTTTGGCCGTTGCTAAAGACAAAAAACTGATTAACCGAAATGAGTCAAGGGCTCGAACTCGAAAACGGTTCATCACACAGTTTCGGACCAATGTATCAAACGAGGGTCTTGATGAGAGGAATATTTCTCCCATTTATTATCTTCTTCTATCTTTTATTGTTTTTGAGTTGTAATGACAACAAGTTTCGAGGTCTAAGGTCGAGGTCACTTATGAACTTTGAGATTTTCTTTAAGAACATGTCATAGGACAACAAATGGTGAAGACCTTTCATGATTTCGACTTACGGTTTGTGAGTTTTTGTGATAAGCGCATTACTTGGAACATTCAAGGTATACCGCTCGCCTCCGCTAGTCAGAAATGTTTAGAAAAATTATGTCATAAAAATGTCTCAAAAATTCCTCAACATGTCGCACTTTTCAGATTTCATGAATCAGTTATAGTTGCAGAGATTATGCGATAACAAGGTTTTGGGCAGGTAACTCCGTAATGATAAATGTTTTGGTTTCACAGGGTGAATTTCGAATAGACTTTCAGTGCCCAAAACTTGTCGCGAAAGACCAAAATGATATGTCGCGTAGTTTTTAAACTGTTTGGTTTTGAAAGTTGGTGGGAAAAAAAGAAAAATATTATCAAAGCAAAAACAATAAGGTCTTCTCACTGAATTTCAAATACACTCAGCACAACCAGAAGTACAATTATACTCAGGACAACCAGAATTAAAAATATACTCAAAACAAACAGAGTTACAAATATACTCAAAGCAACTAGAATTACAAATATGCTCAGAAAAAACCCATCTTAGTTAAGGTTTCCTTTTTTCGGATATAATATTTACTGTGTTAAACACAACTGATTGGAATGGATTAATGGATTTTACCCTCCATTTAGAAAATAACCGCAATTGCCTTCTAATAACAATAACAGGTTTTCAATAACTAATTATGAACATCTTATCACTGTAAGGTCCCAGTACAATACGTTTAATCTTTTTTATAACAGCGTTTACTTGTATGAGAATTCAACTTGATCTTAACAGAGTAATAATCAAAGTGTTCATCTAATATATCAAACAGAATAAATCTAACACTCATAGTTAACAATATAATCATCTAAGTCCCTGACTGTTATATCTTCACATGTATGGTTTACTGTACTTACCCTCAAAATGAACGTCTAACTTAGTTGATGTTAAAGAAATCTTTAACCGTGTTTCTTGGGCAATGTAAAACATTTGTTTGATTTGAAACTGTTGGCATGAACAAAGACATCTAGCAATAAGGAAATTTTTTAATACTTTTTAAGGGTTTACGGGAAATCGAAATGTCGTACGAAGAATGTATACATATCTTGAAACAGAATGTCGTATGAAGGATGTATACATATGTTGAAACAGATAATTTATTATTTTAATGAGGACAAACAGAATTACAAATATGTTCAGGAAAACCAGAATTACAAATATACTCAGAACAACCAGATTAACAAATATACTCTGGACAACCAGAATTACAAATATACTCAGAACAACCAGATTAACAAATATACTCAGAACAACCAGAATAACAAATATACTCAGGACAACTAGAATTACAAATATACTCAGAACAACCATAATTACAAATATACTCAGGAAAACCAGAATTAAAAAAAACTCAGGACAACCAGAATTACAAATATACTCAGGACGACCATAATTACAAATTTACTCAAGACCACCAGAATTACAAATATACTCAGAACAACCAGAATTACAAATATACTCAAAACAAACAGAATTAGAATATATCCGAAACAACTATAATTACAAATATACTCAGGAAAACCAGAATTACGAATATGCTCAGGACAATCAGAATTACAAATATACTTAAAGGAACTAGAAATACAAATACACTCAGAACAAGCAGAATTACAAATATACTCAAAACAACTAGAATTACAAATTAATATACTCAGGAAAACCAGAATTACACAGATAGGGCTTATTGTTCAAGAACAATTAGAATAGTCTTTCCCAGATTCCCGTAAGACATTAATTTTTCTCCATGTGTTGTTTTGAACTTGACTTCATAGGCTGTTGAGCCATTTTTTAGGCAGAATAAACCATTTCTGTGATCCTGAGTAAAACAATACATGGTTGTCAAGGACTTTTTTGGCCGTTGCTAAGAACAAAAAACTGATTAACCGAAATGAGTCAAGGGCTCGAACTCGAAAACGGTTCATCACACAGTTTCGGACCAATGTATCAAACGAGGGTCTTGATGAGAGGAATATTTCTCCCATTTATTGTTTTCTTCTATCTTTTATTGTTTTTGAGTTGTAATGACAACAAGTTTCGAGGTCTAAGGTCGAGGTCACTTATGAACTTTGAGATTTTCTTTAAGAACATGTCACAGGACAACAAATGGTGAAGACCTTTCATGATTTCGACTTACGGTTTGTGAGTTTTTGTGATAAGCGCATTACTTGGAACATTCAAGGTATACCGCTCGCCTCCGCTAGTCAGAAATGTTTAGAAAAATTATGTCATAAAAATGTCTCAAAAATTCCTCAACATGTCGCACTGTTCAGATTTCATGTATCAGTTATAGTTGCAGAGATTATGCGATAACAAGGTTTTGGGCAGGTAACTCCGTAATGATAAATGTTTTGGTTTCACAGGGTGAATTTCGAATAGACTTTCAGTGCCCAAAACTTGTCGCGAAAGACCAAAATGATATGTCGCGTAGTTTTTAAACTGTTTGGTTTTGAAAGTTGGTGGGAAAAAAAGAAAAATGTTATCAAAGGAAAAACAATAAGGTCTTCTCACTGAATTTCTAATACACTCAGCACAACCAGAAGTACAATTATACTCAGGACAACCAGAATTACAAATATACTCAAAACAAACAGAGTTACAAATATACTCAAAACAACTAGAATTACAAATATACTCAGAAAAAAACCCATCTTAGTTAAGGTTTCCTTTTTTCGGATATAATATTTACTGTGTTAAACACAACTGATTGGAATGGATTAATGGATTTTACCCTCCATTTAGAAAATAACCGCAATTGCCTTCTAATAACAATAACAGGTTTTCAATAACTAATTATGAACATCTTATCACTGTAAGGTCCCAGTACAATACGTTTAATCTTTTTTATAACAGCGTTTAC
This sequence comes from Limnoperna fortunei, assembly GCA_944474755.1. NCBI lineage: Eukaryota > Metazoa > Mollusca > Bivalvia > Mytilida > Modiolidae > Limnoperna > Limnoperna fortunei. The sequence goes on from OX104120.1 coordinate 63,441,006, forward strand.
TTGTATGAGAATTCAACTTGATCTTAACAGAGTAATAATCAAAGTGTTCATCTAATATATCAAACAGAATAAATCTAACACTCATAGTTAACAATATAATCATCTAAGTCCCTGACTGTTATATCTTCACATGTATGGTTTACTGTACTTACCCTCAAAATGAACGTCTAACTTAGTTGATGTTAAAGAAATCTTTTACCGTGTTTTTTGGGCAATGTAAAACATTTGTTTGATTTGAAACTGTTGGCATGAACAAAGACATCTAGGAATAAGGAAATTTTTTAATACTTTTTAAGGGTTTACGGGAAATCGAAATGTCGTACGAAGAATGTATACATATCTTGAAACAGAATGTCGTATGAAGGATGTATACATATGTTGAAACAGAAAATTTATTATTTTAATGAGGACAAACAGAATTACAAATATGTTCAGGAAAACCAGAATTACAAATATACTCAGAACAACCAGATTAACAAATATACTCTGGACAACCAGAATTACAAATATACTCAGAACAACCAGAATCACAAATATACTCAGAACAACAAGAATTACAAATATACTCAAGAAAACCAGAATTACAAATATACTCAGGACAACCAGAATTACAAATATACCCAGGAAAACCAGAATTACAAATATACTCTGGACAACCAGAATTACAAATATACTCAGGAAAACCAGAATTACAAATATAATGAGGACAACCAGAATTACAAATATACTCAGAACAACCAGAATTACAAATATAACGAGGACATCAGAATTACAAATATACTCAGGACAACCTGAATTACAAATATACTCAGGACAACCATAATTACAAATATACTCTGGACAACCAGAATTACAAATATGCTCAGGAAAACCAGAATTACAAATATAATGAGGACAACCAAAATTACAAATATGCTCAGGAAAACCAGAATTACAAATATAATGAGGACAACCAGAATTACAAATATACTCAGAACAACCAGAATTACAAATATAACGAGGACATCAGAATTACAAATATACTCAGAAAAAGGAGAATTACAAATATACTCTGGACAACCAGAATTACAAATATACTCTGGACAACCAGAATTACAAATATACTCAGGAAAACCAGAATTACAAATATAATGAGGACAACCAGAATTACAAATATACTCAGGAAAACCAGAATTACAAATATAATGAGGACAACCAGAATTACAAATATACTCTGGACAACCAAATATACTCAGGAAAACCAGAATTACAAATATAATAAGGACAACCAGAATTACAAATATACTCAAGAAAACCAGAATTGCAAATATACTCAGGACAACCAGAATTACAAATATAATGAGGACAACCAAAATTACAAATATACTCAGAACAACCAGAATTACAAATATACTCTGGACAACCAGGATTACAAATATACTCAGGAAAACCAGAATTACAAATATACTCTTGACAACCAGAATTACAAATATACTCAGGAAAACCAGAATTTGAAATATACTCTGGACAACCAGAATTACAAATATACTCTGGACAACCAGAATAACAGATATACTCAAGATAACCAGAATAACAAATATACTCAGGACAACCAGAATTACAAATATACTCAGGACAACCAGAATTACAAATTTACTCTGGACAACCAGAATAACAAATATACTCAAGAGAACCAGAATTACAAATATACTCAGAACAACCAGAATTACAAATGTACTCAGAACAACCAGAATTACAAATATACTCAGGACAACCAGAATAACAAATATACTCTGGACAACCAGAATAACAAATATACTGAGGACAACCAGAATTACAAATATACTGAGGACAACCAGAATTACAAATATACTCAGGACAACCACAAGTACAAATATACTCAGGAAAACAAGAATTACAAATATACTCAGAACAACCAGAATTACAGATACACTCAGGACAACCAGAATTACAACTATACTCATGACAACCAGAATTACAAATATACTGAAGACAAACAGAATTACAAATATACTCAGGCTATAATTGAATTACAAATATACTCTGGACAACCAAAATTACAAAAATACTCTGGACAACCAGAATTACAAATATACTCAGGACAACCAGAATTATAAATATACTGAGGACAACCAGAATTACAAATATACTCAGAGCAACCAGAATTATAAATATTCTGAGGACAACCAGAATTACAAATATACTCAGGACAACCGGTATTATAAATATACTGAGGACAAGCAGAATTACAAATATACTCTTGACAACCAAAATTACAAATATACTCAATGCAACCAGAATTACAAATATTCTGAGGACAACCATAATTACAAATATACTCTGGACAACCAGAATTACAAATATACTCAGGAAAACCGGAATTACAAATATAATGAGGACAACCAAAATTACAAATATGCTCAGGAAAACCAGAATTACAAATATAATGAGGACAACCAGAATTACAAATATACTCAGAACAACCAGAATTACAAATATAACGAGGACATCAGAATTACAAATATACTCAGAAAAAGGAGAATTACAAATATACTCTGGACAACCAGAATTACAAATATACTCTGGACAACCAGAATTACAAATATACTCAGGAAAACCAGAATTACAAATATAATGAGGACAACCAGAATTACAAATATACTCAGGAAAACCTGAATTACAAATATAATGAGGACAACCAGAATTACAAATATACTCTGGACAACCAAATATACTCAGGAAAACCAGAATTACAAATATAATAAGGACAACCAGAATTACAAATATACTCAAGAAAACCAGAATTGCAAATATACTCAGGACAACCAGAATTACAAATATAATGAGGACAACCAAAATTACAAATATACTCAGAACAACCAGAATTACAAATATACTCTGGACAACCAGGATTACAAATATACTCAGGAAAACCAGAATTACAAATATACTCTTGACAACCAGAATTACAAATATACTCAGGAAAACCAGAATTTGAAATATACTCTGGACAACCAGAATTACAAATATACTCTGGACAACCAGAATAACAGATATACTCAAGATAACCAGAATAACAAATATACTCAGGACAACCAGAATTACAAATATACTCAGGACAACCAGAATTACAAATATACTCTGGACAACCAGAATAACAAATATACTCAAGAGAACCAGAATTACAAATATACTCAGAACAACCAGAATTACAAATGTACTCAGAACAACCAGAATTACAAATATACTCAGGACAACCAGAATAACAAATACTCTGGACAACCAGAATAACAAATATACTGAGGACAACCAGAATTACAAATATACTGAGGACAACCAGAATTACAAATATACTCAGGACAACCACAAGTACAAATATACTCATGAAAACAAGAATTACAAATATACTCAGAACAACCAGAATTACAAATACACTCAGGACAACCAGAATTACAACTATACTCATGACAACCAGAATTACAAATATACTGAAGACAAACAGAATTACAAATATACTCAGGCTATAATTGAATTACAAATATACTCTGGACAACCAAAATTACAAAAATACTCTGGACAACCAGAATTACAAATATACTCAGGACAACCAGAATTATAAATATACTGAGGACAACCAGAATTACAAATATACTCAGAGCAACCAGAATTATAAATATTCTGAGGACAACCAGAATTACAAATATACTCAGGACAACCGGTATTATAAATATACTGAGGACAACCAGAATTACAAATATACTCTTGACAACCAAAATTACAAATATACTCAATGCAACCAGAATTACAAATATTCTGAGGACAACCAGAAATACAAATATACTCAGGAGAACCAGAATTACAAATACACTCAGGACAACCAGAATTAGAAATATACTCAAAACAACCAGAATTACAAATATACTCTGGACAACCAGAATTATATATATACTCAGGAAAACCAGAATTACAAATATACTCTGGACAACCAGAATTACAAATATACTCAGAAAAACCAGAATTACAAATATGAGGACAACCAGAATTACAAATATACTCAGAACAACCAGAATTACAAATATAACGAGGACATCAGAATTACAAATATACTCAGGACAACCAGAATTACAAATATACTCTGGACAACCAGAATTACAAATATACTCAGGAAAACCAGAATTACAAATATAATGAGGACAACCAGAATTACAAATATGCTCAGGAAAACAAGAATTACAAATATAATGAGGACAACCAGAATTACAAATATACTCTGAACAACCAGAATTACAAATATAACGAGGACATCAGAATTACAAATATACTCAGGACAACCTGAATTACAAATATACTCAGGACAACCAGAATTACAAATATACTCTGGACAACCAGAATTATAAGTATACTCAGGAAAACCAGAATTACAAATATAATGAGGAAAACCAGAATTACAAATATAATGAGGACAACCAGAATTACAAATATACTCAGAACAACCAGAATTACAAATATAACGAGGACACCAGAATTACAAATATACTCAGGACAACCTGAATTACAAATATACTCAGGACAACCAGAATTACAAATATACTCTGGACAACCAGAATTACAAATATACTCAGGAAAACCAGAATTACAAATATAATGAGGGCAACCAGAATTACAAATATTCTCAGGAAAACCAGAATTACAAATATAATGAGGACAACCAGAATTACAAATATACTCCGGACAACCAGAATTACAAATATACTCAGGAAAACCAGAATTACAAATATAATGAGGACAACCAGAATTACAAATATACTCAGAACAACCAGAATTACAAATATACTCAGGAAAACCAGAATAACAAATATACTCCGAACAACCAGAATTACAAATATACTCTGGACAAACAGAATTACAAATATACTCAGAACAACCAGAATTACAAATATACTCAGGACAACCAGAATTACAAATATACTCAGGAAAACAAGAATTACAAATATACTCAGAACAACCAGAATTACAAATATACTCAGGAAAACCAGAATTACAAATATAATGAGGACAACCAGAATTACAAATATACTCAGGAAAAGCAGAATTACAAATATAATGAGGACAACCAGAATTACAGATATACTCAGAACAACCAGAATTACAAATATAACGAGGACATCAGAATTACAAATATACTCAGGAAAACCAGAATTACAAATATACTTTGGACAACCAGAATTACAAATATACTCAGGAAAACCAGAATTAAAAATATAATGAGGACAACCAGAATTACAAATATACTCATGAAAACCAGAATTACAAATATAATGAGGACAACCGGAATTACAAATATACTCTGGATAACCAGAATTACAAATATAATGAGGACAACCAGAATTACAAATATACTCAGGAAAACCAGAATTACAAATGTAATGAGGACAACCAGAATTACAAATATACTCTGGACAACCAGAATTACAAATATACTCAGAAAAACCAGAATTACAAATATAACGAGGACATCAGAATTACAAATATACTCAGGAAAACCAGAATTACAAATATACTCAGAACAACCAGAATTACAAATATACTCAGGACAACCAAAATTACAAATATACTCTGGACAACCAGAATTACAAATATACTCAGGAAAACCAGAATTACAAATATAATGAGGACAACCAGAATTACAAATATACTCAGGAAAACCAGAATTACAAATATAATGAGGACAACCAGAATTACAAATATACTCAGAACAACCAGAATTACAAATATAACGAGGACATCAGAATTACAAATATACTCAGGAAAACCAGAATTACAAATATAATGAGGACAACCAGAATTACAAATATACTCTGGATAACCAGAATTACAAATATACTCAGGAAAACCAGAATTACAAATATAATGAGGACAACCAGAATTACAAATATACTCAGGAAAACCAGAATTACAAATGTAATGAGGACAACCAGAATTACAAATATACTCAGAAAAACCAGAATTACAAATATAATGAGGACAACCAGAATTACAAATATACTCAGTAAAACCAGAATTACAAATATACTCAGTAAAACCAGAATTACAAATATAATTAGGACAACCAGAATTACAAATATACTCAGAACAACCAGAATTACAAATATAACGAGGACATCAGAATTTCAAATATACTCAGGAAAACCAGAATTACAAATATACTCTGGACAACCAGAATTACAAATATACTCAGGAAAACCAGAATTACAAATATAATGAGGACCACGAAAATTACAAATATACTCAGGAAAACCAGAATTACAAATATAATGAGGACAACCAGAATTACAAATATACTCTGGACAACCAAATATACTCAGGAAAACAAGAATTACAAATATATTGAGGACAACCAGAATTACAAATATACTCAGGAAAACCAGAATTACATATATAATGAGGACAACCAGAATTACAAATATACTCAGAACAACCAGAATTACAAATATACTCAGAGCAACCAGAATTACAAATATACTCCGAAAAAAACATTTTAGTTAAGGTTTCCTTTTGTCAGATATAATAATTACTGTGTTAAACACAACTGATTTCAATACGTGCTGGAATGGATTAATGGATTTTACCCTCCTTTTAGAAAATAACAGCAATTGTCAAACAGTTTTTCTTTTACTGTGTACTAATTATGAATATCTGATCACTGTAAGGTCCCAGTTCAATAGTTTTAATCTTTTTTTCATAACAGCATTATGCATGTATGAGAATTCAACTTGATCTGAACAGGGTAATAATCAAATATATCTAATATATCAAACTGAATAAATCTAACACTCATAGTTAACAATATAATCATCTAAGTCCCTGACTGTAATATGTTCACATGTATGATTTACTGTACTTACCCTCAAAATGAACGTCTAACTTAGTTGATGTTAAAGAAATCCTTTACCGTGTTTCTTGGGCAATGTAAAATATTTGTTTGATGCGAAACTGTTGGCATGAACAAAGACACCTAGGAATAAGTACATTTTTTAAAATACTTTTTAAGGGTTTACGGGAAATCGAAATGTCGTACGAAGATTGTATAAATATGTTGAAACAGAATGTCGTACGAACGATGTATACATATGTTGAAACAGATAATTTATTATTTTATGTTGTTTTGCGGATGGGCATTTTAATCACAAAGAAAAATTATACTTTTATTTAATACAGCATATTATTGCAGACATATCACCGAATCTGAACACATTATTTTGGACATGGAGTAAAGAACTCTTGTACTAAGACATGCATATTTACTAGTACTAAATAACACATCAAGATAACTTTGAATAAAAAAAAATGTTCTGCAGGCATCACATGCCTACATAAATTGGGATGTGTAAACCATGATGTACGATTTTTATGTTAATTAATGTTTTTTTTTGAACGCATAAACGCTTTTTACACTAAATATTATCGACATGTCCATTTCACGTTCCACTAATGGTAAAAGTTATCCTATGTGCTTGTCACTTGCTGTCAAAATACTCTTAAAGCTAGATAGTTTTGGATTCATAGAGTTGGAAAACAACATTGTTTCTTTTCTATCAGATTTGTTTTGTTATCATTTTAACAACTTTTAGACGGACTGAAGACTTTTACCGAATAGCTTGGTATATTAGAAAAAAGATAATGTATTCTCCATAAAGTTTAGGTGTTTTAAAGCATAGTTAAATAAGAAAAAACGGAAAGTTAAAAAAAAATGTCTTGCGTTTAAAATTCAAACTTATGCATAACATTAAAAACAAGTTATGTTAATAACAACGGTCAAGACAGATTCAAGATTCAAGATTCTTTATTAATTCAAGCCCCGATAGAGGCTGTGAATATAAACAATAACAACATATATACATGTGCAAACAAGATATGACGAACATGGCATTTTGAAAATATTAGCAGATAAGGGAGGCAATATAATTAAAAAAAAATACTATCTAGTTAATGATAAGACAATTTTGCATATTTAAGTCAATAAAATGCACTAGAAACTTACAGAGAGGGAGATAACTCATTGATCTACGAATCTGTCATACATGTTTGTTGACCTGACATTTCTTAGATATGAATCAAAACATAAAATAACACGTTAAAACATTCATTATATGGCTGTAAATGCAACTATTAACATTAAATGTGACTATAGTATATATATCCTTCCCTTTCATTCTTGCATATAAACTGTCTTTCTTACTTCATAAAGTAAACTGTTCTCACTTGCTGCTTTCATCAAAATGTTCTTTATATACAAATGCAACCTTCTTTCTCTCTATACAAATGCAAAGGTAGTACTCTGCATACCTCTTTTCACCATACAAATATGACTTTTAACACATTCGTTCTCTCTGTACATATACTACCACACTGACGATCATCTTAACTTATGGAAAACATTCTAAATATATATAAGTTTATCACTCAAAAACTCAATCCCCTTGGTTCGTCATCGTCGCTGCTTTCTGTGTCATACATGGGCGAGGCTGAAGTTTCTCTGGATGTATCCAGTGTCAAACTAAAATCAGGAATGGTGCTGTCAGGAGCATTGGAGATGCGAGTGGAAGCTTACCAACAGGCGCACAATTAGTACATTAAGGTCTGTTGTAAAATTTATGAAAAACAATTAACAATAAAATGTTAGTAAAATAAGAAAGTAAATGCATTTATTTCATGAAATAAAAAAACGCCAAAGCCCCATATATCTAGTAAAGATAGAAGTTACAGACAAGCAGTGCTTGACAACAACATGATAATGATATAGAACAACAACAACAAAATGAAATTAACAAGACTATATTAAGGCTGAAATGATAATATTTTTAAGAGAAAAGTAGTGCTTAACATAATCATTGGATAAACGTTAAAATACAACTGAATAAATAAAAGAAAATAAGTTTCCATATAATTAGCAATTTCAAAGGCAATACAAATTGAATTATTCCGGTAATCTAATTAGCCAATTAAACAGTGACACATGCCATTTACAACTTTGTTAATTTAATAATGATTAACAAACTATGAAGACAAATGAAATAATTTTACCATTATTTCAAATAAAAAAGTTTCATTGCTGACCATGTCGTAAATTATTTTAAATCTAATTAGCAACTTACAATAAAAAATGCACGAATTTTATATAGTGATGTAAGAATACACAAGACTTGTATGTAATTATCAATAAGGTATTCTGTCCCTTATTCTTATTGTACAACATTTAAGTTAATAAAATAAATGATTATAGTCAAAGAATGTAACATATGGTATCAAGTATAAAGAAATAAATAAATAAGACTTTCTAGTACAACATCTTCTGTGTGTCCAAGAACATAAATCCACAACACAAGACCTGAAGGCATGGTGTTTCACTCGAACTGGTCTGGTGCAGATAACGCATTCAGAGGACGAGGACATGAGGAGAAAAAAGGTTTATTTAGAGCAACACCTTTGTCTTTTTTATTTGTTTTTTTTATGATTCAATTTGATTGGTTTTGCTGTAACTGACCTATCATAAGACATTATTTTGTGCACTCCTACCTCCCAAGCTGAAGTCACAATCATGTGTGTCTTTGATATTGTTTCTGTTAGACCTTAAAAGGTACAGTGAATAAAATTTTAATGGTACAATATTGTACTGCTTGATGTTTGTATAATGACATTCAAAGGCAATCAATTGATTTTATAGCTCCTTGAATTTTCAATTAAAACGAAAACTTGTGTTTTCAATAGATAAAAAAGTAATAATTGTATGCCCAAGCTGCTAATGAAACTAAATAAGACAAAATTGTTATAATAGAAAATTTTAAAAAGAATGCACAATACTCAAATATTTTTAATGATGTGTGTCATTACTTTCATTTATAAATGTGTGTATTAAATTCATATATTTGAAAAAATTATAATTTGTGTTGTATTGTGAGCTTCTTAAATTTCAGTTACTTATTATTTCTTGCTAAACAAAAACAAAAATTGTTCTAAAATATATTTTGGGGTGTAAATTTAATAAGCAATTTACAATAAAAGAATAAAAGACATAAAAGAATGTAAAATATGAAATCGAGTATAAAAAATAAGTAAATAATACTTACCAGCTTCTGTGTGTCCAAGAATTACATAATCCACATCACAAAGCCTGAACGGTAATGACATGGTGTTTACTGGTCTGGTGCAGATAACACATTCAGAGGACATGATGGAGAAAAAAGTGCGTTATAAAGCTGCACCTATTTCTTTTATACTTCTTTTGCTATAGCTGACCCATCATAAGACATTAAATTTTGTGGTACCCCTACCTCACAAACTGAAGTCACAATCATGTGTGTCTTTGATATTGATTCTGTAAGACTTCAAAAGTTCATATTTTACATTCTTTGACTATAATCATTTAATTACCTTAAATGTTGTACAATAAGATTAATGGACAGAATACCTTATTGATAATTACATACAAGTCTTGTATATTCTGACATCACTATATAAAATTCATGCATTTTTTATTGTAAATTGCTTATTAAATTTACACCCCAAAGTATATTTTAGAAAAATTTTTGTTCCTCAAGGATCCATATTAAGACCTTTACTTTTTAATGTGTTTATTAATGATATTTTTTATTTTATAGATAAATGGTCTTTGTACAATTATGCAGACGACAATACTCTGTCATATTGCTCAAATAATTACTGTGAATTAATAAATGTCTTAGAAAGCGAAAGCAAAATTCTGATTGATTGGTTTCATGTAAACTGTATGCAGGCCAATCCAGAAAAAATTCAGGCCATTGCAGTTGGAAAAAAGTCTGCTCAGAAATCACCTTCTTTCAAAATTGGTGATATAAACATTACATGTGAAGAATCTGTTAAATTACTTGGTGTTGATATTGATTTTATGCTAAACTTTGATAACCATATTAAAAATATATGTCAAAAGGCAATACAACAATTGAATATATTGAAAAGGATTGGTAGAAACTTATGTAAGTTAAGCAGATTGACTGTTTTTCATACTTTTATGCTGTCTAATTTTAATTTCTGTCCATTGTCTTGGCATTTTTATTCTGTTGCCAACAGTATGAAAATTGAAAAAATCCAAGAGCGAGCACTTAGATATGTATATTCATATTATGAGTCCAAATATGAAGATCTATTAGTTCAAGCAAAAATGCATTCATTACATATAAAACGAATTAGAACCATAGCTTTAGAAACTTTTAAAATTTTACACGACTTAGCTCCACCTGTGTTATCAGACCTTATTAATAAACAGAATCTTATTTATAATTTCAGATATAGTAACTTGCAGCAGATACCATATATAAAAACAACAAGGTATGCGAAACAATATTTCAGGTATGCTGCTCTAGTCCTCTGGAACTCACTGCCTGAAGAATTCAGGCTGTGTTCTAATTTAATCAATTTAAGGCCTTGATGTCTAGTTGGGAGGACAAATCTTGCACATGCATAGCATGTAAACACTAAATTTGTTAAATTTTAACCTTAATCCAAGATTGGTGCAGTATAGATGAACCATATTGTTGTTTATGTGTTTGCTTTTGCAGTTGTGTCTTTTGCTCTCTTTTTATTTGCTTTTTGCCTTTTTCCTTTTGCTTTTTTTATATGTTTTTCAAATTCTTTAGTGCTCGCCATGTGTCTTTGTATGTATTATACATTACCATATGTATCGTATGTGTCTTGTCTTTGTCTTGTGTTGTTGCTTGTTTTTATTTTATGCATGTATTGCTTGTTTTATGTAAATTGTATTCTATGTATGCATGCACTGTATATATTGCACTTAATGTCGGTTCAAAAGCTCTCAAGAGCTTATGTTTTTGTTATATGACTTGCCGACTTTAAATAAAGTTTATTGTATTGTATTGACAGTGAGTAAGTAAAACTTAATAGTAAAATACACAAATATATGATTTAAAGGTAAATGTTCTGTAAACATTTAACTGCTTGATGTTTGTCAAGTGCATTTATAGCTCCATAAATTTTTAATTCAAACGAAAACCTTGTGTTTTCAGACGATAAAAAAGTAATAATTATATGGCCATTTTGCTAATGAAACTAAATGAGACCAATTAATTGTAATATCAAACTTTTATATTTTAAAAAGAATGCACTATACTCAAATATTTTAATGACGTTTGTCATTTCTTTATAAATGTGTATATTAAATTCATAAAGTTGGAAAAAATTATAAATTTTTTTTTGTATTGTGAGCTTCTTAAATTTCAATAAATAATATTTTTTTGCTAATCAAAACAAAAAATAGTTTTGGGACCAATTGTCCAAAAGTGGGACCTATTGGCAAAGACTTGGGACAAATTCGTTGGGACCAATTTGAATGTGGGACCATTCGACCAAACATCCAGAGTCCACCAACATTATCAATTAAATAAAACAAAAGCGCTTCAGATGGCTTGGACATGTTTTTAGTATGCAGAACTCAAGTCTTACTCAGACAGCCAGATGGACACCACAGGACAAACGACCAAGAGGAAGACCTAAAACAACTTGGAGAAAGACCGTTGAGAACGAGCTAAAAGAACTTAACATGTCATGGGGTGAGGCAGAAGTTTTGGCTAAGAAAAGATGCGAGATCTTGTGTGGACCTTATGCTTCAATCGGAGCGAAGAGGATAAGTAAGTAAGTAAGTAAACTACATTTACCTTTACTTATCGGTGAAAAGGTCGTTTGTATGTTTCACCATTATGTTCTGTTGTTAAGCTATGTTCCATGGCGTCGGCAATCTGGATTTTGGATCAACACAAAAAAACTCAAACTTTGAAGAAGATCATGTAAGTTACATTTCTACATCTGCCAAACGGTTTCTCATATTGTCCGAATAGTGTTTGTATCCTACAACGCTAAATTATAATTGAACCAACAAAACATGAAAAGAGCATTTCTAGAAGATATCGTGCTTGAAATTTTCGGCTCGTATGATATTGTAAAAATGACATCATAAAAAATACTTTTTAACGTTCTACGCTGATAACCTAACCCTTTGGTCGGAATGTATAAATCGATATCATATTCGATTTGGACAATTTGGGGTCAAAATAAAAAAAAAACACGCTTTTTATTAATAAAACATACTTTGTGGCATTTTAATGGTAGTATAAAACAAGCAACTGTTATGTTGTCAAAAAATATAGCTTTATTGTGTACACTAATAAATTAAAGTATATTTATCTGTTATTATTATATAAATTTTGATGCCTTAAGTTTGATGAAAATTAATTGGTACCAGTAGTAATTTTATGGATTTATTAAATTATCGAACCATAAATGAGGAAAATAATATTTTTTGAACTGGGGTAAGTTAATGATTAGTAAACCAACAGCCATTCCCACTACCCGCCCCCCCACCCCTTTTAAACCAAAAAAAAAACTAAAACCAAAACTTAAATTAAACAAATAAAAAATATGAACTTAAATATAATAAAAAAACATCTATTAAAAAGGGTATTAATAGTCGAAACACAAATATTGTCGTTACGTTCGTTAGTTGAGTTCATTTGTTTATTTTTCCGGAGGCAACTTGCGCCAGTCAAACATATATCGCTACAAAATAACGGAAACGTACTATGAGATATGTGTTACAATGATGCAATTTATTATCAAAACAAATAATTTCATATTTTTTTAATTAACCCAGTAAGTTCTTTAGATGTGTCGTCATCAGTGTACAGTTGGTTAATCTAAAAAACTTATAAACCTTGAAAAATGTATAAAGTCAAATGTTATGTACACTACAAATAATCTTGCATATCGTGCTATAGACGACGGAAATAAATTGACTTAACCGTCACTCCATCTTATAAAGAAAAGCCTTTCCTTTGTAATTTGCCACCAATAAGTGATTAGTAGACCTCTCATAGTGGAGCACTTGTGGTCCGGCAAGACCATCCTTGCCACACAATAGTTGTCTGTGTCGTTGTTCATCAGGGGAGATAACAATTGTTCATCAGGGGAGATAACAACAACATTGTTAGAATAGTTCCCGACGACATACACATTACCAGCATTGTCGACAGAGATACCTTGTGATAACTCAGAACACTTTCATCTTTAAATTCCTATTGTATTGTACCATGGAGAACACAGCATGTCACGGTATGTGTGTTCTGGTTAGTAAAGTAAAGTGTGTCACCAAAGGTAGCAGCATACGAATACAATGACATTTTCCTTTTAGCGATTTTTCTAACAGATTTGTCAGACAGGTTTAGCATCCGTATACCACGGTCACGAGTACAGTAGATCAATGTTCCTGCTTGCTATGCCGTCATTGGCAGATCCCACTAGAGTAGTTTTCTTGACTTTCCTGCTTTCTACATCAATTATACTGATGTATTCTTTACCTCATCCAGTAACAGCAATAGTGTTGTTGGGTATTATTGTTATATCGAAGGCATAGTTTGGTTGTAAACTGATGTCAAAGTCTTGATCTTTAGAAGCATCTTTGTTAAATCCTCTGACACAGTCTGTTTTGAAACAGGAAAATACCATTCTACCATCCGGCAACAGTGCACAGCCTCAACCTTTGTATCTGTATTCACTTGTAAAATAACTGATATATTGTCAATTGACTTGGATGGAGCGGGAGCTATCACACTTTGGGCTTGCTTTTCTTTTTTTTTCGCACAATCCCTAACTTATTAGAACTAGTACTAACTATTACTTCCCTAAATTGTTCGATTTCCTTGAGGATTTTTTGTAAAGCATCATTCATTTTGCACGACAAACTCACTCGATTTAGTATATTACTTCTTAGAAGTGATTTGAAATATTTATCTTTCTCTGATACATGTAGTTCTATTTGTTTCATGGAAAGGAATTCTGGAGGTCTGATGCGTGTTGTTTGATGTTGATAATGTTTTCCTGGTACTCATTGACCTTCTTCTTGTTCTTTACTATTGAATCCGGCAATTGACCAATCATCTTGCTCTCTTTATACTCTGCTTCATGCGGTTCCTTCATTATACCTTCCTGCAATTTGTCGAGTTGAGCATTGAATTTTATTCTTGTTTGCTCTATTTCTTTTTCAATCAATTTTCTTTCTTCTTTTGACCAATGTGGACAAATTTGCTTGTCGGTCTGTTTTAATTTTTTGAATATTATCAACCATGTCAGTCATTGCTTGCTGCATGTCATGGAAACCATACGAGTTTTTAACATTTTGAACCATATCCTCTAACTGCATTAAATCTGTACACTTCTGATGATCGGAAGCAACATATTTTCTACAACATGGACAGTCGTGCATTTTGCAGTATATGTCAAATTTTTCTTTATGTTCACTGCAGAATTCGCTGATTTCTAAAATTTTTGTTGAAGGCGTCTCGTACTTACTCGCCATAGCAAGGCCTTGATAAAAAATTTAAATGTTATGATTAAATAAAATGAATATCTGAAGTAAAGTATTGATAGCGACAATTCTTCTTTAACAATTTATGCGTCCATTTGTCAGTCTGTTGTTTGTTGAGTGCAAATAATATGTAATTCGTTGTGTTTTTGTAAAATTGTTTGTAAACCTACATAGTATCGAATAGACAGAATCTGTCAAATATTAGCCTAAATTATTAGTTTTTGTTTGTTAAATTGTGTTTAGCGCAGCATTCAGAATTCTTTTTTCTATATTGCGGACTCTAGTTTGTATTGGGGAAGTAAGCCATAGAAAACCCCAACTTTCAGAAGGAAAACTGTCGATCCTTGTCAATAAAGATTGCCCGCAGTTAGACTCGAACTCGCAACCACAGTGATGGAAGGAACGTGATTATTAGTAGATGACTACCCTAAACACTTGGCCACCAATGTCACATAATGCATTAGTAAACATCAATACGCATAATGGGGATATATCTATAAAAAAAGACTACGGAGGTCGATGGCTAAATATACATTTATTCTTATTATTTAATGCATGTATTCATTTGATTTGGTTTTTCCTTTAAATTTTGCTCCGTTCCGTTTAGAAAAAAATTCTCTAGCGTGTTTTTAAACCGTCATTAAACAAGGGACCGGTCAATATTTTTTGGGGGGTTTGGACTGGTGCAAAATGCAATAGGAGGCATACTTTTATGCCTGCATTTACACTGGACTCCAAGTTTTTGTTATTTTCAGCACTGATAGGAGAGCAACTGTTTTTCATAAGAGTGCCATCAATCAATACAAACCCAACATACTGTAATAGAACAATTTGTTTGCCAAACATTAATACTGCATTGTAACCATTAATTTAGTACATAAAAGATCTAAATCATTTCTCTAAGATTTCCCGCGGGAACTATACTATAGATCCATAAATTCCCGCGCTTTTTAGATGTTCAGCAGAATTATCTCCGTTTATATTTTGTCACGTTATATTTTTTATGGTTTTGAACATAAAGCAACAAATACACCAGCTTTTATTAATGGCAATTGTAATGTTACGATAAATTATCATCATTAAATGACATAAAATATTCTTCACACACTCTGAAAGTCATTCAATTAAAAAGAACATACAAGTTAATTTTTAGACTTACTGTCAAAAAACAATTTACAATTATTACAGTTTTTGCTAATTTCCTTTACTATTGTTATAATTATATAGTTGAATTTTAGTTGAGTCTTTTTATAAAAATTCAAGTGGTGACTAAGGTATGATTCTGTTGTTTATCAAAATCTGGTTTTTCACAAACGATTGGTATTAACCATAGTTTAATTAAGGCTACTGATATATTCTTGTTACTATACCTTCAATATTGTGTTATGTATTAAAATATTAGACTGTTTTCCTATAGTGTTGTCTGGATCATAGTGCCTTTGCCTGGGGCTCGTGCACTATAGTCACCAGACAACACTATAGGAAAACAGTTCCCTCTTGAGAAGTCCCATCGTCAGAAACCCACGTCCGGTCGCGTTCTCAATTTGCTACCACTCACCAACCGTGGGCACACTAAGTCTTGTAGTTATTTTTTCGTTTTCATGAATATTCAATTTAATAAGCCAATGTGAACTACGTTTATTGGATAAAACATTTATTAACCGAAACTATGTAAGATATGTATCTTTATTATTAGTTGTCACGCTTCGCCGGAAGTACAAGCGACCAATCAAAATAGGACATTAAATATTCATGAAAACGAGAAAATATCTACAAGTGTGCCCACGGTCGATAAGAGGTAGCAAAGCGAGAACGCGATCGGACGTGGGTTTCCGACGATGGAGAAGTCCATAATAGATAATAACTATTCACTATATATGACATCTACTTTTTTATAACACATCTTATGTGGGACAACAACGTTTTTGTATTTTAAGGAGTTAGGGCAAAGTCTTTTTTAAACATGCTAATTTGAACTGCACCAGTCCCAACCCCCCATTTAATATTGACCGGTCCCTAGGGGAGTGTGTAAGCAAACGAATATTTGCTCCAAATGAATCAATTTGTTATTAAATCATTTTCATTAAGCGAAAGGAATGGGATTATGAAATATGAAATTATGAAGCATTTTTCGTCACATTCATTTACGAAGACATGAACATACGATACCTCTATTTACATGTCTGTCCACTTAAAGGACCTCTTAAAGAAGAATGACTGGAAAAAAGGGAACAGTATGTGTGCCATTTACATTTACTTAAAACATTCGCGGCAATTGTCTGCTACAACATTTCGTGCCACAATAAACAAATGTATCCGTACTGAACATGCTGAATGCTGAAAAAGAACGGATTTAGTCGCACGTCACGAATATAATACCATGGGAAACGAAAGTGAATCAGATTGTAGGTTTCAAGTAAACTTAGTTGTAAATGTGAAATAGTAATTTATAAATTCATAATATTTATTAAAAGAAAGTAAAAAAAAGACAAAATATTCACAAAAATACCTTTTATGTAGAATTTTTATAGCATATTTTCTACAGGGAAGCTAAATCACGTGACCAATTTTATTGAATATGGGTAACTATAAACAAACAGATAAATAGTCTATATTAAGTACAAGCACGTGGAATTGTTTACTATTGTCACATTAGTTTTTTTAGTTGTAAAGGTAAATATAGTTATTGTATAAAAGTGCTTCAATGAAATTTATATTTAATTAATATATAAATTTGCCTATCAGTTTCCCAGAATTAGTTAGTACGAACGTATTTCTATTTTATATATTTGTCTGCTTTGTATAAATGGAACAAAATCTAGGAATGCCAACAGGATATTTCAAGGCCAAAGTATATGATTAAAAATTTACTAAACCATTAAAACATACAGACAAAATCGCTTGAACTCGGTATAAAAAATCATTACAGGTCGACATGGGTAATCATCGCATTTTTTACAAGCAACACCCGACTGTCTTATCACTCGTTAATGTTTGCATCCTAATCAGGGGAACAAGTTAAGAAAAAAAATCAAAAACTTAGTTACACGAACCCCGCTAAATACCAGGGATGATACAGGTCCCCGGGAAGAGTATGCGACTCCCTCTAACACGCGTGGCCCCCGTCTATCGTTCAGGTGAGAAACCGGTAATTATAGTCATATCCGGGGTAGTCATGTGAAGGAGGAAAAGTGGTTATGACAAACGTAACAAATAAATGGTCATTTGTGACACAGATATTCGTACTAAGTTATTACGGCGAGCGTACATTTTTGTGAGTGATGACTTCATTCATGTCACTGTGAAACCATGGTTAAATAGCTTTTCTGTCAGCAGATACCATCTATCAAGGAAATATGGTTAGAAAATACATGCTATTGTTAACAAACAATAATTCACAAAGGAAAAGAATGGACTAATGGGAACAAACTATTGGATAGGGACGGGGAATTTAGACTGTTGTACCGGTAACAATTAGCATCTTAAAGTATCTTTTTCGAAATCATAATATGGTCCTTTATCGTGCAATGAGGATAACATGCTCCAAACACGTTACCTACTATAGTCCTCAGGCTTTCTATATGATCACATTTTGATCCCCGCTAAAGTTGTTCTTTTTTATCCTCATGCTGTATTCTATTCTGCTGTATAGTACTCAGAGAAATAAAACAAAACAATTGTTAATTGATTCGATGAGTAAGTAGATATACTTGGGTGCAGAGCAGTTTCAAGCGTGAGTCTGCATTTTGACGGGGATTGATACCATTTTGTCCGTCTCATGTTATATTACTCTCAACAAGATATGTATTTGAAAGGTAATTATTCATATTTAATTTATTTTATAAATCGGAATAATATTCATTTAACAGTAAAGAAACTTTCATATACCGTAGAACAAAAAAATGGATTCATATCCGCCGTCAAACAAAACATAACAAATAGCAAACTAATCAATATTTTCTATTAAATTGACCGGTACTATGATTCTTCTCCATTTTAAAGATTTTCTACTTAATTTCTTTAACGAAACGTTTGATATCCACAAATGTAAGCGTTCAAGAATCAGTCATTTTAATCAAATTTGTTACCCCTAAAGATTGATAAATTGATTGATTGATTGATTGATTGATTGATTGATTGATTTATTGATTGATTGATTGATTGATTGATTGATTGATTGATTGATTGACTTCCAGGCAGTATTTCGGCTATATTTAGGACGAGATTAACAAACAATACATCAAGGTGGAAAAGAGAATACCATTTTGTCTACCCCTGGAAAGTATCGAATATTGGGTAGGAGCGGATAATTTAGCCTATTGTAACGGTCATAATGAGCCTAAACTTTCCAAACACGTCACCCACTACGGTCAGCGTACTAGTTTTCCGTACAAAATGACCTGACAGCCATCAATGACAGGGTCTTCCTTATCCGTTATCTCGGGACGCGCCGGCCGGCTGCTTTGCGGGTCGAGCACTGGGAACCCTCCCAGTATGGTACCAGCTCACAACACTTAAAGCGTTCATGAGTCGCAGCTCAAATGTTTAAGATATAAAGAAGCAGCAACCATCTTGAACAAAAATTAAGGCTATTGAAAATAATTGTGATAAATGACCTAATTAAAGTTTCGTCAATTGCTATTAATTATAAAGGAAAGCCAATAGTATGTGTTAAACGTTCCAGGTTTTTGAATCCCATTTGAAACTTAACCATATTTTGGGGAAAAGATCACAAGATTTGCTATTCAATGATGGAGAAAAATATTTTCTAGAGGGTGTGTTATCTAAAACAATTTTGAAAGAATTCTTTAATGGAAGTTTGGTTTAAAAGTGGTGCAGTGCTTCAAAAAGGATAAAATTCCAATCAAAATGGACGCACATTAATGGATTAAAACAACCTCGGGTAAAGAAGAGCCAACAGATATTTTGTTTCTTAATTTGAGATTGAGATAAGTATTCTTACACTTACAGATAAATCCATCAGAGAGTGCGTCAGTAACTAGATTCATATTGTGGACAAGTAACCAGGAACAGTCTGTTAACAAGTAACCAGGAACAGTCTGTTAACAAGTAACCAGGAACAGTCTGTTAACAAGTAACCAGGAACAGTCTGTTAACAAGTAACCAGGAACAGTCTGTTAACAAGTAACCAGGAACATTCTGTTAACAAGTAACCAGGAACAGTCTGTTAACAAGTAACCAGGAACAGTCTGTTAACAAGTAACCAGATGCATATTGTGGACAAGTAACCAGGAACAGTCTGTTAACAAGTAACCAGGAACAGTCTGTTAACAAGTAACCAGGAACATTCTGTTAACAAGTAACCAGGAACAGTCTGTTAACAAGTAACCAGGAACAGTCTGTTAACAAGTAACCAGATGCATATTGTGAACAAGTAACCAGGAACAGTCTGTTAACAAGTAACCAGGAACAGTCTGTTAACAAGTAACCAGATGCATATTGTGGACAAGTAACCAGGAACAGTCTGTTAACAAGTAACCAGGAACAGTCTGTTAACAAGTAACCAGGAACAGTCTGTTAACAAGTAACCAGGAACAGTCTGTTAACAAGTAACCAGGAACAGTCTGTTAACAAGTAACCAGATGCATATTGTGGACAAGTAACCAGGAACAGTCTGTTAACAAGTAACCAGGAACAGTCTGTTAACAAGTAACCAGATGCATATTGTGGACAAGTAACCAGGAACAGTCTGTTAACAAGTAACCAGGAACAGTCTGTTAACAAGTAACCAGGAACAGTCTGTTAACAAGTAACCAGATGCATATTGTGGACAAGTAACCAGGAACAGTCTGTAGACAAATATAGAATGACAGGTTACAATGGCATAGTTTTGTTGTTGCAGATACAGTGTCAATTGAATAAGAGTTGAATTACATTATGTATGATGTATTATGTTGCCTGTACACGATACTGCGTCACAAATTGTGATACCACAGAAGATACACAGTGCCAGTTGATTTACATACTGCTCAGTTGTTATAGCTTTTAAGTCCAAATCTCTTGTTCATTTAACTAAAAGTTATCCACAGAATAGACAGCAAACAATTTTGCTGAATTATTCAACCTGCTCATGATGTCATTGATATATATCAAACATAGCAATGTCCCAAATAAGAACCTTGAGGCCTGTATGGTTAGGATTAAGCAGTGAGCTTTTAGGACCCTGGTACAGGTCGGTTAAACCTTAGTGCCACAAAATTGACTATTAATGGCCAGTAGTTTATGAACTTGTAATTGTCCTTTCTGTTTTTAATAAGCTTTCAATGATTTTGTGTTCTGTCTTTTGGTGATTAATTGAACTGTAAGATTGTAAGATTTGTGTTGATTTATCTCCTCTTACATATTTGATTTTGAAGAAATGTCAACATAGTTGTATTAAAGTAAACAAACAAAAACTATCGTGTAAATTCAAAAAAGTTTATTAATTATTTAATAATAATCTGATGTGACATACAAAATCAAAGTAACTGTTAACAAATGTTTTGTAGCTAATCTGCAAAACAAATAATTAGTTATCAGCAATAACTGTCAAGTTTGCAACTGGTTCAATACAAAATGGCACCAGAAAAGTCATGTGACAAGATCAAAATATTAATCATGTGACAGACTAAAAAACGAACACCCCATTACATTGTAATGTATACCCAAACTTTGGTCATCAAATGATTTTGCTGATTGTATTTAAAGAGTTGTCTACCTTTTTCATCATTTCCTGTCAGCAAAGTTATTAAATGATGTTGGATGGGTATCTGTCAGAAAAATCTAGATTGACTAGCGAAAAGTTTATATAGATGCCTTGAGGATTTAATATGCAATCCAAATATTGGTATATATCAAATTTGTTAAAGTTTCTAAACAAAGGTTTAGTACAACTACACAATGTTAAGAATTACAGACAAAAGTTCCGTAAAAAATGATGTTCGCTTGTAAGATACCATGATGCACTATTCTTGCCAATGTTAAAGCAAAAAACAAAGCAATCTAACAGGGACATTAATGTATTGCTAAATATGATAAATGCATCATTTAAATGTTTGACTAGAAAAAACTAATTTGTTAATTATCTTAAAAAACATGTAGATTTTATTCTAAATGTGTTGAATTCTTACTGCAAACAAATAAGTAATTCCCAGTTTGAACCAATTAGAAATATCAGAGATATACAATAAATATGTCCACAAAACTTTATAAATATGCAACTATTTTCGGTTATGCCATAAAATAGAAATTGCTTACTTTTCAGATTTTTAAACACATGAGACAAAACAGTAACAGGGAGAAGGCAAAATAAATAATAAAAAAAGATAAACAAAAATGGATGTCATGGTTACTAATGGTTGCTAAGATACTACAGTGTATCTGACTAGGAATTTTGTTTAAATATGGAATATAAATGCACATGGAACTAGACCAGTGGTGGTATCTAAATTTGGATTTCCAAGCTCTGATGGAAAATTTGCAAAAAAACAAAAAACTTTCAAAGCAACAAGAATCTCATATTTATTAACCTCTTAAGTATAAATTAAACTCATTTGTTATTTCTAAAGCTGAAACATTTTTGACTTTTATTTGAAACATTTACATGACTAATTGTCCGGAAATGTAAGAGTTGTCTTCCTTTATACATAGACACATTATACTTTATGTGATACAAAAATAATAAAAAATAAATAAAAGCGAATCAATATGTAAAAAGATTTGTAAACTGTAAACCTGAAAATCAGAGATAGAGGTAGCAGATACAGAAAGAATGGTGCCTGTACTGTCCCACCTTGTGTTTTCTATTCGAATTCTGTACCATTGAGGCAACACTTATATCTTGGAAAAAATCTACATGAGAAATGAGAATTGGATTGTGGGATACTTTGTATAAACACACATCTCTTAGCAAGTAAATCTATGGCAGCTCTGAGCAATGTTATAACATAAAATTAATATTTCAAACTTTAATATAATTATAATATATATAACAAATTTAACGGAAAAAAATATTTTAATAACTAACAAACTGCTATTTAAATTGTACAAAATCTTGTCATGTAGATTTAGCGCATGTTATGTGTATCCCTTGCCTTTTTATCTATTTATTCACTTTTCATACAACTGTTATGGACTTGTAAAGGTAGGTTTAATATTTCCCAGGTATGCTATTATTTCAGCCCACTTCTTATAAAAGCTAAAACAAAATGTCAGGAATTGAAAGTGTAAGATAATATAGACCAACAACATGCATATAACACTGACTAAAATTATACTTTTTTCAATTTGTAATTTCCACAATTTAAGATCTTATATTCAAAACAAGGGATATTCACAAAATGCTAATAAGACAAACCTAAATTTGCATAATCACTCACAATTTGTACTAACGATGAGACAAAAGGTTCGCCTTATAAAAGTCTTGATGTATATACAATGGGACTTTTAGCAGATATCTGCCCGAGTTCACACAAAATATATCTGTGTTTTACACAGTAAATTCATTCGTAATTTTTTCAAATATATATAAAAATTGGACCCAATATAACACTGGAAAAATCCACCATTCAAACAACAGTGTCACAATGACTGCACCACACATAAACAAATTTCTCCCTTCTGGACGTCGTCATGGCAACATTGGATAAAAAAGTCATCAGAATATCTCACCAATGATATTTATTCAAGGACATTGAAGCTTAACAAATTAAGAATTATATTTAGCAATTTGAAGACAACCTAAAATGAGCGTTTCTAAAAAAATCTGAAAATCATAATTTAGAAGAAAGACAAAATTCTAGATTTTGAAAAATTACAATAGAACAATTATTATAAAATTATAACCAAACAAATGAATCCCTGTTTGGAAGTGTTTACATATAGTGATAGAACGAAATACAACAGTATAGAATTCGACTCTGACTTAACAAAACAGACATTATATTAATTTACAACACTAACGTGATATTCACAAGTCTTTTGTTGGTTTCGTTTTCAATTTGTTTTATTTTACCTAAAGGGAGGTAATAAGTGAAAAAATTGTAAAGATGTTTCAAATTTCATATTTTTAGCAGAAAACTTACAAAGAATTGTGTATGGGGACTTATCTGTTATTTATTAATAAAACAACAATATTTATTAACTTTTCACTGTGTAATAGACACTACCTACATGCTATAGTTATACAGTTAAGTCAAGCACTCTTAATAATAAATTTATAAAAGAGCAAAAACGAAAAAATATATGAGACCCTGCTGCCGTTAGTCGATTATGACATCACACCATCACTACGTTGATGCAGCTTGTTGCAAATTAATGTTTTCACGCGAACTGTTTAAACTTGGTGAATTATATGACGACAGCATTTCGCCACATATATCTGATGAAGCGTCCATATTGTCACTGAATTCGTCATCACTACTATCCATGGTGTCATCACCATTATGAATACTTTCATCGTTGTGATGAATGTTGTGAAAGGATGAAGACCAAACACGGTTGGGTTACCATTGGCAAATGGTTACCGTGATGTGGTGCCTCCTTCTCGAAATAAAAAAAACCCCAATAATTTCAAAGTTTCTTTTAAACATAAGACAGGTTTCAATTTAATTTTTAATATATTACTGATTTTATCATTTTGCTTGTTTGTTTTATTTAAATATAGTTTTAATTGGATTGCAGTAATTTTGTTCAGTTACATCACACCTTAATTGGGTGAAGATGCTACAACATCTATTGAGAACCCTGGATCTTTATCATGAAAGACAACAATCCTTGTTGATTACAGTTGTAGTCGAGCACATCTCTTGAACAAAGTCCGCCAACCGATTTTGCATTTAAAATTTTAAGATTGATTTGTTTGTGGTTTAATTCCACCTTGAGTAATTTTCAGCTATATCATGACATCCATCTTCATTGGGGAATGAAGACGAAAAACCATTTAAAATCCACAACAGAAAACTTGAAATTTATGTGGATAAAGGTTGAAGTGTAGCACAACACACCTGAAGTCGAACTCGCAACTCAGTGAGTTCGTGCCAGTGATTAATTGTACAACAATCTACACCAGTCTTTCAACAACATACCACGTAATTAATTAAACCCTACTATACAAAGTTAAACATAACCAACTTCAAACATGTGCTGGAAGTTGATAAGTAGAATGGTGTCAAATGCCACAACAATTTTTCAGCTATATTTTGGTATATAATTTTTATTGCGGGAGAAAGCTGGAGTATACAGAGAAAAGCCCGACCTTGATTAGGAAAAACTGTAAATTCTTGTCATTTAGGATTGGAGTTGAGCACGCCCTGTCTGCAGTGAGACTCAAAACCACACCCTCGGTATTGACAGGGACTGTGATCAATATTTGATATCTAACTACCTTAATTACTTGGCCATCGAGGCCCCTCCTTTTATGGAAATATCTATATTGTAGTAAGCAGAATTCTGCTTTGCATCAGAAACAAATCATGTCTGAAAAGTATTTTACTTATCATTTTTAACAATCCTTCAACATAAGTAGTTCCCGAATCTCCATACCAGACTCGTCTGATATCTTGTCAACGTGATCTCATTAACTGTATATATATATATATTTGGAAATGCGTAATTTTTTTTCATCAACAATTCAAGTCCTTTAGGTCTTGGTCTGTAAAACAAATCAATAAATAATGAGAGAATTTGAAAAAAAACCTCTTGAAAAATAAAAAAAAAACCACAAAAAATCTGTCTTAAAAAATACCTGGTACAGTTATTGAAACTGTATTTCCCTTTTTCTATAAGTGTATATAGTATAGAGTTATTTCCCTTTTAACATAGAACAACACATTAATTCACAAATTTTACTGCAACATATACCAAAAGTTTCTCTTTAATACTTTGTTATACACATGTTTTGTGATTTGACTGGCAGTTCAAATTCATTTCTTTGCATTGTACAAATATTCCATTCAAAAGGATATGGAGGTCAGGACAGATGTTCAAAGTAGACCAACAACCCAGGTACTTACAAAATATTTTTGCTCTTAAGATTATTGAAGACACATATCCCATGTTCAATAATTTAAAAAAACCTTCATACCAAACCATATATAGACTCATAAAATGAAAAGACAATTAAAAAAGGTACCAATACAGTTTTTTTCCAAAATTGAAAATTTTGAATGAATTTAGAACACCAAAAATGTTCTTGGTGGTCATACCTGTAGCGGTAATCAGGATGTGCTTCCATATGCAGTTTACTGGAATGAGATTGTTTGGGGTCGCCCCAATATTCCGACACCCGTTGGTCCGACGCCCCAATAGTCCGACATTCCATTGGTCCGACGCCCCAATAATCCGACACCCGATTGTCCAAAACCGTAATAGTTCGACACTTTGCTTTTTAAAAATAAAATGTGTATGAATATTTTCCTGATATTTTCCTATATTAAACGGTGCTGCCCCTATAAAGTCCCATACCCCATAATGTCGATTTAAACTCCATGTGATTACACAAATATGGCTATTCGTTGCTCCACAAGTGAAGAACATGTTTAAGTTCATTCTCTTTGCTGTAAGGTGTCGTTAAACTTATAATCATTACCGATCTGTCATAAATGGCAATCAAACATGGTAAAAGTCAACTTTCCTCGCATACAGTCTATTACCGGGGGTCCTACTATAAACACAGAGAAGTACAGAGAAGCACAGAGAAGTAAAGACAAGTAATTAAACAATTGTTTATTCGATTAAATAAAGGTTTCTTATATATGCATTTGTTATAATTTGTACAAATTGACTAATACACGACCTTATTTCAATATATTTCGTCTGTGAATTGCCGATATCGAGCAGTTCGACGATGTTTATTTAGGTTGTAATGGCTGACAGTAGAGAGAAGTAACTGTATAATGTATCACAAATGATGTTTATTATGTAATAAGTATTATTATGAACAATTTCATCACAAAGAACACTTTTGGGTGAAAAATTGTCATTAAGACCATAAAAAGAGTGATTTCATAGAAAGTAAACCACGTGTACACTCTCGTACATTATGTAAACAAATGTGGATATAATTACACCACGATTACCGGTTTAATTCCGGATTGTCAGTTCAAGCATTATATACAATGAATAAAATATATAATGGCGAAAAGTCACACAGTCCGCTAATTTTTTATTAAAGTGATCATATAACATTATAGTCTTTGTGATTCTCCTATCTTGCAAACGAAACACGATAATTTAAAATATTAATTTACATCTCATTCTTTAAAACATTATTAAATGGGGTTTTAAATGAGGCAACTAAAATAATAAATAAGTTTTTTTTTGCTATTAAAATTAAACCTTACGTTTTTTATTTGGAGCAGTAACTGTCTTGCAGTTTAAAATTAAATTCGATTGGTCTATATCGGCCAACTGTGCTTGAAGATGAGAGGTAAACTTATGGTAGGAGTCGAAATTGCCACCCCAATGCATAAGCATAGGGCCTTACATAACCGGGGACTTACCTGTCATCTTACTCACCAAGCTGACAAAAATTCGTGGTGAGATAAGTTCAGTCGGTTTTACAAACACCGCATGGATAGATATCCATGGTGAATGTCAAATACAAAAATTTAAATTAAAAAATTACTTAAAATAAATAAACAAAAAAAGGTTTAGCACTAAATATTTACAGAAAAAATAATTAAGCACTAAAACAGTACTAAAAGAAAATATTACACTAAAAATGTAGCACTATAATTACTATAATTATTTACAGTAAAAGGCAATTTGAAAGCAGAATTTATCGTGATTAAATAAGTTTTATAAAATTGTTATAAAACCACAATGAAAGCCAAAATGTTTGTTGAAATTGAAACAAAATTCACAATATTTATGATGAGCTGTCCAAGCTGAACTGTAAGTTTGAGAAAATAAATTAGTTTTAAGTTCTGCTCAAACATCTTGATAATATGCTATTTCATATAAACGCAACGGTCGTTTGATCCCCTCATAATTGTTTGACACCTCTAACTGTTAATTAATTTGAATTACATTGTTGTTGTCACACGCTTGATTTTTCATTAAGACATCACAATCCAATTAACACCACTTTCCCTGATGTATGTTTCTGGAAGCTGTCGCAGTTTTCAGCACCGGACGAGGACACTATGCGGGCACGGTACATTACCTGGAAATAAAATTTCGTTAAACAAATACCGAGATCTTTAATATGGTATATACTATCTAAAAGCTAATTATACAGCAATAATTTTCAATGTTTTAGCTATAATCTGAGTAGTATAACGACAAAAAATAATTTTATTTACTTTATAAACTCGTGCCTGGAAAAAAGAAAATATTTACAGTTTATCGTATTTGTTAAATCGTTCAAGCTTTGAGATACGTGTTTTGTTCTGATCTAATAAGAAGTATTAAAGATGTACAAAACTGTATATTAATGCGCTCTTGTCCTCTCATGTCTTCGCTAGATAGGATCAGAAAGAATTGATCAGTTCAATTTTATTTCTTGGATTATTTCATGATTTATAGGGTATGCTTCTTATTTTTTTAATGCATTCTTATCTTCACATAATACAAAATATATATTCGTGTTTCTTTTCTTAATTATATAATTTGATAATAAAAAGACATTTGTAGAATTTGTTACGTTATATTACGTAATGTATATGTTAGAAAGACTGTATTCACTTCAGTTTTATCATTTATATTTTGTTTTGTTTGGATTATTTCACGATTTATAGGGCAAGTTTCATATTTTTTTTTGCATTCGTATCTTTACATAAAAATGTAGATGATTATAAATTGGACTTGATGGATAATTTTCTTTTTTTTATTTTTTGGCTTATGTCACAATTTATATGTACTTGAGCTTTGTATTTGTTTATGCAGTTTCTAATCTACATATAATATAGTCCGAGAATCCTCTGCCGTCCAACGCTTTTTTTTTTATTTGCGTGGGAAAAAAAAGCGTTGGACGGCAGAGGATTCTCGGACTACATATAATAGAATGTGACTGTATTTGTTTTTATAGGAATTCATAAGATGATTTGATAATAATAATGCATTTTAAAATTTTGTAGTATTACGTAATGCATGACGTTCCTCTCGTGCATCATTATCAGCCCAACGACGCAGTATTTTTAACGTGCTTGTGACCACTCATCCAGAAAGTCTTGATCGAACATTTTTCGGTATTTTTTCTTGATTATTTCATAATTTATGGAGTAGAGATTGGCCGAGAACGAGGCGCGTGTGTGTGTGTGGTGGGGGGGGGGGGTAAGAGATATTTCTGTGATGTAATTGTATATTAGTTGTGCCTTTTTTGGTAATTGCTTATTTATTAGCTGACACTGAACTGTGATGAAAGGTAAAAATGAAAGACCAATTAGACTCGCATAATAAGCCGCTAAAATGCTAATTTAGATTATGACTTTATACGAAAATTAGATTTTAAAACAGGCATGCTATTTAAAAAAATGATGTCAAGAATCAATATTCTTTATTTCTCATAAACCATTGCATAATACATTGGTATGGAGATTGATATAAATTTACAAACATGGAACACGATGAATAATAGAAACCATGCACATGACAAGATACAATTATTCATTCAGTAGTAAAACTATAAAACTAAAAAATAAGACTAACCGGGAAGATGTATTTTCACATGATTCTAATAAATTTACAAAGATTTCTTAATTTGACCTTATTTTGTGATTTGAATAATTTAGCAAGCTTGATAATATTTGATCTATATGAATAAACAGAACCTAATAATTCCTTTCTTTCAATATTTATGGTGGAGCATTGTAGCATGTAATGAAATTCGACCCCAAACTCTAGTGAGTTACAAGGGTACATGTTCTGTTTTGTCTTTCAATTCCCAACCATCGCCTTATTTCAATTGGTAGCTTATGATTGACATCATGTAATGGCATCCTTGTTTTGTAAAATATTTAAATATTTCTCAAAAATAGTAGAATGGCGGTCTTCCATGGAAGACGTATGTCGCCTGCGTCTTAATATATTCGGTTAACAGGAAGTAGATAAGTTACGGGAATAAAATCGCTTTACACCATATACATGTAGTACTTTTGGAGGAAGCTAGATGTCAAATATCAAGAGGCTGTGACATGTAGTTGCCCAGAAAACTGCGATGGAAATTTTATATATATGTCCATCATATGTGAAAATTTAAGTTCTCGTTAAAAAGGAAGCAGTAATTTTTCGGGCATAAAATCGCTTTACACCATATAGTACTATAGGACAAAGCTGCATGCTAAATATCAAGAGGACGACGCAGGACGACACAGGACGACGCAAGACGACGGATGGTACCAAAGTGACTCCTATATGTAGCTTTGCAACACGTTGCAGGCGACATAAAAACTGTCCTTATATAGCCTATACGAAATTCCTTTCGACGAGCTGTAATATCAGCTGACCATTCTTGTCGAAACTGTTCTTTAAGCTGATGTTTGAATCAGTGAAGAATGTTATAGACATTGGTAGGGAAAATAAATTTCTTTATAATAAAAAAAGCATCAAAGAAATTGATTTTTTTTTAATAAATTCAAGATTTATACATTTTGATGTAAAACTATTTTAAAGAAGCATGTTATATTTAGATACTTATAGAATTAGATTTAACATACCTCTAGGATCGTATAGAAAGTCCTTTAAACTAACAAAAATTTAAAAAGCTAAATGAAATTTTTTGAAAACATGTATATAATAATACAATAGAAAAACAATTCAGTTACATTCGAATAAAGGTCACCAACAGTTTATATGGTTTAAAATAATTATCGAAGTTACTAATCTCATAAATTGTTTTGCGAAAACAGAGACATATAATAACGTGTCTCTGGCACAAATAAGACTCTTCTTCAACTTTTTTTTAAATTCTGAAAATATTATTAAGTTCTTAGCAATGTCTATGCGTTAGTTGGACGTTTAGAACACATTTAATTGCAAATCTTTTAAAACAATTGTAATTACTGTAAAATTAAATCAATAGAAATTGTAGCTTGTCGGTATTTTTTCTTCGATCTTCCGAGGATGCCCGACGGAATGACACAATAACTGCCGATCTTACCAACCCCCCCCCCCACCCTTTTCAGTTTCAACCACAGAACCACGTCACTATGTGTGATTTCGAAAAGGTCAATGTATTGTAATTGGTTAACATTTGTCTTTCTAACACTTTGCTCTTTTTATTACAGTATTCTTCTCAAAATTGAGATATTATAATAAAGATTATTATTACTTGCCTTCCACAATCGTCTATATTTGTAACCCTTTACAGCACGTGATGAACTTTTAAATGAAACAAATTGAAAAAAAAACCATTAAACCAAGTCGGATACACCTATAACACATAAATCGAACATCTCTGGATATGGGTGTAACCCATATCTTTTCTTGTTTACACTTTCTCCTAATTCTGTCAAATAAATAACATGCCAAAGTCTAAGTTAGATCACAACAATTTTAAATATATAGTTGTTTGTGAATGTAGACAATGCATTCAATGAAATATCGTGACTGGAAAAATCGTCGACACATAATTTTTGTACCGAAAATGGCGGCGATAACTTTGTATATAGTTATATACTTTAGATGCAATAATACCATGTAATAATTAACTTCTGTCAAAAATTGGTTTCACCAATGGTTAAGTTAGAGCATAAGGGTTTCAAAAATACAAAGGATTACGAATTTTTTGTAATTCCATATGAAAGATATTGTGGCTGGAAAAATCGGTGATGCACAATTTTTATACCAAAAAGCATAAAGTTTAAATAAACACCAAAGTGAATGTCAGGATGATTTCACAAATATGTTTGTTCAGAGATCCCAGTTGTAGACAAAAATTGTAGTCAACAGATTTTTGCGCGGTACATTGTAGACAACAATTTTGTTTTATTTTGTTTTAAACATATTTTGTTCAGAAATAAATCTGAAATGGATTGGATAGCAGGCATTTAGGCAACATTCATAGGTTGACTAAAATTGTGTTTTTGTTTAATTGAAATTGTTATTAGAACTAATTAGACTAATCACACGTTTTGATATTTTTTTGTTACTTATTTTATTTTGTTATGAATAACTGTTCTGCCTCTCACGGGGCTCCATATTTGGATTGAATAAAACATGTCTATGTCTTTGTGTACTATGCGTACAGTTGTATCAATAAGAGTGTTGCAAGAAAGACAACTCTAGTATTATCAATAGTGCAAAATTAACAGTAAACATGAACTAAATATTGAGTTATCTTATAGAAAATTAAATAATTATTATAACAATAGTTGCCTATTCTGTAGTTAATTTACTTTTAACAGGCTGGGTTTTAAATAGAATAGTTTATATTATTTTAAGTTTATCACGAATGTAGAGGAAGAAAAAATAGTTGAGTGAGCTTATTCTAATATAAAATTTATAAAAGGAAAAGAAGGGAGAAAAAAATAAAAAAAAATAAATATAATAATAAT
This sequence comes from Limnoperna fortunei, assembly GCA_944474755.1. Classification (NCBI taxonomy): domain Eukaryota; kingdom Metazoa; phylum Mollusca; class Bivalvia; order Mytilida; family Modiolidae; genus Limnoperna; species Limnoperna fortunei. The sequence continues at coordinate 63,473,910 of OX104120.1, forward strand.
AATGTAACATAGACTGTCTGTCAAGTAGTTTTCATACTCATTCCACCATGCATGTGTATTAAAAATATGGTCAAGGTAGTTCGTCTACTATTTATCAAGTGGTCTGTCAACACTGAGATTGCGGGTTCGATTCTCACTGCAGGCAGGGTGTACTCGACTCCAATATTAATTGAGAAGGATTGCCAGTTTTCCTATCGCAGGTCCGGGGTTTTCTCCGGGTACTCCGCCTTCCTCCCCCAATAAAAACTGAACGCGATGATATAGCTGAAAAATTGCTGAAAGTGGCGTTAAACACCACCAAACAAACAAACAAAAAAACAAAACAATAAAAATATTGTGTTACAAGAATCTTTTACACTCTTTAATATATTTCTCTACTGACAATTGTAGTTGTACATTATCGACATAGAAAGAGTCGCATTACCAAATAGAATATTATTCAGGTTGTAATAAATATTCATATCATTGCATACTTTCTGCAGTGACCATCTATATTCTGTACATGAAGGACAGGTTAGGAAGAAGTGACAGTTGTCCTCATTACAGTTCCTGCAGTGTGGGCAGTTAGGGTTATCGGTTAAGTGATGAAGGTACAAATGGTAGTTTAAGTTGCTAGCTTCATTTGTTTAGTTGACAAAGGTGTATATTTTCTTTTCTATTGCCTCTGTTAAAATATTCAGGTGCCTTTATGTGGTCCGAGTTTAAACTTTTTTTAAACACATCAACAGAGGGACTGGACTTTGTTCATGTTGGTAATTTATTCCAAGAATTTATTGTGCTTGGTAAGAAGCTTTTAGCAAATGCCATAGTGTTACAGAAGGAAAGTGTAAATAGTCACTAGATATTTGTTGGCGAAAGTTATAGTTATGTAGGTTATGTAGGTTATCAACAAACGGTTTTACTATATGAGATAAATAATCAGGAGCAATGCCATTTATTATTTTAAACATAAGAACAAGCTGATGTTTTTCCTTACGCTTAAGTAAGGGTTTCCAGTCAAGTTCCTCATATAATTTTGATTTTGAGGAGCTGACACGAAGACCTGTAATGATTCTTGTGGCTTCAGTCTGTACAATCTCAAGTAGATTTGCTTCATATAGAATACAGTTGTTCCATACTATATCACCTGGCAGAATGAAAGAGAGATATATATTGATGAGTGCTTTTCTAGTCACCTGATATTTTAACATTCGTAGAATTTTCAGTCTATCACATGCCGTTTTATAAATTTTGTCTATGTGGCTACTCCATTTTGCATTACTGTGGAAGTCAAGACCTAAATGTGTATGTACAAGTACATCCTTGACTTGGTTATATGGGCCTCCAAAGAAGACAGAATGGTTAGCCACTTCTCTACGTGAAAACAGTTGGGATTCAGTCCTTGAAGGATTAAATTTGATCGCCCTATCTATTGACCAACTATATATATGTGTTAAGTCTGATGATAGTTTTTGAGCAGCTTGTACATAATTTTGATTGTCTATAATAGCACAGTGAGATGTATCATCCGCAAAAAGCTTAATGTTACAATTAATTCCATCTATAATATCATTGATATAGATAAGAAACAGGAAAGGTCCTAGAACTGAGCCTTGGGGTTCACCAGCATCAATACCCCACCCACCTAGAACTAAATCCTTCAAAAACTACCTTCTGCTTTCTATCTTGTAAATAGTCTTTAATCCAGTTTAGTAAATCCCCATGTATACCCATTTTTGTAATTTATAAAAATAAACCCTTGTGCCAAACTCTATCAAAAGCCTTTCAGATATAACAAAAGACAAATCTCACATCTTTTCCTACATCTAAATTGCTTATAACTGTATTACAGATATCTACAAGTTGGTTAACAGTTGAATCTATAGGCATGAAACCGGATTGCTGTTCAGTTAAACGCTGATGTTTATGAACAAAATTATGGATATGTTTAACTATGATCTTTTCCGTCATTTTACATAAGACACAGGTCAGAGAAATAAGTCTGTAATTGGAAACATCAGATTTAGATCCTATATTTTTTATAAATGTTTATGACATGAGACCGTTTCCATATGTATGGTGAACTCCCACACTGCAGGGACTTGTTAAATAAGAGGGTCAGTGGTTTAACTAATGATTCAGATATATTCTTTAAACTCCTTGGGGCAATAGCATCCAGACCACTTAGTTTTGTTATGTTAAGAATTTCCAACTGATCCATTATCTCTTGTTCCCTAATGACAAAATTAGGGAAGAGATGTAAAGGATTATCTTCAGGTAGATCAGGTTCATCGTCAATATGTTATATATCTGTGAAAAAGTTATTAAGTATATCACATTTATTTGATGGATGAACTCTAATTCTTTCATTATATTTCAAAGGGGGACTAGTAGAATTACATTTGTTTAATTTACAGACAGATTTGGCTATGCGCCACCTCTTTCCTGGGGGTATATTTTTATCAATTATTTGAGATGTTAGTTTCTTTTTGTAAGAAGCTTAAATTGCATCTCTTGCAAGTTTAATGACATAATTTCGTAGTTTTCGATAAGTTGCCCAATGATTTGAACTATTGGTGGTTTAGCTCTATAGTGAGCACGATTTCTCTTTCTAATTGCCTCTCTTATTCATGAAAGGCTTGTCATTTGGGCGGATGACTACTGTTTTAGTGGATATGTCTGTCACATGCCTCGTTTAGGTTAGACTGGAACAATTAAAAACTTTCATTGACAGTTTTATTTTCAAATAGGCTGTTCCAGTCAATCCCTTTTATTTCTTCTGAGATTCCTATATTGTTAGCATGCTCATAGTTTCGAATCTTGCGTTTATAGCTTTTTTGTTTAATATTTTTTATATTAATATTTATGCTTTATGGTCACTGCAGAAGTCTGCTAGTATGTCAACATCCAAACTTAGATTTAGTCGGTTTGTAATGAAAAGATCTATGCATGTTGCTGATGTGTTAGTTATCCTGGTAGGATCATGGATGACATTTTCATTAATGGAACTTGTCATGTATTTTCATAGTTGGTTGATACATAACACTTGAAAAATATATTAAGTCAAATGTTATGTACACTACAACAAACTAGTTAAATAAACATCTACCCGAATCTTGCATATCGTTCTCTAGACATTGGAACTGAATTGGCGAATCTGTCATTCCAGCTTATAAGGAAAAGCCTTTCCATATCTATTTGTCACCAATAACTGATTGGTAGACCTGTCATAGTGGAGCACTTGTGGGGAGTCAAGACCGTCCTCCATAGACAATAGTTGTCTGTGTCTTTATCCATCAGGGGAGATAATAAAAACATTATGAGATCTGACGACATACAAGTTACCAGCATTGTCGACAGAGATACCTAGTGACCATCTCAACACACTTTTATCTTTGAATTCCCACTATATTGTACTATGGAGATCACAGCATGTCACGCTATGTGTGTCATGGCTTGTGTAGTAAAGTTTGTCACCAAAGGTATAGTAACATACGCAAACGAAGACATTTTCCTTTTAACGATATTTCTACGTCAATTCAGTTATCTCCTCCAGTAACACCAATATTATTGTTGTCATGTATATATGTTATATCCAAGGCATCGTTTCGTAGAAAACTGATGTCAAAGTTTTGGTAACCATCTATGTTAAATCCTCTTAAACATTTTTGTTTGAAATAGGTCAACATCATTCTATCATCTGGTAGCAGCGCACAACTTGTGATATTATCTAACTTTGTATCTATAGGCGCTTGTAATATAGACGGAACCGGAGCTATCACAATTTGAGCTTGTTTTTTTCTTTTTTACTCACAACCTCTAAATCACAAGAACTAGTACTAATGATTTCTTTACCAAATGTTCGGATTTCTTGGCAGATACTTTATAAGACATCATTCATTTTGCACGACAATCTTTCTCGATTCAGTTTATTATTTGTTGCAACTGATGAGAAATATTATTCTTTCTCTGCCATCTGTCGTTCTATTTGTTTCAGGGCAAGGAATTCTGGATCTGGAGGTCTGATGCGTGTAGTTTTATGTTGATAAGGTTTTCCTGGTTCCATCTGCTCTCTTTACTCTCGGATTCATACAGTTCCTTTATTATACTATCCGCAATTTGCCCAGTTAATCGTTTATTTTTATTCTTGTTTGCTCTATTTATTTTTTAATCATTTTTTTTCTTTTTTCAATGTTGACAAATTTGCTTTCCTATCTGATTTAATTCTATGAATATTACCAACCATGTCAGTCATTGTTTGCTGAATGTCATGGGGAAACTATACGAGTTTTTTTACATTTTGAACCATATCCTCTAACTGGGTTAAATCTTGACTCGTCTGATGATCGGAAACAACGCATTTCCTACAACATGGACAGTCGTGCTTATTGCAGTATATCCGGAATTGTTCTTTATGCTAATTGCAGAATTCGCTGGTTTCTAAAACAGTTTTGAGGGCGTCTTGCTTTAACTAGCCATGGCAAAAAAACCTTGATAAAATGTTATAAATAAATAAAAATAATTAGCACGACAATAAATATTTTTTTAACATAATAGTTATTTTTTCCTTTTTCCATTTGGCCTAAGCCAATACATTTGGCATTTCATTTCCTATCATATTGGTTAGCAATACACCCATTCCGCTAAATGAAAAGCCATTATTGCACCCTCGTGGTTTGATTGGCTATACAGTTTTTAGTATAGTATAGGTTTTTGAGCAGAATTAATGGGTGTTTTGATGTTCCTTTTCATATCAAAAGCTGCTAAATTATCAAATATTTTTGGATTCCTCTTGATATATTAAAATTTTGGATTTCATAGCGTGTTAATTCAAATTTCAATGAAAGATAACGGTCTGGTACAAACGTTCCTGTCTGTTTTAACTGTATGTTATGTATTTAAATAAGTTTTCTGTACTTGTAGGAAAAGAGAAACAGGTTTTTTCGAAAGCTGGAGTCACGTGACTGGTTGATAATATCACAAAGATACCAATAAATATGGGTTTTGTCACCCGTCATATAAAAGTTTGTAAACAAATGAGTATAATGGCACTAATGGCATAAACGCAGGGTGACAATGGCACAAATAATAAGACGAAGAGAAACTAACGGCACGAATAACATAAACGCAGGGTGACAATCGAACAAATAACATAGACGAAGGGAGACTAACGGTTGTTTGTTTTGTTTGATTGATGGTGTTTAACGCCACTTTTAGCAATTTTTCAGCTATATCATGGCGTCCAGTTTTTATTGGGGAGGAAGCCGGAGTAACCGGAGAAAACCCCCGACCTGCGGCAGGAAAACTGGCAATCCTTGTTAATTAAGATTGGAGTCAAGTACACCCTGCCTGCAGTGAGAATCGAACCCACAATCTCAGTGTTGACAGACCACGACATTAACGGTACATAAACGCAATGTGACAATAGCACAAATATACGGAAGCCGTAAAGGGACATGAAAAATAAAAAGAAAAGTTTTTTTAATTCGTTATCTCGATAAAACCAAATTGTTATATCGAGATCTCGATAAAACAGTCTATCGTTATCGTGAGAAAACGATACTGTTATATCGTGATCTCAATATAAAGATTTCGTTATCTTTAAAAATTACACAAAAATTCTCTTCTTATTTGTTATGTCCCCTTACGGCTTCCGTACAAATGCACTAGAGACATTTCTAGTACTATTTCCTTATTTATTCTTTAACCATTTTAAATGTAATATTAATTCTTTAATTTAAAAAAACTCAAATTACCAGATACATTACTAGTATTATTTTGCCATTAAAAAAATAATTAATAAATAGACATTTTTCTTACTGTAATTGGCAATATTTGCAGTGGTCAAGCTGCCTCAGAAAAAGAGTGGCGTGCATGGGACGGCGATTTAGCGTTTTGCACCCTACTTATACTCTTGCGTTGCACAACTCTGCGCAACGCACTTGTACGGAGTGCGCAGTTCACCTGTGCAACACGACAGACGCTTACCGGGTCAAGTGCATAACGATCATTGCAATTAATGGAATGCATCGATTTCAATCGATGGTAAATATATCATTTTAAAGTCAGTTTCACATGTATTGCGTAACAAATGTAATAAAATTATACAGTTTTACATGTCTTCAAATAAAAATATCTAAAACTAATATTTGTATTACTTTAATCGCATCTCAAGTTTTGGATTAATTATCGAATCCACGTGATCAACAAATGAATGCTGAAAGTCAATTCGACTTCAGGAAAAAGTATATATAGGTAAATTTGACTGTCATGTTACCAAAATGACAAAAAGTCTGTCTAAATCGTGGTAGATTATGTAACTGTTGCAATTTACAAAAATGGAGGGACTTTCTCAAAATATATACAATGAGTCCCATAATTGATAAAATGCAATATTTTTTTTAATTATGACCATTTATGTTACATTTGTACAATAACTGTCAAGCAAACATTATTTCCAACAATTATAATCGAGAACAGAGAACATATTTCTAAAAACATAGCAATTTCGTATGAAAAGGAATGTTTGGTGATAAAAGTTCTACAATATCTTAATCATTTGGATTTTATATATTGTTTGGGTTTGAGCGACACTGATGAGTCTTGATAAGACGAAACGCGCGTCTGGCGTAGTAAATTAAATTAACCTTGGTATCTTTGATGATTTTTTATGTATCTTTAAAACAATTATGAACATACATTAACACTGCTGCGTTTCCACCTTCATGTCAAATGATTTCCTTCCATAAATTTGCATGTGTAATCGGATAGTTCTGTGAAAACTTACTTCCTTTGTTGACCAATTAACAAAAAGGGTTATTTTTTTCTGAAAACTCTTTTAATCACAATAATTTATGAATACCCTTTTTATCCTCAACACATTTCTTTCTCCAGAAATATATGTTGCTGGTAACAAGATGAAATTTACAGATTATATGAGGGTAATAACAATATACCGAACAAGAAGGAAACATTCTTAAAAGACAATCTGCAAATCAAAGTTCTAGATAACAACAAACGCGAGAAACAACAACCAGAATATATACATAAAATTGGATTCACATTGGTCATACATGCGAGGAATATTGTACCTTACCAATCATTGTGTTTTGGACATTTAAAAAAAACACACCTGCATTGCTATCTCTTGGTTAGAACTTTAGTTAGAAGCCACTTTTAACAATTTTTCAGCTGAATCATAGCGCGGGAATAATCCGGAGTCTTCATGTTCGATTAAAACCCCAGAAAACATGCATGTTGGTTTTTTAATTTGATGCTATTTTCTAGCTGAATCAATGGCGTGCAGTTTTAATTGAGATAATCATCCGGTGAACCTACATGTATTGTCAAGGTTATCCTTAAAATAATTATGAACCTACCATAACACATCAAACTGTCCAACCTAATGTCGAATAATTTCTTTCAAAAAACGTCGGGTAATCTTAATTTCTTGTAAACATTTCCTTGTGTTGACCGATTAGCAATGAGGTTATCTTCCCTATCATCCTTTAAAACTTATTTTATCAATTTATTATTACCCTGTTTATCGGCAACTCATATTTTCAACTTGACAGAATTGTGTTGTAGGTAAAATAAGAACTTTCAAGATTAAATTATCCTCATTGGTCAAATATATGCGGAAAATTGTATATTAGCAATAACAGCAGATACGCCATTTAATAAATACACGCATATGCTTTGTTCATTTCTACTTGTGACGCCACTTTCAACATTTTTATCTGAATCATGGCGTCTAGTTTATCATTCTGGTAAAACCCCGGCAAACATGCTTAATAGAACGAACTGTGTTGTTGTCCATGGAACATTATTAGCACAATATACTATAATATCATAATACCATGTTCATGTGTTCATTCCTCTGTAACACACTATTATGACCACGTTCAGATTCAGTTTATTGATGGCATATATCTTTGTGTACTCAGAACGTACTGCAAAGATAGTGTTTAGCAGACAGTTAAAATTGGGCGGTAAACAGTAAGCAATTAAGTTTGGCAAGCAGTTGTTTAAACGACCAACAAGTTTGCCTAAAATTATACACGCATAATGTGCAAACAAGTAAGCCTTTATGTTTAAGATGTGTTCATCTTTACACATACTGTAGAAGTTTTAACCAAGGTTTTAACGTATGTCTGTGTTTAAAATGTTTACATTCGAGCGTTTAATATATTTTAACACTTTGTGTTAAATTTCACGGGAAACGAATTTAATGTTTGTTTTTTTATTGTTTTGATGCATTTAAAAAAACCCAAACATAATGATAAAATTAAAATGCTTTTAGAATACCTAGTATTCCAAGTTACCTTTGTGTTCCCGGTCTCGTTTCTTACAAACAAATGTTTCAGTGAATAAAATTATTTGCAGTGGCCATGACGCTCTTTTAATTAATTTATAGTTAATTTATAGTATGCATTTCCAAAATACTTCTCTGTCAAATATTTTACATGTATTGGTGTAATAAATTATATCACACATGTCATTATCTGTTCTGTTATTGAACACCCTGTGTTCTATTTCTGATCACTGATGTTCACAGTTTTCAGCGCTATAGACCCAAAATCACAGCATAGCCACCGGAAGTTGCCTGTTTCAGTTTGTGGGAGGTTGAATTCAATGATATAGCGTAAAATAAACACTCAATAGTCAAGGAGCATGGAGGATGTCTTTGAAATGTATGTTCCTTTATAACAAACCACTTGTGGGTTTGGGTGATGTAGCATGTGAATTTACAACCCGTACGGGCATACACGATATCCAATTTAAATTCTAAGGCACGGAAGAATTAGTGTCATCTAATAGAATAAAACTAAAACATGACATATCAATATGTGACAGACTGCGTTATCGGGACAAGCCTTTAAGTAAGAACCGCAAAATTTGGCGGTAGCTGAGTTTGCATGTTTAGAAATGAGTATAACTTCATGCGGAAAAGGAATGTAAGGCAAAAGATAAGATGATTTCAATAAACATTTGCAGGATTGATGGACATATTGTGCATTTGTACATACTCTTTATTCAGACATTTACTTAATTTTAGCTATAAATCTGGAGTTATGTACATTTACCAATAGCAATCTTGTTTTTTCTCTTTCAGTACATACTATCTATGTTAAATATTGCATTGAACAGAAATGAGATTGATGCTTTTTGCTTTTTTGTTATTTAAAATGTATTTTTGTAGTTTCTTATGGATAATTGTATCAATGGTGTATGCATGTTTATATTAAATGATATACTTACTTACTTAATGTATGTACTTTCTTAAGATACGAAGCAATTAAGTTTATAGTTTGTATAGAAACTCTTTTTTCGGATATGCTAAATATGTTTATGCAAACAAATATGTAATTCTAAGACAATGAATGCTATTGGATAATAACCTCTGTAAAACCTAAGTTTTACCACTTGTTACTACTGGAAATCGCCATCTTGAATAATCTGATTTATTTAAAATGACCTTTTGCTGCTATATTTAAGGCATGATATTACAAGTAAAACTTTGCCTACATTAAATGTAATAACGATCTGTTAATTTTATTTTGCCTTTATCAAAATACTCTTTTTTCAATTGAATGAGGTTTACCCCCATATTGAGCAATTTTCAGCTATATCATGGCCTCTAGGTTTTATTGAGGTAGGAGGCCAGAGACAACCCCGACCATCAGTTTATCCAAAGAAGTCATAAAGCTTCAAATTATTGAAATGTGCTGAGATTTCAAACGAAATGATATAAGACTCAAGTTTAGTAATTTTTATATTTTAAATTATATATATTTTTATTTTATTAAATTAGTTCAACGTTACTCTTGGGGTACAAGGGACATTTAACTTAAAAAAAATCTTCTATTTTTTATTAATGTTTCCTGTAATAACAAAGAATATGAAAATAATAAACGTCTCTCATTTTTGGCCAGGTAATTTGTCTTCAGCAATACTGTTAACTTATTTATTTACATATTTACATTATTACATGAAAAATTAAAAGTTATTATATTTATTTATTTATGTTCCAACGAACATATCCAAAAATAATTTTAATATGGGTATAATATATATTTTTGCTTAATTTAATAAAAGTTATTAATTAAAGTACATCTTACTTTGTTCTTTGTTGAAAAATGTTCCCCACTGAACAATTCATATGAACATTGTACAGTGTTCTACTTTTTAACATTTTCCATTGTGTTCATATTCTGTACACCACCATTTTGTTAACATGTCATGTGTAACAGGGCCTTTGAATGCATCTTGGCATTTAATTCTTGAACAACTGGATATCCAAAATATTGCACACTAGACATTCAAAAACTAAACACCAGCGGTTAAAAACATAACACTTGGCATAAATATATGATTAATGTTAGATGCAATTAATGGTTGGCGGAAGGACGTCAATATTTGCTACCGCAACTGGCTTGTCGTCTAGCTCAGGATAAACTAAGTTTAATGATATGGGCTGTGTATGCTCAATGTGAATTTAATGTGATGTTAAAGGCAATATGTATGTTTTAAGTATATTGATACTATTGACAATCATTTGTGACCAATTGTTGCTAGACATTTTGTGGAAAACGATTTTTGATGGAAAATGGTCCGGTGCATAGAACCCATATTGTTAAAAATAACAAGACCAAAACAATGTAAATGTGACGACATTGGTATAATCGAGAGTATTTGGTGACGTATAAAATAAAGTTAACAAAACATAACCGTGCCATCAACATTCACAATTAACTATAAGCGGTAGTAACGCATGTTTGATAATTAGTGGATCAGAGTTGATACTATATCATATCGGATAAAGCAAGTCATTAGAAGGAAGTGTCATATGACAAAATATTAAGGTGACAAATAATAATAAAAGAAAATAAAAATAGTTTTCAAAACTTTCCGCCCCCATCTTGAAAGTGAAATGTCAATGCAACGCGAACAAGTCAACAAACATTAATTAAACAGAGACAGAACAAAAGAGCAGAAAATTTAGAATGTCACTGTAAACGGATGGAATATCTAGTAGGAGCGAACAATTTTCCCCTCTCTAGCATCTTTCTCTTGTCGAAATCTACAGAGTCTTTTAAGTTCAAGAAGCATGGCATTATCCAAAAAAATCCTCCATTATGACATGGCTTTCCGTAGTAAGCCCTCCTCCCAACACAAAAGGGCTCTATCCAACCAGTGTGTAGCTCTGTTGGTCGACCTATAGAAGCCCCAGTGTATTCTCCCAGTAGTTTGTTATAAATTTTGAAGGGTAATATCGATACGACCCAGTTGTAGTCATTAAATTATGAAAGGAATATTGCCAATGTTTCCTCCAAATAAGCAGCGAGTGTTGTGGAATTAAGTCACAATTTATAGAAACTACAATAAGTTGTTAATCTTTGACTTAGTACGAAATCTATGTGTTATTTCATGTCAACTTCTGATCGAAGAAGTATAATAGTTTTTGTCGACTTAAGATTGTTTTTTTATAAATTCTCTAAAACGTGTACTTGACTTTAACAAGTCCTTTTACACCAGAAGCAAAATTTAAAGACAAATAATGTATCTGAAGTCGCTTTTTAAACTATCAATCCTTTTAAAGTAAGGTTAGACTCGATTACACTGCTCATACTAGCAACTTCAGTTTGGATAGACACGTGATCAATAGTAGAGGCCTATGAACCTTAACCACTCGTCACTCTCTAGATACTAATGAGTCATAAAAGTATTTGCAATTTCAAACCCTAAATGCACACCTCATCACAATTCTAGACATGCGTATAATTAAAATAGGACCAAATTAGTTCTATTGTTAAAATAGTTTATAAAGTGATAAGAAATAGCGGTCCAAGAGAGAGCCTATAATCCCTCACTTGGAACTAAATTTTTTGAATATTTTTTAACATGTTTCAGCGTCATTGTAAACATAGACAACTTTTTATTTATAACAGTTTGGACAAACTTTGATTTTTAACAATATTTTATAACAGAAACCATCCAAAACAAAGTACTTTGTAAGAAAAGTCCAAACAAAGTATGCATCTGTCTGACTAATCGTAATATTAGTCGAGTAATGATTTTTAAACTATTGACAAATCCTCGAAGAAAGGGAGGTTGAATGTTAACAAATAATGATTTTATGGAATAAAATGGCTAATCTATATTTTGTGAAATTGAAACTATTTATTAGATATTTATGGCGGGTAATAGAGCAAAATTCTACAAAATACATCAGATTGGGATGTTTCTCGTTCGCTGGTCAGGGGATTGTGAGGTCATAGTATGGAAAAGCTGACCGCGGATCATAGTTATGTTTGGAGGGTGCCACCCTCCTTGCAAGTTTATGACCTCTTTAGTAGATTTTAAAGAAGCCGCAACAAGAGGCAAATTTTTTCGTCCCTATTGTACAGACATTGACCTTTCCAGCGGCAATAACAAATTTATCTTCATTTTATCTGTGCATTTTCCCACATTGATTATAGTTTGTTAACGTGTTTTCGTCTGATGGCTAGTAGTTACGAAGTAATCAATTAAATGGCATACATCGATCAAACACTTTAACTACCCAATGACATGCGAGTATAATATTATGGCATTAGCTTATATTCTAACAAGTTTTCGCTAGATCAATAAAGCAAACACAGTGATGTTATTAAACACAATCCATGTTAACATGTGTCAACGTTTTTATTTTCTCTTTGTAGCAGTCGTAGTGAGATATCCCTTATTTAATGAACCTGGGGTCAGTATGGCTAACGTCACAGGTTCCTCTTTTCCCTGAATAACAGTTTTTCATAAAATTTGAAAAATAAGGCAACAGTAGCAGACATGTTGTCTAATATTTGAATTTATCATGCAATCATAACATTTGGTGTACAATAAAAGTAGCCAAATACATGTTTGTTGTATTCGATAGTGCCGAATAAAGAATCATTTTACCATTGTCCTCACTTTACCTTACGAAAATTACTATTCTGTTCTGGTTTACGACATGTTGTGGAATACTGTATTTGTTTATGACGTCAGCGTATCACTAAAATACGCGCCTAAATCTTCAAGTCATAAATCGGCTAGAAGTACACTTTTAAAGCTTTTCTTTGGTCTAAAATGTATTTTATGGTTGCAAGATAAAACAATCTGCGTACATAGTTAGACAATATAAAGTTTATTTGTACTCACCTTAAACAAATACACCGCAGAGCCTCGCATTTCCAAGGCTCGAACAGGTAAGTTTTTTTCTGAAAATATACGAATATCGTACATGGTGTATATGTAACAGTCTTTGCTGCAATGGATTCTATACAGCAATGAATATGTTTATGCTTGCATTTAAGGGGGGAATGATTTTTACGATCAAACAAAAATAACCATTGCATAAAACAATAATCCTAAGTACATAAATTCATCACAAATTTCAATAGGTTCAAAACCATGTTCATAAATTGCTTAATCTCTGTTTTTGAATATACAAAAATGTTACTAAACAGGCAAAGAGTCTATCATCTTTTGAGAATGATCTACATTTTCACTTAACAGACGCATGTCATCAGTATACATCAAAAGGTACAAATTTAACATTCTTAATTCAAATGGTACACAATTGTATTTCATAACTTCCATTTCCACATCATTTGCGTAGTGATTATAACGTGACAATGATTCTTCTTGCACCAGCCCTTTAGGGGCCGCGGTGGCCGAGTGGTCAAGATAGTTCGTCTACTATTGATCACGTGGTATGTCAACACTGAGATTGCGGGTTCGATTCTCACTGCAGTCAGGATGTACTCGACTCCAATCTTAATTGACAAGGATTGCCAGTTTTCCTACCGCAGGTCGGGGGTTCTCTCTGGGTACTCCGGCTTCCTCCCCCAATAAAAACTGGACGTCATGAAATAGCTGAAAAATTGCTGAAAGTGGCGTTAAAACACCATTCAAACAATCAAAACAAAAAAAAATCTTGCACCAGCCCAACATAGCAAGTGAGAAAAATGGACACTTTTAATTTAAACCTAATACATAAAAAACTTAACTCTTGGTTCAAGGATTTCTACCCTTATTTTGCAAGCGTTGACCACCATTTAATAATTCAAAATATCTTTTCCATAGTTTCTTAACGCTCCTCAATGCGGTAAAGTTAGTTTGTTTGTTAATACTTATGTTCTGAAAACTGAAATATGTCATGAAAGCGTATATAAATGGTCATACCTTTTTTATTTCTTTATGGTTTGACATTAAAATTTTGTCAGACTTTGCAGGTCATTTTTTATTATAAAATGTAAACGTTAGCCATTTTTATTCGTTCATGCCAAGTCTCTGTGAAATATGTTGCTGACAGTTCATAATTGGTGTACTAGCCACGGGTGTATATTAGCAAGAATCATTCGTTTGATTATAATTCAAATCACTATTGTTTACACGTTCCTGGTTTATTTCTTGGCTACATAATCTTTTATCGTTCAAACTGCACTAATCTGATGATGAAGTATCATATATAGTCTCTGGCTTGTTAAGCTTTTTTTCTTTCCTCGTCTACAATGTCTTGGCATCACTAGATAAAGTTATATTATTATAAATTAATAAAATATCTTGTCTCTTAACAATTTGCACAGCCATACTTGTTGACGAATGCGAATAAAAACAATATTCTACAATATACTTAATATTAAAATTACAAGAATGGAAATCCATTATAGAAAAGTAAATAAAATGTGAAAAACAAAAATGAACACAATAACCAGAAAAAAATTATGCTTCATTTAACATGAAAATATAAAATTAGTAGGGACCATTCCATCACTATAATATTAATGCAGACTAGAACTTTAACAGACATTCTTCCATTTGACTGATTAGTTAGAATGCAATAAATTAAAAGTCTAACCAAAATAAAGGAGATAATTAAAATTTTCCACCCTGACTACAGGACAAAGTGGCCCTCTTTATTAGAAATAGGCTAGATGAATCGTTGAACATTGCGTATATAAATTTACTTTAAAATCACACAAAGGTAATAGTTTTACAGCGTTTCATAGATATGTTAACATTAGAAATTCATTCTATAAATAGTATTTAAATCTTATCCAGATGCGGACATTTTGTGTTTTTGCCCTTGATATTTCATGAAAAAATAACACAAAACGGCAAAAAACAACCACTTAAATCTTTCATAAAAATTCCGCCTGGATTAAATTACACGATAAAAACAAAGCAACTGAAACATCTTCAAATTTTGGTTTAAAGTAGCGCGATACATATACGTATCCGGCAAAATTAGCAATGATACAACAAAAATTGCAATAGAATGAAAAGTGACAGTAAATAATGGATGTGATAAACAAATTATTGTATCAAGCATAGCATTAATGTGTTACATTTCTGGTAAAAAATCATCATCTGTCATATATAATATAATATTCTAGGTCAATTTTATAACATATATAAATGTTTCTATATTTATCATAAACGTACAGTTGAACCCAACAGGACCAAAGGATTGATGTTCTAACAATATCACACATATACTCTTACAAAACTAACAAATAATATGAGTGGATATTGAGCTCGAAACATCGGTAGACCTGTAAAATTTAATTTAATTTAATTAATTAATTAATAGTGATACAGGGATATAAATGAATATTAATTAATATTATCAATGCATTTATCAATCGAGAGCACTTATGATAATATGATGTCTAAAATATTATATGTTGATTCTCTATTTTGTCTGTATATATGTTTGTTCTGTTTATTTATTTTATTATTATTAGTTATCTATCATCTATATTTCCTTCCTATTTTTTATACTCGAAAAGCCACAAATCTCACATTCGGTATCCTTGCTTGGAATCAATCTACATTTAATAATGATTTATACATGTAAATCATCAGATAATTCATCTTTAATTTACTTATTAATAATTACAAAGAAACATTACAATAACTGAGATTTTTGGCTTACAATAGAATTTGAGTTGTCTTTCTTTGACTTAATTATGACATGTCTGTGCCATTGTTTGATGTTACCATGGAGAGGATATATATAGGCTTGGTCCTGCTATCCAATCCAATTCATGTATTTCATGAATAAAATATGTTTAAATCAATTAAGACGCCTTTGTTTATAAGGCTTTATTGTATGCAAGTTTATGACTTGAATTTACAAGCAGCAAAATGTAAAATTAACACAAAATACCGCGAATCAATACATCATTTAAAAATGTATTGAGGAGATTGGTTCTGTTTGCTTAAATGATTTTTATCGCCATTTTCAGACATTTTTCAAC
Source organism: Limnoperna fortunei (assembly GCA_944474755.1). Taxonomy (NCBI): domain Eukaryota; kingdom Metazoa; phylum Mollusca; class Bivalvia; order Mytilida; family Modiolidae; genus Limnoperna; species Limnoperna fortunei. The sequence goes on from OX104120.1 coordinate 63,490,175, forward strand.
TTTATCATGGCGTTCAGTTTTATTCGAGAGGAAGGCGCAGCATTCGGATTAAACCTTGAAGTGCGCAGTGAGACTCGAACCCGCAACATCAATGTTGACAGACCACGTGATCAACAGTAGATGACTAACTACATGTACTTTAACTACTCGACCACCTAGGTCCCATGTATAAGAAAATTAATCTATGGATGCATGGTGAAATTAACCGGAAGTCAAAAACATGGTAAGACAAAATGCTAAATGAATATCTTTTCGCGTTTTAAAATTTTCGGCTTTTGTCTTTTCGCATTTTTGACTTTTGAGGTTTTTTTCATTTTTATTATGAAATATGAAATTCGAAAAATCTAATAAAGCAAAATAGCTAAATCTGGCCAGAAAAAAACTAGCTCGAAATTACATTTACAGTAAAGCAATAGTGTACCTATAATTCTAAAAATCTAATTAAGTGACTGTTACATTCTAGTATTATTTTCTCCAGTACCATAGCAGCGTTTAAAAAGTTTAAATTTACTAATGGGATTAAAGCTTAATCTTTAAACAAGGCCCCATTCTTTCAAAATTGCTTTCATTGGTGTAACAATGAATTTCAATTCCCTATCTGTACCATCTATATACATAGCTATCGCCATGCCTAAACATCCGGTTGGATTTGCTTGACAATCCGATCTCACAGTTGTTTTATCATCAACTACGTAAATACAAGCTCCAGAATCTCCTCTATCTAACCCGAAATCATTCAATAACAATTGTTTGTAAAAACGTACAAAATGTCTTTTGTGCTTAATAGCTTCTTCAAGAATAGGCATAACAACCTTTTGAAAGTGGACTTTATACGGTTGGTAGGATGGTTTTGGGTTGGCAGCTAAAATCCGTTGAATTTTTGCTTCTAGGTTTTCCCATTGTGGAACAACCCCGTGTTCAATATTACTTTTTTCAAATTTCTTATCGTCGGCATCGAAATCTTCATATGTTATCTGCCCAGATGTAGCACCAACAGATCTTGCCGTCATGACACCCTTTATGACGCGATGGGTAATATAATTATCATTCAAGAATGGACTTTTCAAACCTACAATGAAAAGCAGACTTAGCAATAATGAACAACAATGCCATTTAGAAACATATTAACAAATAACACATTGGATGCATGCGATCTTACTTCCTTGTATAAGTTATGATATGATACAATGTACCACATCTTTTCTTAATCTTAAATGGATCATTACACCACTTACAGCATCAATTGCTTAGCTATATCATGGCGTATGCAAATGTTGTAGAGGTTTATCAGTATTATACAGGCATACCTAGCAATATTAAAATTAATACCAAACCCAGTTCATTACATACTATTGATATGAACTGATTCCAAAATTCAATTATGCAAAGTAATCTATGAAATTCAGTCTACGTAAATAGACATTCAAATAATAATAATATCTGTTTTCATGTAGAGGAAATACTTTCTTTGATTGACGAAATATTTCATTGAGACCCTCTTTTTTATTAATTAGCATAAATACATCAAATTATTTAATAAAGGGTGCATGATTGAAATAAAAAACATTATATAAAATGAGAAGTCTTCAGGAAAAAACACGCGACGCCTGCCACCTTTTAATATTCCTTTCTCATTTCTTTTTTTGTTTGAATGGTGTTTTATGCCACTTTCAGCAATGTTTCAGCTATATCTTGGCGTCCAGTTTTTATTGTAGAGGAAGCCCGGTAACCAGGAGAAAACCCTCTACCTTCGGTAGGTAGGACAACTGATAATCTTTGTCAATTAAGATTGGAATCGAGTACGCCTTACCAGCAGTGAGACTTGAACCCTCTACCTTTGTTTGACGGGCATGTAATAATAGTAACTAATTACCTTAACCACTCGGCATTCCTTGTTTCAGAATAAAACAATATAGAAGATTACATAGCTGTACTTCATCAATGCTTAAAATTATTTCAATGTGCAAGTTTAGGCAAATCAGTTTTAACGGTTGAGCAGGATTTATAGATAGAAAAAGAAAACTAAAAACATGATCACTTTTATTTTCAGAAAAGAAAATATTAAATTGAAAAACTAAATATCCATTTAGACACTTTGCAAGTTGGTAGAATGCGTTTAAATAGTATAGGAGATGCGGATAAAGGCAATAAAAATTTGATCCACACTTTTTTAAAATGTATTTTTCCTGAAGATAAAACAATAAATGGTTGTTAATAGACATAGATAACGACCAATGACGATATACTTCTCCTTATGTGTCGATCATCATTCGTAGTCGACATAATAATCAACATGAAATACATTAAATGTTGTCTTAGGTTTATGCTTTTCATGATGAAATATTTTATTCTCAAACATTTGTCTGATTCAATTGCTTCCACAAGTACGGTGCACCAATGTCCAAATCTTAATTAAAAATTTATGAGTTTTTCGTAAATATGTTTTATTAGAATATTAATGTAGCACAGTGAAGAAAGTTTATATGTTTATTAACCTATATTGACTTACGATATAATATTATTTTATTTACTTAAATAGGTGCCATCAACAATTAATTAAGCTGCTCTCTTCTTTAACTTTTAAGGGGATGCAGGACACTTTCAGTTTAAATGATCTGTCAATGAATTTTCTTTAAATTGTCCAAGTAGTTAGTTTTTTATACAAGGTATCATAATTCAAAATAAAAAATAAGATTTTAGAGCTTGTTATTTAGGGGTTGAGCACTGAAATTCTAAATTTTCTAATAGCTTATATCGAAAAGAGAATAAAAAAGCACTAAAATAAAAGATTACAAAAATTCTATCCAATGAAATTTTCTGAATTTTTTACATAAAGTCAAGCAATTGGTAAAAAATTTAGTGATGGAAAGAACAATAGGGTCTCTGAGTTAAATTTTTGTCCATTGGGAAATAACTGGTCAAAAGTGCTAAAAATGGTATTTTTGGTCAAAAGTATCTCACTTGTTAAAAATGTCATTTTCATTATTTTTGACAATAAAAAAACTCATTTATGCAAAAAACAATTTCAACCATTAATAAATTGAAGAAATAATATAGGTATGAGACGACTTTCATTTTATTTTAAATTTTATGGAAATAAAGAGTTAATAATGAAAGAAATTATTATTAAATGTACCATAAATATTCTTTTAAAATTTTCACAAAAATGGTGTATGGTGTCCTGCATCCCTTTAAATGCTAGTTGTTAGTAATGTAACAGCTATGCATATTTTAGAATAATTATCTACAAGTATAACAGTTTTACATTTAAAAATAACATTTAATATATGAATAGCTTACCGAGGTGTGACACAGGCTTTGTAGTTGAAGATTCATCTTTACAGATTTCATCACTGTCAACTAGTATATCTCTGTTCAGTTTAATAACAGCGGCATCTACACTGGTTTTGTCTCGATTATCATATTCAAAGGCATCATGTACAACATAACCACAAGCAGCAGTAGTATTATTTTCAAGAACGCAATATGTTTTTACCTCTGTCTTGTGCTTTTTTCTTTTACTGCCACCTAATAAAGTTTCTTTTTTATATACCACATGAGCACATGTCAAAAGGCGGGATTACCACGATATTCCACGAATCCACCTAAAGTACCGTATGAGGCTATTGTAGGTTCCGTACTTATTTTCTGTCCTACAAACAATCTTTGTAGAAACATGACATGCCCTTCGTGTACATGTGTTTTAAAATTATCTAATTGTGCAGGGAAGTGATCTTCACCCATTGGGATAATGCCTTTGACTTGACAACACAGTTGCACATATTCTGGGTTTTCTGGTGAAATATACGTCATAGTCAGTTTAGTGTGTTTAAGAAAAAGTTTCTCAACAATGTCGGTAGGAAGTGTTTGGACTTTCTGCAAGTTACGCGAGATTTTTGAAATATGTTCAGTTTCAGCACTCTCATGTGCTTTCATCGGCTGACTTTTTTGGATGCTAACACTCTGCACAACTTTAATTCCTATATATTTTTTAGGGAGAGTGTCCAAATGATGTTCTGACTCAACAACTATAACAGTTTCTTTTGAACAGATAGACGAATGCCCCTTGTCCCGACATTTACAAAAAAACCGGGCCAAATATCGACTACCATTCTCAGAAGGTTTTTCACCTCGCTTTGAGCAACGAAGTGTCTAACAATATACCAACAGATTGCCATGCTAATATTGGGCAATTGATTTTCCATGGCAATTTGAAGATTATGATTATCTACAAATGGAATGGAATAAGTAGCTCGTTGTCCAAGCATAAATCGAACAAGAAGGCTACGCTTTGCTTTTATACAATCTTCAAGGCTAAACTGTGGTTTCTGCATCCGCTTATATATCATTTCAAACTCTTCTATGGATTTTGTTCCGTGACATCCGTGACATCCATTTTTCACTCTGAAAGTAGTATGCCCTGAAAGTAAACATGATTTCATTTTTAATGATGTAGACGATGAATTTTCCGAACTCTTTATCACAAAGTACGAATTATATATGCCGAGCAGCTCTAGTCTCTTGGAGATGCTAGTTGTACAAATGACTAATAGTTTAATGCTTTATCGGTTGAACTTTATTTAGATTAATTTAAACGAGATCAGGCATCTGCTGATAATAATACTCGCGAATTACGGCACATTATTCAATGGCAAGTTAAACAAGTGTGGATAGTATTGCTCAAGTCCCACACCGGCAACTATAATTTTGGACCTCATCATGGTTGACTGGCATTCCAAATATCAGCTCAATATCTGCAGCGTTTAGAAAAAAGTCCGAAAAACGGTTATTTTTTAAGAAAATCTTATTGCCATAGTTTCGTCACAAATAATTAGACCGGGAAGATATTCAAACTTGATTTGTAACTCAATATGGTTGCTCGCATACCAAATATCAGCTTAATATATGCTAGAGTTTAGAAAAAGGTCCGGAAACATGTGTGAAGGACTGACGGACGGACGGAGTGCACACCTATAGTTCCTTTCGGCGAAGCCAGTAGATGATAATTATGCCTCTGTAACAAAAGAACGTAATATCTGATGTTTTATGAAGGTAATGAATGGCTTGATGGTATGGGAAACGATTTACAATTTGAATCCGAACGGATATCATTACAAAGAAATGCCAAAAATTTCGCACAAATAAACTCGCCCTTGCCACTGAAAACAGAAAAGCATGCTAAAATGTGATAAAGTGATAAATAAGTAATTAGAGAAATTGGTTGCATTTTAAAAAAAATATGCCTGTTTGTTGTGTCTCAGATTTTAAGGTTTCATATTTCATCTGTAGTCTATAGTCATTTATTACGTGAAGATCATACGTTTCGTGACACCGAATCCTTAACTTGTAAAACCATTCTATGAAAGTAAAATCTAAGGTTTCACAAAAGCAAGAAAAGCTAAGGTAAAAACGTGTACAATTGTTGTTTTCTATTTCCATGTTGACTATTTCTGAATGGTTTCATGTGCTCCGGAATGTTGTGTTTCCTGTATCAATTAGGACATCACTCTTGTTTAAAGGGACCAGTTGATCCAATGTTGTTTAAAACATCGTTGAATGTTTAAAATTTTGTGCTTGTGCTTGTCTTAATGGTTTCATAGCGTTCGTCATTTGTTTCTTTAGTTTTTTGTTTGTTTGAATGGATTTAAGACTACTTGTGTTGACAGACACGTGAATAACTAAGTGCATTATCCACTCGCCACAGCGGGGCCTGTTTGTTTAAGTCAATGGATAGATTTGATTAACACTAAAACAATCAAGCACACAGATGTACATTTATAATATTTCATAATTTAGATCTTACAAAATTCAATCAAATACTTGTAGTCGTGCCATAATTTGGTTTGACTTTATTACTATGACAAAGTGTGTTGGTCGATTATATTTGTACATCTCTATGTTAAAATGGTTGCAATTATTTTATTTAATGCCATCTCTATAAAATATATTTTTTCTCATTAATTAATCGGAACAGAATGAACAACTGTACGGTAGATACATGTATGTAACATTTCATTTTGAAAAGTTATGACCACTTAAGGAAGATCATTTTATATTATCAAAATTTATTACCCCTGATATGTAGAAATGCTCAGGTAAGTATGTTCGATTTCACTTTAATGTGTCTAACATAAATGATATTTAATAAATATTTGCGTTCCGTGTGGTTTGTCTATTATCAAGAGTGAAGTCTGTCGCATCTTTAGATCAGTATGGAAAATCGATATGACTCTAACGGGATTACGTTGGATCTTCCATGCAGCGACAATTAAACGGGGGAGCAAGTGAAAATTTATATTTAATTAGATTGTCGTAAGCCTTGAAAGAGTACTGTATTGCAGATTGTGATATGCGACCCGTAAATAAAAAGACCAGAATCTTATATAAGAAATCTAGCTTATCGCTATTTTTCAGTATTTTCCTTTGATCTTTGTGTGCGGTATTATTCCATCTCACTCTACTAGCGTGAGATGAGATGGGCCCATCTCAGCTCGCTGTCAAGACGTCGTTAAGTAAACACTGTGACGTCACAATGTTACAAAACAGCGATAAACATATTATTTACGTTTTATGAAACACGCTGCATTTTTTCGTCATCTCATCTCAGGGTTGTCGCCCTTCAATGCGATATTGACGAGAAAACGCATCTGGTTCCAAAAAACATAAATAATCTATAATTCTTTGTCTCATGATGGTTACATATTTTCGTTCGTCGTCAGGATGGATTTTTGTTGTAATAAAAATCTGCATAGCAACAGTTTTGACAGTAAAGAATTTAAAGGACGTCTCTATTGGCTATTTTGTTATTGTTTTTTAACACAAGTGTAGCTAACGCTCAAAACTATTTTTAAACTTTTGACTCAAAAACATGCAAGGATATCATCAACATGCAGCGAGCCGAAAATAATATTTGTTTAGAGAGTGGAAAGACCTTCTTGTATTTCTTATTAAGGTCTTTCCCACTACAGTGGGACGACCTTCTTACCTTTCCTATGATTATTAAGGTCTTTTCCCTTTGCAAGGGAAAGACCTTCTTGTATTTCTTATGATTATTATTATTATTATTTGTAAGGTCTTTCCCATTTCCAAGGGAAAGACCTTCTTGTATTTCTTATCTTTCTTCTGATTGTTATTATTTTTCTTTTTTTCTGCCGTCATTGGCTAAAAAGTGTCGCGACATATCATTTTCATACATGGTACCATTAATCGGTCATAGTGTCAAATTACTCAGTTCACACTGTGAAACCGATCTATTTTTATTAACAGAGTTATCTGCCTCGACACCGTAAACCCTTGTTAGCAGATAAACTCAGAAACCGTTACCGATTCCGAAAATCTGAAGTGTAGAAAATGTCGCTGGACCTATGGCGATGATTTATCATGCAAACATTTTTTTTCCAATCGACTTCCTGTTTACGCGTTTTTGACCTGAAAAATGTCGCAACGCATCAATTTTTTTTCTCAGAAACCGTAAGTCCTAGAGACTTGGGACCACCACCATTGATCCTGACATATATTATATTTAAAAATGTCAAGGTCAAAGGTCAAAAGTCAAGGTCAAAGGTCACAATAGGTCTTGTTAGCACTATATCTTATAAACCAAAAAAGATAGAAAAATACTCCTCTTATCGAGACCTCCATTTGGTACATTTGGCCCAAAGCTGTGCGATGAACCGTTTTGAATTACAGCCCTTGACGCGTTTCGGTTAGTCGGTTTTTTGGTTAAAACTTGAAAACGGTTAGAGATAATATAGTAAACATATAGATTTAACATGATCAGTAGGAAAAGAGCCTCAATTTGAGCCAAAGGTCAAAGGTCAAAAGTCAAGGTCAAAGGTCACCATTGGTCTTGTTAGCACTATATTTCATAAACCATAAAAGATAGAAGCAGACAATAAATGGGTAAAATACTCCTCTTATCGAGACCTCCATATGGTACATTTGGCTTGAAGCTGTGCGATGAACCGTTTTCGATTCACAGCCCTTGACACGTTTTGGCTAATCGGTTTTTTGGTTAAAACTTGAAAACGGTTAGAGATAATATAGTAAACACATAGGTTTAATGTGATCAGTAGGAAAAGAGCTTCAATTTGAGCCAAAGTTCAAAGGTCATAGGTCAAGGTCATACCATAGCAACACGGTAACTGTTTTAAAAAGTTACCGTGTTGCTATTAACTATTAATGATAGATGGAAACCAAAGAGTGCAAAATGTTGATCCCTTAAAGGATCAACCTTGTCACATTTACAGGAAAAGAATTTTAAGTCATCTTATAGGAGTTATCTCCCATTGTATATGTAATTTATTGGTTTTTCACATGTAACTCATTAACTATTAATAATACAGGGAAACCAAAGAGTGGAAAATGTTGACCCCTTAAGGTAGCAACTTTGTCACATTTACAGGAAAAGGATTTGAAGTCATCTTATAGAAGTTATCTCCCATTATATATGTAACTTTTTGGTTTTTCACAAGTAACTTATTAACTATTAATGATAGATGGAAACCAAAGAGTGCAAAATGTTGATCTCTTAAAGGAGCAACTTTGTCACATTTACAGGAAAAGAATTTGAAGTCATCTTATAGGAGTTATCTCCCATTATATATGTAATTTATTGGCTTTTCACATGTAACTCATCAACTATTAATAATACATGGAAACCAAAGAGTGAAAAATGTTGACCCCTTAAGGTAGCAACTTTGTCGCATTTGCAGGAAAAGGATTTGAAGTCATCTTATAGAAGTTATCTCACATTATATATGTAACTTATTGGTTTTTCACATGTAACTCATTAACTATTAATGATAGATGGAAACTAAAGGGTGCAAAATGTTGATCTCTTAAAGGAGCAACCTTGTCACATTACAGAAAAAGGATTTGAAGTCATCTTAGAGGAGTTTTCTCCCATTATATATGTAACTTATTGGTTTTTCACATGTAAATCATTAACTATTAATGATAGAGGGAAACTAAAGAGTGCAAAATGTTAAACGGATTTGACTTCATTTTATAGGAGTTATCTCCATTATATATGTAACTTATTGGTTTTTCACATGTAACTTATTAACTATTAGTGATAGATGGAAACCAAAGAGTGCAAAATGTTGATCTCTTAAAGGGGCAACTTTGTCACATTTACAGGAAAAGGATTTGAAGTCATCTTATAAGAGTTATCTCCCATTATATATGTAATTTACAGTATTGGTTTTTCACATGTAACAAATGCAAAATGTTGATCGCTTAAAGGAGCAACTTTGTCACAATTACAGGAAAAGGATTTGACTTCATTTTATAGGAGTTATCTCCATTATATATGTAACTTATTGGTTTTTCACATGTAACTTATTAACTATTAGTGATAGATGGAAACCAAAGAGTCCAAAATGTTGAACTCTTAAAGGGGCAACTTTGTCACATTTACAGGAAAAGGATTTGAAGTCATCTTATAAGAGTTATCTCCCATTATATATGTAATTTACAGTATTGGTTTTTCACATGTAACAAATGCAAAATGTTGATCGCTTAAAGGAGCAACTTTGTCACAATTACAGGAAAAGGATTTGACTTCATTTTATAGGAGTTATCTCCATTATATATGTAACTTATTGGTTTTTCACATGTAACTTATTAACTATTAGTGATAGATGGAAACCAAAGAGTCCAAAATGTTGAACTCTTAAAGGGGCAACTTTGTCACATTTACAGGAAAATGATTTGAAGTCATCTTATAGGAGTTATCTCCCATTATATATGTAATTTATTGGTTTTTCACATGTAACTCATTACCTATTAATGAGGGGGCCTCGGTGGCCCAGTGGTTAAGGTAGTTCGTCTACTAATGATCACGTGGTCTGTCAACACTGTGATTGCGGGTTCGATTCTCAATGCGGGCAGGGTTTACTCGACTCCAATCTTAATTGACAAGGATTGCCAGTTTTCCTACCGAAGGTCCGGGGTTCTCTCCGGGTACTCCGGCTACCTCCCCCAATAAAAACTGGACGCCATGAAATAGCTGAAAAATTGCTGAAAATGGCGTTAAAGATCATTCAAACAAACAAAACAAAATATTAATGATAGAGGGAAACTAAAGAGAGCAAAATGTTGATATCTTAAAGGAGCAACTTTGTCACATTTACAGGAAAAGGATTTGAAGTCATCTTATTGGAGTTATCTCCCATTATATATGTAACTTATTGGTTTTTCACATGTAACTCATTCACTATTAATGATAGATGGAAACCAAAGAGTCCAAAATGTTGAACTCTTGAAGGGGCAACTTTGTCACATTTACAGGAAAATGATTTGAAGTCATCTTACAGGAGTTATCTCCCATTATATATGTAATTTATTGGCTTTCACATGTAACTCATTAACTATTAATAATACATGGAAACCAAAGAGTGAAAAATGTTGACCCCTTAAGGTAGCAACTTTGTCGCATTTACAGGAAAAGGATTTGAAGTCATCTTATAGAAGTTATCTCACATTTTATATGTAACTTATTGGTTTTTCACATGTAACTCATTAACTATTACTGATAGATGGAAACTAAAGGGTGCAAAATGTTGATCTCTTAAAGGAGCAACCTTGTCACATTACAGAAAAAGGATTTGAAGTCATCTTATAGGAGTTATCTCCCATTATATATGTAATTTATTGTTTTTCACATGTAACTCATTAACCAATAATGATACAGAGAAACCAAAGAGTGGAAAATGTTGACCCCTTAAGGTAGCAACTTTGTCAGATTTACAGGAAAAGGATTTGAAGTCATCTTATAGACGTTATCTCCCATTATATATGTAACATTGGTTTTTCACATGTAACTCATTAACTATTAATGATAGATGGAAACTAAAGAGTGCGAAATGTTGATCTCTTAAAGGACCAACCTTGTCACATTTACAGGAAAATGATATGAAGTCATCTTATAGGAGTTATCTCCCACTATATATGTAACTTATTGGTTTTTCACATGTAACTCATTACCTATTAATGAGGGGGCCTCGGTGGCCCAGTGGTTAAGGTAGTTCGTCTACTAATGATCACGTGGTCTGTCAACACTGTGATTGCGGGTTCGATTCTCACTGCGGGCAGGGTTTACTCGACTCCAATCTTAATTGATAAGGATTGCCAGTTTTCCTAACGAAGGTCGGGGGTTCTCTCCGGTACTCCGGCTTCCTCCCCCAATAAAAACTGGACGCCATGAAATAGCTGAAAAATTGCTGAAAATGGCGTTAAACATCATTCAAACAAGCAAAAACAAATATTAATGATAGAGGGAAACTAAAGAGTGCAAAATGTTGATATCTTAAAGGAGCAACTTTGTCACATTTACAGGAAAAGGATTTGAAGTCATCTTATTGGAGTTATCTCCCATTATATACGTAACTTATTGGTTTTTCACATGTAGCTCATTCACTATTAATGATAGAGGCATGGGGTCTTAACCATAGACCCTCATGCCCTTTGACCTTGAAAACTTGCATGGGTCAAGGTCACGTACTAGTTTTTGACCTTTGCTAGTTTCAAAGATATTGAAATGATTTTCTTCCTAAAATGTTCTATTAATAATTACGAGTAAATTAAGACATGCCTTGAAAAGTTGTATCAAAATTTTATAAGAGTTATCTCTCTTAGAATGCCAATCGGGAGCAAATAATACAAAATAATTTCTTTTTTAAATATTTATAGCAAAATTATAACCTTTCGCAAAAAGCTGATTATTTTGAATGTCATCACGTAATACAAAATGAAAATTAATGTGGAAAGACCCTCAAATGTTCAACCGAACAGTTGATCTTTAATTATTCAGGTCTTTCCCACTACAGTGGAAGGCCTCTTCATGTATTTCTTATGATTATTATTATTATTTTTCTTTTTCTCCCTAAATTTCCAATTGGGTTTGCCAGAAGGGGTTTCGACATGTCATTTTGATACTTTGTACCTTTAATCGCTCATACCAGGAGATGAGCTGACTCACCCTGTACGGCTGTTCTATTTGTAGTAACAGAGTTATCTGCCCCAACACCGAAAACCTTGTTAGCAGATCAACTCAGAAACCGTAATAGATACTCAAAATCTGAAGTGTACAAAATGTCGCTGAACCAATGGCGATGATTTGTCATGCAATTTTTTTTTCCAATCGACTTCCCGTTTACGTGTTTTTGACATGAAAATTGTCGCAACGCGTCAAAGTTTTTTTCTCAAAAACCGTAAGTCCTAGAGACTTGGGACCGCGACCATTGATCCTAAGTGACATATATTACATTTAAAAATGTCAAGGTCAAAGGTCACTATAGGTCTTGTTAGCACTATATCTCACAAACCATAAAAGATAGAAGCAGACAATAAATAGGAAAAATACTCCACTTATCGAGACCTTCATTTGGTACATTTGACCCGAAGCTGTGCGATGAACCGTTTTCGAATTACTGCCCTTGACGTGCTTCGGTTAATCGGTTTTTTGGTGAAAACTTGAAAACGGTTAGAGATTCTATAGTAAACATATAGGTTTAACATAATCAGTAGGAAAAGAGCTTCAATTTGAGCCATGGTCAAATGTCATAGGTCATACCATAGCAACAAGGTGACCTTTATTAAAAGTCCTTAGCAACCATATTTTTTTAGAATAAAAATCATGTACTTTACTGAAATATGACATTTCATGACCGGAAGTGGCCTTTTGTCCCTATCAACGGAATGAAAGTCCTTAACAACCATGTATGTTTTGGCTCGGGACCACTTTGTTTACTCAAATAACTCAATTTAATGACTAGAAGTGACATTTTGTGCTATAGCAAGACACAAAATCCCATAGCATCACCTAAATTTTCTGACTTTAGAAGAACAGTGGGAAAGACCTTCTCATTTGTTCTCAGAACAAATGGCAGTTTAATTAAGGTCTTTCCCCCTTTCCAAGGGAAAGACCTTACTGTATTTCTTATGATTATTAAGGTCTTTCCCACTACAGTGTGAAGACCTTCTTACCTTTCTTATGATTATTATTAAGGTCTTTCCCACTACAGTGGGAAGACCTTCTTACCTTTCTTATGAGTATTAAGGTCTTTCCCACTACAGCGGAAAGACCTTCTTATCTTTCTTATGATTATTAAGGTCTTTCCCACTACAGGGGGAAGACCTTCTTACCTTTCTTATAATTATTATTATTAAGGTCTTTCCCCTTTCCAAGGGAAAGACCTTACTGTATTTCTTATGATTATTATTTTTTTTTCTGCCGCAGATGTCAAAAAAGTGTCTTGATGTATCGCTTTGAAACTTGGCACACTTAACCGACACTACCTGGGCTCGACACGAGTCACCCTGCGAAAACGATCTATTTTCAGTAACGGAGTTATCTGTCCCAAAACCAAAATCCTTGTTTTCACCATGACAGATATTTAAAATCTAAAGTGTACAAAATGTCGCTGGATGTATGGCAATGATTTGTCATGCAAATTTTTTTTTCCAATCGACTTCCTGTTTACGCGTTTTTAACCTGAAAATTGTCGCAACGCGTCAAATTTTTTTTCTCAAAAACTGTAAGTCCTAGAGACTTCGGACCACCACCATTGATCCTAAGTGACATATATTACATTTAAAAATGTCAAAGTCAAAGGTCAAAAGTCAAGGTCAAAGGTCACCATCGGTCCTGTTAGCACTTTATCTCATAAACCATACAAGATAGAAGCAGACAATAAATGGGAAAAATACTCCTCTTATCGAGACCTCCATTTGGTACATTGGCCCGAAGCTGTGCGACGAACCGTTTTCGAGTTACAGCCCTTGACGCGTTTCGTTAATCGGTTTTTTGGTTAAAACTTGAAAACGGTTAGAGATAATATAGTAAACATATAGGTTTAACATGATCAGTAGGAAAAGAGCTTCAATTTGAGCCAAAAGGTCAAACGTCATAGGTCAAGGTCATACCATAGCAACAAGGTGACCTTTATAAAAAGTCCTTAGCAACCATATATTTTTAGAATCAGAATGATGTACTTTACTGAAATATGACATTAGCAACCATATACCTAGACATAACACTAACAAAATGCCGGGAAAGACCTCACATTTGTTCTTTGAACAAATAACATTTAATTATTAAGGCTTTCCACTTTCCGAGTGGAAAGACTTATTGTTATTAGTCTGTTTCTTATTATTATTAAGGGTTTCCACCTTTCCGAGTGGAAAGCCTTCTTGTTATTCTTCTGTTTCTTATTATTATTATTCTTTTTTTCCGCCAACTGTTTTTTCCCATTATAAATTTTGTTTCGCGACATGTCGTAAAGATATTTTGTTCTATGGATCTATGAGTCATTATGCTTTCGCAGTTAACCCTGGCTCACCGAATACTTTTTATTTACGGAATTATTTCCCCTGTCATGAAAAACCTTGTGTGCAGATAAACTTTGAAACCGTAAAAGATGTCGCAATGAAAAATGTTGCAAAATGGTCAGCAATTGATGAAGACAATTTGTTACATATTGCGCAAAGGATTTTGACGACTCCTTATATGAGTTATTTCCCCTTTTTTATTGCAAGTACATGTTGCACAAATGTAACTCATGAACCAGAGGTGATAGAGACTTGGGGTTTTCACTGTTGGCCATCATTGACCTTGACCTTGAAAAAGGTCACAAGGTCAAAGGTCAAGGTCACATTCTAATTTCTGACCCTATGTTGTGTGCAGATCTCCTCCTTTACTATAATAGATACAGAACTAAAACCTGTACCAAAATGTGTATCATATTAAGGTCTTGAATCGTCATTTTTTTATTTGACCTTTTATAAGAGTTATCTCCCCTAGACCAATAAAATATATTGTGAATTGCATTATATCACTATATCTCAGTAACTATAACAGATATTTACATGAAACCTTGTATCATTGGTCATCTTTGACCTTGACCTTGAAAAATGGACACAAGGTCAAAGGTCAAGGTCACGTTTGAAATTTGACATTGTCTTGTCATCGCTATTTCTTTGAAACGGTAAAAGATAGGCAATAAGTTATAATGGATAAAATGTTGGCCTCATAGAGGCGCAACTTTTTTCTATAGAGGGAAAGGATCTGACTTCATCTTATAGGAGTTATCCCCCATTACAACCATTGATAATTATTTTTTCATTAATTACTTATCAACTATTGATAGTAGAGGCATGGGGTCTTCACTATAGACCATTAGGTCCCTTGACCTTGAAAACAAATACAAGGTCAAAGGTCAAGGTCATCTTCTAATTTTTGGTATTTATTATAAGTAGTGATATCTCAATGACTATAGGAGATATTGGCATAAAATCTTCAATGTTGATCACCGTTGACCTTCAGGATGGTAAAGGTCATCCTGTAAGAGTCAAGGTCAAAGTCCTTTTTTAATGTTTTTCATGGTCCTATGTATTTTAAATGGTTTATTCTTATAAAAGCTATTGCCTATCAGTAATATTTACGTAGATAAAAAGATCAGTTGTCAAGGTCATTCAAGTTTTCTTACGTCCTATTAAATGACCTTTCTTATTTTTAGAGATATCCAAATAGTTTTTTAAAGATATTTTTGTACTTATTTATTGATATAGACAAATTGCGTATGTTGCTTAGCTTTTTAGTTTCAATGTCATTCATTTTAGGTGTTCTTTTTAAGTGGAAAGCCTATTAATCGTTCCAGAGAACGATTGAAACTATATTTATTATTATTTTTTTTCTTTTCTTTTCCGCCGCCATTTGCTAAAAAGTGTCGCGACATATAATTTTCATACTTGGTACCATTAGTCGGTCATACTGTCAGATGACTCAGTTCACCCTGTGAAACCGATCTATTTTTAGTAACAGAGTTATCTGCCCCAACACCGAAAACGCTTGTTAGCAGATCAACTCAGAAACCGTAACCGATTCTTAAAAGTGTACAAAATGTCGGTGGACTTATGGCGATGATTTGTCATGCAAAAATGTGTTTTCCAATCGACTTCCTGTTTACGCGTTTTTGACCTGAAAAATGTCGCAACGCGTCAAAAATTTTTTCTCATAAACCGTAAGTCCTAGAGACTTGGGACCACCACCATTGATCCTAAGTGACATATATTACATTTAAAAATGTCAAGGTCAAAGGTCAAAAGTCAAGGTCAAAGGTCACCATAGGTCTTGTTAGCACTATATCTCATTAACCATCAAAGATAGAAGCAGACAATAATGGGAAAAATACTCCTCTTATCGAGACCTTTACTTGGTACATTTGACCCGAAGCTGTGCGATGAACCGTTTTCGAGTTACTGCTCTTGACCCGTGTCGGTTAATCAGTTTTTTGGTTAAAACTTGAAAACGGTTAGATATAATATAGTAAACATATATGTTTAACATGATCAGTAGAAAAAGAGCTTCAATTTGAGCTAAAGGTCAAAGGTCAAAAGTCAAGGTGAAAGGTCACCAGTGGTATTGTTAGCACTATATATCATAAACCATAAAAGATAAAGCAGACAATAAATGGGAAAAATGCTCCACTTGTCGAGACCTTCATTTGGTACATTTGGCCCGAAGCTGTGCGATGAACCGTTTTGGAGTTACAGTCCTTAACGCGTTTCGGTTAATCGGTTTTTTTGTTTAAAACTTGAAAACGGTTAAAGATAATATAGTAAACATATAGGTTTAACATGATCAGTAGGAAAAGAGCTTCAATTTGAGCCAAAGGTCAAATTCATAGGTTAAGGTCATACAATAGCAACAAGGTGACCTTTATAAAAAGTCCTTAGCAACCATATATTTTTAGAATCAGAATGATGTACTTTACTGAAATATGTCATTTCATGACCGGAAGTGGCCTTTTGTCCCTAGCAACGGAATGAAAGTCCTTAACAACATCTAGTTTTTGGCTCGGGACCACTTTCTTTACTCAAATAACTCATTTTTATGACTGGAAGTGACATTTTGTGCTATAGCAAGACACAAAATCCCGTAGCATCACCTAAATTTTCTGACTTTAGAGGAACAACGGGAAAGACCTTCTCATTTGTTCTCGGAACAAATGGCAGTTTAATTATTATTATTTTCTTTTCTCTTCCGCCGTCATTTGCAAAAAAGTGTAGCGACATATCATTTTCATACTTGGTACCATTAATCGGTCATACTGTCAGATGACTCAGTTCACCCTGTGAAACCGATCTAATTTTAGTAACAGAGTTATCTGCCCCAACACTGTAAACCCTTGTTAGCAGATAAACTCAGAAACCGTAACCGATTCTTAAAATCTGAAGTGTACAAAATGTCGCTGGACCTATGGCGATGATTTGTCATGCAAAAAATTTTTTTCTAATCGACTTCCTGTTTACGCGTTTTTGACCTGAAAAATATCGCAACGCGTCAAATTTTTTTTCTCAAAAACCGTAAGTCCTAGAGACTTGGGACCACCACCATTGATCCTAAGTGACATCTATTACATTTAAAAATGTCAAGGTCAAAGGTCAAAAGTCAAGGTCAAAGGTCACTATAGGTCTTGTTAGCACTATATCTCATAAACCATAAAAGATAGAAGCAGACAATAAATGGGAAAAATACTCCTCTTGTCAAGACCTCCATTTAGTACATTTGGCCCGAAGCTGTGCGATGAACCGGTTTCGAGTTACAGCACTTGACGCGTTTCGTTAATCGGTTTTTTGGTTAAAACTTGAAAACGGTTAGAGATAATATAGTAAACATATAGGTTTAACATGATCAGTAGGAAAAGAGCTTCAATTTGAGCCAAAGGTCAAAGGTCAAAAGTCAAGGTCAAAGGTCACCGTAGGTCTTGTTAGCACTATATCTCACAAACCATAAAAGATAGAAGCAGACAATAAATTGGAAAAATACTCCATTTATCGAGACCTTTATTTGGTACATTTGACCCGAAGCTGTGCGATGAACCGTTTTCGAGTTACTGCTCTTGACCCGTGTCGGTTAATCAGTTTTTTGGTTAAAACTTGAAAACGGTTAGAGATAATATAGTAAACATATAAGTTTAACATGATCAGTAGGAAAAGAGCTTCAATTTGAGCCAAAGGACAAAGGTCATAGGTCAAGGTCATACCATAGCAACAAGGTGACCTTTATAAAAAGTCCTTAGCAACCATATATTTTTAGAATCAGAATGATTTACTTTACTGAAATATTTCATTTCATGACCGGTAGTGGCCTTTTGTCCCTAGCAACGGAATGAAAGTTCTTAACAACCCTATATTTTTTTATCGGGACCACTTTCTTTACTCAAATAACTCATTTGTATGACTGGAAGTGACATTTTGTGCTATAACAAGACACAAAATCCCTTAGCACTACCTAAATTTTCAGACGTTAGAGAAAGTGTGGGAAAGACCTTCTTATTTGTTCTCAAAACAAATGGCGGTTTAATTTATTATGCTTTTCGTGGTGCTACAGACGCATCGTAAGAGCTATAGACCGATAATTTAACGTTTCTTATTGGTCGTTCCACGATTTTAGACTAGACACAGCTATTGTCATTACTAAAGAGATGATAATTCATCTATTTACCAAACTATAATTAGGAATTCTAAAATAACTTGACTGAAAATGGCTTATTGTATTTTTTTTTCTAATTCTTGTTTTCTACTAAAAAACTTGAACGTTTTTTGTTTTCGATACGCTGAGAATAAATAATGGCAGTTTTCCCCTAAAAAAAATGTGTTGCAACTTTTCGGTTATTTGTTTGAAATGTCAGCTTTTGCGTTAAAAAGTTGAGTTTATGTTAAAATGATGGACATTTGGATATTTTGTATACTAAAAACCGTGCAGTGTAATTTTTTGGTTTTCGGCACGCTGCGAAATAATATATAATGGCAATATTCCTCCTGCCGTCGAACGCCCGGATTAAAAGTATCCATGAAATGCAGACTGCTAACAGTAACGGTTTGTTTTATATGCGACTATTATGCGTTACGTGTGTGCAATATGTATATCTCAGTTAAAAATAGATCTCGAAAAAATGTAAAAAATAAATTATTTTTAATAATTATTTTAATCAATACAAAAATTTATGAAATAGTGCCTATTCTTTCTTAATATCTATGTTGACTGCATGCTTTCATTGTATAAATTGAAAACAAAATATTACATATTTCATACTGATGTTCCGATGTTATACTTTGAAGACAAAAAGATGTACAAGCTTTTGATCACCTGCCGGTCATAGGGGCGTGTGTTTCTGTCGAAGGTTGAGGGTTGTCACCGGTTACTCCGACTTCTCCACCAAAAAAATTAACGCCATTTTATAACCGAAAAATTCTGACATATGTGTTAAACAATCAAATGTACGCAATGGATCTGTATAATAACGAAAGCTAGTAAATGGAGGATCACATTTCTAGACGCACATCACATCCATAACACAGCATTTGCAACCAAATCACAACAATTACTAATCAAGCACAAAACAAACAGCAATATTAGGTCGAAATGATCTGTGGATTCACATTCTCTTACGACATTTAATGAAAATGATAAGTACAACTGAGTCAACAATGAAACATCAAATTACCTTTCTCCTCGTGTTCAATATCAAGATTATCCGTATACACTGCACACATCGAGTTTGATCGTTGTCGTGTGACGTTAAACGCTTTAATAGTCCCACACATCTGGAACAAAAAAATATTGCCTTGATGGCAGTATTTGTCTTTTATGTCAACATAAGCTATAAGCAGAATGTTTTGTTTGTTTGATTATTGTTCAACTCCACTTTTAGCATGTTTTAGCTATTTAATTGCGTCCTGTTTTTATTGTGGGAGGAAGCTGGAGTACCCGGGAAAAACCCCGATCTTCGGTAGGAAAACTGGCAATCATTGTCAATAAAGATTGTAGTGGAGTACGCCCGACCCGCAGTGAGACTCGAATCGACAACCTCAGTGTTGACAGACCACGGGATCAATAGTAGACGAACTACCTTCACACTCGGCCACCGAGGCCCCTATGAGCAGAATGAGCTACATGAAAGCGCAATTGCCTAACTTCGTATAAACAGGTTTTTAGTCAAATAAACGCAACGATCAAACCGTGTATGACAAATAGTTTATTAGTACTCAAAATAATGCGTGTGCATTTTCATGTCAAATATTTTAACTACGCTTAATGTTGTCGTCCGTGCACACATGTCGAAAGTTCTGAAAGTTTTATTATTATCTACATAAAACTGCAAAATTTTACCCGGAGCAGGTTTTCATCACTATTCCAATCTAATGGTATATATGTTCTGCAAAAAAACGAATATTGCTTGCTTATACTACAAGTCAATTGTATATTTTTCTTGAGTTAATAATACGGTGACTGTAAAATTTGTATATTAAAAAATAGCATAGTACTGTTACAGAATGTAAGCGATATTACTTTAAGTAATTGTGAGGGGTAGAGACTTGCAACAATGTATCAAGTTTAACACAACAGATAATTCTGTTCTTGCTATTTCTGAGATGAGATAAAGAACACTCTTCGCTCGTGTTAGTAAAGAATAATCCAAACAAATAAAATGTGGAGCATACTTATAAGTATAGAAGAAACTCGATCTTATAAACTATTAAAAAGCAATATTAGCAACCTTTGAACTTTCTTAACTAGGCTAAGTTTTAATTCTTATTACCTAAAATATTGATCTACAGTGTCTAACCGTTTTACTCCTGATTTAAACAGTATATTTATTACATCTTGTTTTGTAGGTTTTGCAACGGTTTCTGCCGCCAAACAATCTACAATAAACAATTATCCAATGTAATACTATTTTTTCAGATTCATTTTAAACACTTCCAACAAATATTTAAATTATGGATAATTGACCTTGACTCCGCGTTATCGTTTCTCTGTGAACTATTATACTTTTAAATTATTTACAATACAAACTAAATAAATATTCTAACAAGAAACGTTCTATTTTACCTGATGAAAAACAACGGCGAACTAATTTTGAAATTTAATAATGATGAAACTCGAGCTGTAAATGAAGAAAATGATAGGAATGAAAACAATGCAATTCGGTACATGTATATGTCCAATGAAATTGTATAGTTCGTAGGAAAGATTGAAAGTCATTTTGTCAAATAAACCTATTTAAAACACGTAAATGCACGCGCTTACATGAACAGCCCTGTAGTCACAAGTACAGTTTTTTTTATTAAATATATGGAAACACTCCTGGATATTTATTAAAGAACAGCTGTAAACGTCTCGACATCGATCACTTAGAATTAGGAAAACAAACAAGGAACTCATAGACAAACTGATAAATTTCCTGAACGTGCACGAACAGTGAATGACTTTAAACACATGCATAATTTCATAAAGCACTATTCAAATAATACAAAAGTTAAAAAGGGTTCGTTACTTTCTTTGAACAAATCAAAAGCAGACAAAGATCAAAAGTACTGCATGCATCAAATGAAGTGGGATGCAAAAAAATTCAAAGTCAGTGACTAAATGTGTCTGACATTTTACCAGAATATATTGGAAATATTTTCCAAACATAATTTTCCGTAAACAATTGAATTCAAAATTTTATTCTCTCATGTATTGGATGTATGCTATGAGACATACAAGATAACAAAAATACAAATTAATGCCCTTTTTTCTATCACTAACTTCAATTCCATCTATGTTTTTTAATCACGATTTTAATCGTTTCTCGTTTTTCCATAGGGATTACATTTTCTGTTTACCTGCGATCTAGGCGCTTTGATAGATTTTCGTCATAAAGCAGTGAAAGTACTTACTTTCGCCAATACTATGACTAAAACAGAAAATTCCGCGATCCTCTGTCTGTATATACAGACTTATAATGTTTACGATCAAACAATAAATCACAAAAATTTTAAGTTGATCTTTCCGAAAACGGAGCCATTTCTTATAACTCAGACAATTCTTTCACAATTGGACATTTAAAAAAAAATTAAACCCAAGTAACCCTTTGATAATATACAAGAATTGTTATAGTGCTCTTTAGACTAGAACAAAGAAGTCCTATAAGTCAGTACATCAAACTACAATACATCAAATACTTTCAAGCTTTGACATTTTAATTATTTTGATAAATATCTTTTCTTGAATAACCAACAAGTATTCCAGAGTATGTAAGAACTATATAACATAAAGAAAAATGTCTTTAACATTAAACAACAGCCTTATTTGAGTTTTTTTAGTAGTTTAAATGCTAAACTAAAGTCCTGTGGTCTCCCGATCAAAATAAAAAATCAAGAACGTTGTAAAAAACCACCCAAGTTTGGTTTCAATTGGTCTAGTGTTTTCGAAGAAGAAGATTAAAATGTAAAAGTTTAAAGAGGACGACGGACGCAAATTGATTGCAATAGTTCAAACGACCCTTTGGGTTCGGTGATTTAAAAAAGTACAAAGCTGTGCAAACTTTGAAATAAATATTTTGATTATTTTTGACAAATACATATTCATTGATATCCATCAAAAAGTATTGCAGAATAGTTCATGACTATAAAACAACAACAAAATTAAATGTGAATTAAAATATCACTTAACAATACCAGTACATACAGTTGGGTTCAGTCCTAACATAACATGCTAGTTAACTTGTAAAGCAGAGATTCTGACTGCTTTAAGTTAACTTCGAGCAGAGAATTGGACAACCCAAGTTAACTTGGGCTGTTCTTTTGACAATTTTGTATACAACATATTTCTGTCCACTTGAAAATTTTTTGACAATTTCTGTCCACTGGACATTTTTGTTCTTTTGACAATTTCTGTCCACTGGACATTTTTTTTCTTTTGACAATTTCTGTCCTCAAGACAATTTTTTTTCTTTTCACGTGACGAGTTTGCCAACAGGACATTTTTTGTTCTGATAATTTTGTCACTTGACAAGTTTGTCCACTGGACATTTTTTATTTTGGAAATTTATGTCCACTTTGTCAACTTGCTAACCTTTCGACTGACACTTTAAACCACTTTTAACTTTTACTTTTTAAATGGTTTTTTTTTTGACATTTTATTTAGGATGGTCATACCGTGCGTCGATTTATTTTATGTGCGCGTTGTCGGAATAAAAAGTATACGAAAGATGAAAATCAAATAGTTTGTCGTTTAATTATTGAAGTCCTATTACCAAAAACTATCGATTTAATACAAATTAGTCATGAAAAAAATATATATTGAATATTTGTTTGCTATTTACGTTTTTCTGGATATCATTGGGGAGAAACATATTACTTATTGCGCCGTTGTTTCCTTTAATTAAATATTAATGTACAGTCCAATAAAGTGAGACACGTCTTTGTTATATAAATATCTATCAATCACTTCGATATCATAATATTAGTTAATACAACTCTTGAATTTAGCAATCATTCAAAATATAAATTAAGTGTACATGTATCCAATTGAAAGTATATTGCAATAACCAAATTGTGTGATAATAATAAAAAAAGGTTAAAGATCTATGGCAGTTCTGTATTTTAACCACTAAATCTCATTATAGTACACAACTACTTAACAATAATGTAAAATGTATTATATTTACAATAGTAACATCCACATTTTTACTATACCAGTGTGTGTAACATGGTTTTTAATTTCATCTCTGTGGTCCTGAGAGTGAGTATATATATGTAATATTTGTTTAATTGCATCCCTTAGGTCTAGCAATTAAATTTTTATGTAAAATATGGTTTTTAATTGCATTGCTATAGTCTCAGGATTGATTTTATATGTGTAAAATGATTTTTAATTGCAACGCTAAAATCTCAAGCATGTTTTATATGTTAAATATTGTTTTTAATTGCATTTTCAAGGTCTCGGGATTGATTTTATATGTGGAATATGGTTTTTTATTGCATCGTTAAGATCACTGGCTTAATTTTATATTGTGAAATATGGTTTTAATTGCATCCCCCAGGCCTTTGGAGTAATTTTATATGTGTACTATGGTTTTTAATTGCTTCATTTAATTCTCCAAAGCAATTTTGTGCTTGTACTATGGTTTTTGATTGCATCTTTTGGGTATCAGGAATGATTTTATATGTAAAATATGGTTTTAATTCCATTACTAATATCCCCAGAGTGATTTTATACATAAAATATGGTTTTTAATTCTAAAGCTCAGGTCTCGTGATTGATTTTATATGTAAAATATAGTTTTTATTTCCATCACTAAGGTCACAGGAATGATTTTATATGTGAAATATGGTTTTTAATTGCATTGCTAAAGTCTCAAGATTGATTTTATATGTTAAATATTGTTTTTAATTGCATTCCTATGGTCTCCAGAGTGATTTTATATGTGAGATATTGTTTTTTATGGCATTACCAAGGTTTCAGGAATGATTTTATATGTGAAATATGGTTTCTAGTTGCATTGCTAAAGTCTCGAGACTGATTTTATATGT
The DNA here is from genome assembly GCA_944474755.1 of Limnoperna fortunei. NCBI lineage: Eukaryota > Metazoa > Mollusca > Bivalvia > Mytilida > Modiolidae > Limnoperna > Limnoperna fortunei. The sequence continues at coordinate 63,514,544 of OX104120.1, forward strand.
TAAATATGGATTTTAATTGCATTGCTTAGGTCTCTAGAGTGATTTTATATCTGACATATGGTTTTTCATTACATTGCTATAGTCTTATTAGTGATTTTATATGTTAAATATATTTTTTAATTGTATTGCCAAGGTTTCAGGATTGATTTAATATGCAAAATATGGCTTTAATTCCATCAATAGGGTCTCAGGATTGATTTTATATGTAAAATATGGTTTGTAATTGCATGGCAAAGGTCTCCAGAGTGACTTTACATGTGAAATATAGTTCTTAATTTCACTGCAACAGTCTCATTAGTGATTTTGTATGTTAAGTATGGTTTTTAATTGCATCACTTAGGTCTCCAAAGTGATTTTATATGTGAAATATGGTTTTTGATTACAATGCTTTAGTCTCATTAGAGATTTTATATGTTAAATATAGATTTTAATTGTATTCCAAAAGTTTCGGGATTGATTTTATATGTGAAATATGGTTTTTAATTCCATCAGCAAGGTGTCAGGATTGATTTTATATGTTGAATATGCATTTTAATGGTATTGCCAAGGTTTCAGGATTAAATTTATATGCAAAATATGGTTTTTAATTGCATGGCTAAGATGTTCAGAGTAACTTTATATGTGAAATATAGTTTTTAATTGCATTGCTAAACTTTCATTAGTGATTTTATATGTAAAATATGATTTTTAATTGCATCGCTAAGGTCTCCAGAGTAACTTTATATGTGGAATATGGTGTTTAATGGCATTGCTAAAGTCTCATGATTGATTTTATAAGTTATATATAGTTTTTAGTTGCATTGTTAATGTCTCAGGATTAATTTCATATGTAATTGTATATTGCTATAGGATCATAATTGATTTTATTTGTGAAATAGGGTTTTCAATTGCATCACTTAAGTATTTGGAGTGATTTTATATGAGAAATATGTTTTTAATTGCATCGCAAAGGTTTCTGGAGTGATATCATGTATTAAATATGGTTATAATTTATATTTCTATGTTCTCAGGAGTGATTTGATATGAATAAGAGGTTTTAATCCGGGATTTTAATTGTGATTTGTTTTAAATTGTGGATTTGAAGTTAAAAAGCATATCCTGGGATGTAGGCAGCCAGGATTTGAAAAATAATTAATGTTATTTAGTTTGAAATATAAAGTTAAATGTAAGTATTAATAATAGATATAGTGATATCGACATACATGTGATTTTTAACAGCATTATTAAATAAAAATATTACAGGTTAGGATTTATACTTTTATATTTTTTTTCAACTACACGAAACAAATCTATCTGATTGCACAATCATAATAATAATAACATAAAAATAATAGTAATATAGGGAGGGCTACAGTCTTAATTTGTAACCACAACGGCTTGCTATACATTTACCGAAACGCGGACGGGAAGGAAATCGCGTTCTTTAAAATAGACTGCCGTAGATCGATTTCGTTAATTAACTTTTTTTTGGTGAATGTCTAATTCACAATTTGTAACGAAATCATTAAATAAAGGATATATTTTGAATTTTTGTAAAAAAGGACATTTTGTAACAAGAAAATTGAAAAGCAGAGATTTTGTCCACTGGACATTTTTGTCACGTGACAATTGAAAAGCAGAGATTTTGACAATTTTTGTCAATTGGACATTTTTGTCATGTGACAATTGAAAAGCAGAGATTTTGACAATTTTTGTCCACTGGACATTTTTGTCACGTGACATTTGAAAGCAGAGATTTTGACCGTTTTTGTCAATTTGACAAAAACAGAGATTTGGACCGTTTTTGTCCACTTGACAAAAGCAGAGAATTTGACAATATTTAAAGCACAGATTTGGACAAAATTTTGTCCTGTCAAAGCGGTCAAATTGACTGGTTTTTTGTCAAAAAGCAGAGATTTTGACCAGAGATTTGGACTGGTTTAAGTTAACTTTATGTTATGTTAGGACTGCACCTAACTGTAAATCTATACTATTTTAAAAGATGCAATCGGTTAACTTACATAATTATATGAAACAGGGGCTCTCATGAGTTTGCATTAATCACCTGATTTATATTTGCAAAAATGACATTTCCACGATATTAAACAATTTATGTAAGTTTTATTTTAATTGGTTAACGGGTTTCATAGAAGAAGCCTTTGTAAATTGCTTAATTGTGGGTCATGTTTTAAACTAAGTTGTGTTTTGCAGCCATTTTGAATTTCGGATTGACATAAAAAAACATAAACTTTGTAAAAAAACCAATTCGATAATGCTCTTGATAAATTTTGTTTCAATTGATTTACCGGTTTGAGATAATAGGCATTTCAAAATGTGTTTCTCATAGGCTTGTATTGCGGATAATTGTTGCCAATTACAGTTTCATTCTAGCTCTTATAGTTTTCAAGTTATATTGAAAATAATGAAAATTTTGTCTAAAATCATCATTAAAGGGGAATAACCCCTACAGAAAGTCATTACACAACTTTACACTAATAGCAACTATTGTAGATATCAATGTGCTGATCAACTTGAAGCAAGGTTTTCTCTATAGCAATTATAATTTTTGAAATATTGATAAAAAAAATTCATTGATACCAATGTACTATTTTTAGTAACAGGCGGCCATATTTGTCCGTTGATCAAAGCCATGGGTACAAATTGAAACTAGGAACCCTAAGGATGATTGTGGCCAAGATTATAAAAATTACCCAGTGGTTTCAGAGGAGAAGATTTTTAAAAAAGTTTACGACAGACGACGGCCACAAGTGATATAAAAAAACGTTGATCTAGCGATCAATGATAACCCCGCTTTAATTTTGCAGAACTTCTTTTGTAAAAATTTCTAACGCTTTTTTGTCGACTGTTGACCATGACTTTTGATGGAATTCCTCCAGCATCAACAGGCCTCTTACCCACCTGACATGAACTAATATCCTAAAGTTTCTTTAGACTCGAATACACACTTTGTGAGTTATTGTCCGGACATTTTTTCGTAAAATTTTCTAACAAGATGGCAAATGTCGCTTCTAATCCAACTATAACTATATCCCAAAGTTTTAGTAAAATATAATCCAATCAGTTTTTGTCTGGAAACATCTTTTTGTAAACATTTCTAACGTTTTTTTTTTGGCAACTGTGACCTTGAAATTCGATGGATTTTCCTTAACATCGAAAGGCTTTTTAAAAGATTTTAAAGGATCTATAGGATCTTCTAATAGGAATTGTAGAAATATCAATTAAACATGTCGATAAAAAATCACTAACATTAAAAGTACAAAAATCTACTATTATAATAGATGCAATCGGTTAACTTGCGTTATAATATTAATCGGGAGGTCTCAAGAGGCTGCATTGTTAACCTAATTTATTAGGCAATTCAGGAGTCATTTCCACTAAATTTAATGTAAATCGCAGAGCCTGTGGAATGTAAATGTCAGATTAACTATACACTGATTTATTGCTGTTGTATATTGTTAAAAAAATAATACTTTTTATAACATGAATAGAATTGTTTATGTTAAAAACAACTTTCGGGTCACGATAAATCGCAACAGTATTAAAATTACATATTATGTTTGTACACTGCATAGTAGTCAAGCATAATCAGATATAGACCTGGTTTTAAAGTTTTGGCCAATCAGAATAGCCGTCCTAATGAATTCATTAGTCCAATCAAATCGATTGTATTAATTGTATTTTACACAGTCCATTGACGTCCGGTGCACATACATCGTGTGTGTCAACAACAAATGGGAGAAACCTCGGCTGTAAGATATATAGATTCATTTATACTCTTCTCAATATTTAAATTTGGAACTTTAGGATTATCAGCAAATTGATATCAAAATGCAGTATTAAATAAAAATATTAAGGGTAACTAACTTGTAAAATGAAAGCAGGTGCTACAGAAAAGGAATCCTCTGTTTTCCTGATCAAGGGAGATGGTGGTTTTATTCATTTAATAAAACAATTAATGACTTTGATATACTGTCACTATCAGGATTTATCAGGCCACAAAAATGAATATTCACCTCGCCTAGCGGCTCGGTGAATATTATCCAATAATGATCTTGATATAGGTCGCTATCAGGATTTATCAGCCAGAGAAAATGTAATATTCACCAAGCCGAATATTTGATTTACTTGTATTAGTTTACTAGGCCTCTTTAAATATTAACATGAAAACAATATATCTTAGCTTCCATGACCCAATTTATGCCACAATATGATAGCGGTGGACATAAAAACAAACACGTTGACGCAACAAATGTGCTCTGGCGATTACGTTTAGGGTAAATTACTCTATTTGTTGACATCTTCCAACATAACAACACCTGCGTTTTTTAATGAATTAGAATCAAACACCGATGGGGAAATATCAGACAGAGCCTCTTTGGAAATCAGAAATCTTTTTACTTGTCTGAAATTTTCCCGTCTTGCTCTCTCACCGGTGTTAGATCCTTTACATCTTCTCTAGAGGTTAAAACAAGAGAAAACATTATGATCTTAATATAACACGTGATGAAGTTATTATAATTGGATTTTAGTAATGAGGATTGGCTGGCAATGCTAAACAATTTAATGTTATACTACGGCAGATATTGTGACAGGTTCACGTACAGCAAAAGTAATATAAATGATGTCTAGCTAATGAGATGCTAAAAAGATAACATGAGATGATTTGACAAAATACCAACGAATGTTTAATTATATAATGCTAAAAACGACACGTCTATAAGTTAAAAAAAAACAACAATAGAACACGTGCAGATAGACTACATTTTTAAATTGAAGCCAAACCAAGCATGATGGTTGTGCTCCTTTTTCTAATCTTTTTGTATATTATATAAATAACTTGTCTTACCAGCCATCTTGCTAAATTCAACTGATTTCTACTGTTCTGTCGTCCTAACAGTACAAGTCATTTACCTATCAATATAATATTTATTATTAAATCAGTAAGGCAGTGAAACCGTGTGGTTGACCACATATACATTGATGACGATACCTGCCTCTTAGGAGCAAGGAATGCTGCTCTTGCGAAAGCTTTTTTTAAGTACGCAAATAGAGTTGAAAAATTTAGAACCAGATTGAAAAAATATACAACTAGCTTCCAACGAAAATAAAGAAGCAAAAAAGCTTAAGAAGAAAAATTTGTATTTCGCTTTTTGCCAGTGGTTTGATGCCACTTGCAGCAATTTTTATGGCATCCAGCTTTTATTCAGGAGCAAGCCGGAATATTCGATGAAACCACCCACCTGCGAAAGGAAAAATGGCAATCCATATCAATTAATTCTGGAGTCGTGCACACACTGCCCGCAGTAAGGTTCCAAAACGCAACCTCAGTGTTAACATGTAAATAATAATAATAATAATAATAATAATAATAATAATTATTATTATTATTATTATTATTATAGTAATAGTAATAATAATAATAATAATACAATAATAATAATATTGGATTTGAGACCTGTAATGAATTAATAAAGTGTCAATAAAATATAGTATTTTACCCGTCCTTTGAGGAACCACAATACTCGAATAATTGGAAACTAAAATTTTAACTAAGATTTTTCCAGAAGGCGCGTTGCAAATTGTAAGAAGAAAGCAAGATGAGGTCTAATTGATTTTCAAAACTTGTTTTCCTGGCATTTGGCATGAGTGTTGGCTGCCAAAAATTGTGTAAGTTATCAGTTTAATATTACATCATTATAAGTATTATATATATATCTATATTTCTGTACAAATCAACACAGGAAGTTGTATTTTGGTAAGTTGTTTCCTTCCACTAAAAGTGTTAAATTAAAAAAAAACAAACACTTTTCCAGGAAAGCGTTTTTTCTTAATTTTAATTTTGCCATTTTGCAATTTTCTAATAATTTGTTTTTAAGTATTGCGAAATAGCTATACATTTAACCATGTCCAGTCCGGTTTGTTACGAACACATTTTATACCTTTTTCGCCACTTATTACAACTCCTAAAAGGTTTTAGATTTGCATTTATTCATGTCCAGTCGTTTACGTTACGGCTGCATTTGTTCTGTATTATTACCTGATAGTTCCAACAAGAGTAATGCCTAGCCTATGCACCGCCCTGACGACGAGCTGGGCATATCACTGGGTCAAACGCTAGAAACCCTTCCAGTTTAGTCCCAGTCCCTGCATCGGAACACGAGTATGAAATTTGACTGCGATTCAGTTATGGTCGTTAATGGCTAATTCAATGAGTAAACTATATATTACAATGCAGCTTTTGAAATATTTTTTTTTAATGCGATTGTTGTTCAAGTTCTTCCTTGTTTGCATATTCATACTTCCTTTTTTAAATGCAAGTGGTGTATTTTGTTTTTGTTTGCTTTTATTCTGTCCATTTAGTTTTTTAAGGCGAACAGAGCTTTTTAGTAAAATCGTGACAAAATTAATGTGGTACTGGGTGTATATATTAAAGAACCTTTTGAGACACTTATGAAAACAACAGCCTATTATAATCTGTAGAGACTACTTAGGACTGCTGACACGATTAGTGCTCTTGGTGTTATATTTCCCCATTACTGTGCACCATGTATCATAGTTTATACATTATTTCTCTAAAAACACTAAAAGTCTCAACAGATTAGTTTTTATATTGAATTGCATTTACTTTTTCTTGACTAGTGAATTAGCCTAAATTCATTCTGAATCTTTTTAGGTTTCACAGTGAGTGAGTTTTGTATATCACTTTATGTTATTCATTGATATTTTTTGAAAAATTTGATTTGTGTAAACCCTATCACATGACATGCTGTGCTTTGACAAGTTCTTTGAAAACGGCTGATAGAAAAATGACGTTGCACGGTTATATTTAGAAAACATGATATTGCACGGCTATTTTTAAATTTCTTTAAATAATTAGGAATTCCGCTTTAAGCCCACTATGACTGGAACTAGCCGCGTGCGTGTTATTACGCCATTCATGAAAACCCTTCTTAAAATTGTTCAAAATTGTTCATATTTTTGCTTATTAAATTGCTCCTTTAATACTGTAAATACATTAAATTCGCGTGATATAAGCTTTCGTGGTTTTCGCGAGGAGGTTCAATCGCGAAAGTTTATATCCCAAAAAGGTCGGGGGAAATGAATGATGATGAATGGTTACATTTGCCACGCACTAAGTATTCAGAGATATAATCTGTTTACCTTTTGGTATTTGTTTGTTTACTCCCTCCCCCTCCCTTTTACATTTTGACGTCAGTATTGTTATTTGGATCTCAAGAAAGATGCTAGAACATGAAGCTGATTGTAAAAGACACTACTTCCAGTGATTTACACGTCTCGGTTTAGTTTGGTTTGGTTTGGTTGTTTAGTGTTTGCCGCCACTTTCAGCAATTTTCGTGGGGTCCAGTTTTTATTGGTCGAGGAAGTAGGAGTACCCGGAGAACATGTACATGATTTACATGATGTTGATTGTTAGAGGCACTACATCCAATTATTCTCAGTGAAAGAGTGGTTAAAGTAGTTAGCCATATACTATTGATCACATGCCTGTGGACACTGAGGTTGCGGATTCGACCTTACCGCGGCGTGGGCAGGATGTGTTCGACTCCGACCTAATAGACAAGGAATGCCAGTTTTACTACCGGGCTCTTTCACTTCGTTCTCCGGCAAACTTCCTCAATTAAAACTGGACGCCATAAGATAGCTGCGGAACCATAGATTTTTAGGTCTTTTGACATTTTTTCTTGGCGTACTCTATGGTCTGCTAAATCAAAAATATCCAAAGGACCTAAAGATCTACGGTTCCGCAGCTAGTCCTAAATATAGCTGAAAAAAGCTTATAGTGACGTTAAACTAAACAAAAATTTAATGTTTTAGCCTGATTTATGCATATGGACGGTGATAAACTGATTGAAAATATTGTTCTCCGTCAGACATCTGTTATGCGGTAAGGTGTACCAACAGCATATATAAGAAACTGAATGGTTTCCTCATAAGGTATATTATACGATTTAAAATTGAAGTGATGAGCGACATCACGCGTATAGAAAACGGTGTAGTCTGTAACATATTACATTAAAACTAGTGATCTCCAGAAAAGGAATATTCGGACTCCCTGTCGTTTCATTTTAGCGCCGACTGAAAGACTGACAATGCATTAATTTAAAATAGAATTTAGTTTTATTGGGTCTACTGTCTTTATTCAAACCTAAATGAAGTCAACCAGAAATACAAATATAATTATTAAAACCAAATTACAAAATAAAATACTTAGGGCTACCAGAATAACAAATATACTTAGGAAAACCAGAATTACAAATATAGTTAGGAAAACCAGAATTGAAAATACATTCAGGAAAACCAGAATTACAAAAATACTATCGACAACCAGAATTATAAATATACTCAGGACAACCAGAATTACAAATATACTTAAGAAAACCAGAATTGCAGATACATTTAGGAAAACCAGAATTACAATTATACTCAGGACAACCAGAATTACAAATATACTTAGGAAAACCATTATTACAAATACACTCAGGAAACCCAAATTACAAATATACTCATGACCACCAGAATTACAAATATACTCAGGACAACCAGAATTACAAATAAATTTAAAACAACTAGAATTATAAATATGTTTAGGGCAACCAGAATTACAAATATACTCAGGACAACCAGAATTACAATTATACTCAGGAAAACCAGAATTGCAAATATACTTAGGACCACCAGAACTACAAATATACTCAGAATAGCCAGAATTACGAATATACTCAGGACCCAGAATTACAAATATACTCAGAACAACCAGAATTATAAATATACTCAGGACCCAGAATTACAAATATACTCAGAACAACCAGAATTATAAATATACTCAGGACCCAGAATTACAAATATACTCAGAACAACCAGAATTACAAATATACTCAGGACAACCAGAATTACAAATATACTCAGAACAACAAGAATTACAAATATACTCAGAACAACCAGAATTACAAATATACTCAGAACAAACAGAATTACAAATATACTCAGAACAACAAGAATTACAAATATACTCAGGACAACCAGAATTACAAATATACTCAGAACAAACAGAATTACAATTATACTCAGAACCCAGAATTACAAATATACTCAGAACAACCAGAATTATAAATATACTCAGGACCCAGAATTACAAATATACTCTGAACAACCAGAATTATAAATATACTCAGGACCCAGAATTACAAATATACTCAGAACAACCAGAATTACAAATATACTCAGGACAACCAGAATTACAAATATACTCAGAACAACAAGAATTACAAATATACTCAGAACAACCAGAATTACAAATATACTCAGAACAAACAGAATTACAAATATACTCAGAACAACAAGAATTACAAATATACTCAGGACAACCAGAATTACAAATATACTCAGAACAAACAGAATTACAAATATACTCAGAACAACCAGAATTACAAATATACTCAGAACAACCAGAATTACAAATATACTCAGAACAACCAGAATTACAAATATACTCAGAACAACAAGAATTACAAATATACTCAGGACAACCAGAATTACAAATATACTCAGAACAACAAGAATTACAAGTATACTCAGGACAACCAGAATTACAAATATACTCAGAACAAACAGAATTACAAATATACTCAGGACAACCAGAATTACAAATATACTCAGAACAACCAGAATTACAAATATACTCAGAACAACAAGAATTACAAATATACTCAGAACAACCAGAATTACAAATATACTCAGAACAAACAGAATTACAAATATACTCAGAAAAAAACGCATCTTAGTTAAGATTTCCCTTTGTTAGATATAATAATTACTGTGTTAAACACAACTGATTTGAATACGTGTTGGAATGGATTAATGGATTTTACCCTCCTTTTAGATAACAGCCATTGTCTTCTAACAACAATAACATCGTTATAACTGTATGAGAATTCAACTTGATTGGAACAGAGTAATAATCAAAGTGTTCATATAATATATCAAACAGAATACTAGTAAATCTAACCCTCATAGTTAACAATATAATCATCTAAGTCCCTGATTTCTATATGTTCACATGTATGGTTTACTGTACTAACCATCAAAATTAACTTCTAACTTAGTTGATGTTAAAGAAATCGTTTACTGTGTTTCTTGGGTAATGTAAAACACGTGTTTGATGTGAAACTGTTGGCATGAACAAAGACACTTCAAATGAGGAATTTTTTATACTTTTTAAGGGTTCACAGGAAATCTAAATGTCGTACGAAGGATGTATACATATATTGAAACAGATAATTTTTTATATTATGTTGTTTTGGAGATGGGCATTTTAATCACAAAGAAAAAACATATTTATATGTAATACAGCATATTAGTGCAGATATGTCACCGCTTCCGAACACATTATTATTTTATTGATAAGAAGTCTCGTACTAAGACATATTAAATATTGTCTAGTACTTACTAACACAGCAGGATAACTTTGAATAAAAAAAAATTCTGCAAGCATACCTAAAATGGGTCGTATAAACTATGACGTACAATAATTATGTTTCGTCTATTTAATTTATGTTTTATTAGAACGCATAAACGCTTGTTATACTAACTTCAAGTTACTAACTTGAGCGCAGGAGTTTCAAATCTTGTACGCACGAGTTAATAACTTTTGCGCAAGATTTTTAAATCGATAAGATTCCGCCAAATGCCATTTGAGCTTATGCCATCACTGTGCGTCCGTCGTCGTCCGTTAATAATTTCAAAAATCTTCTCCTCAACCACAAGACTGAAACTTGCAGTAATGATATATGAGATGTTGGCAACAAACGATCCTCATTTTGAATCGATCCAATAAAAACATGACCGCTGTTACTAAAAACATAACCTATACTAAAATCACATAAAACGGACTATAACTTACAAACTATAACAGATAGGGAAAATCTGATGTATCATAGGCTCTCCAGAATCAAAAAGTTCTACATTAACTTCGATTGCGGCTCATTTGTCCGGTGAGCTCTTTTAGTAGTTATGGCCATTAAAGGTAAACATTTAGTTTTTTATGTTTTTGCTCTGTAAAATGAAAACTATTGAAGATAGAGAAAATCTGTTGCTTTCTTAAACCTTGAGCTCATTAAGCGGTTCAAGCCTCTATTGGGTCGAAGTTGTAGATGACCCTTTATAAGGTTCATTGCCCTTTAAAGGTTAAAAACCACGTTTTAAACGGTTTTGCCATATTAAATTTAAACTATTGTAGCTATAGAAAAAGCTGTTAACTGCTTAAATGTTCAGTTCAGTAAGCTCTACCAAAGCCTACATTGGGTCGAAGTCATCAGATGATTATGGGTATGCCCCTTAAAAGTTCACAAATCGGGTTATCGAGATTATAAATTCGTGCTCACAATTTAGTTACTTGTGCCTACAAGATTTGAAACTCGTGCACTCAAGTTAGTAATTCGTGCGCACAAGTTAGTGACTCGTGCGAACAATATTTGAAACTCGTGTGCTCAAGATTTGAAACTCGCGCGCACAACTTATAAATTATATTGTTTTCGAGTCATGTACAGGCTTCCATGTTAAATACTTAAAATGCCCAATAAATAATTACATAAGCATAAGACGACAAATTCTAAAAATTTCAATTGATAATAACAAGTATTTATAGGCCCATTTTTATCTTATCACACTCCTCCGAACAACCCGGTACCATAACTTTTCGACTAATCATGAAACAGAATTACGGTCACGAGTACAAAACTACATAAAACTGAATATAATTTCGACGCAGTCAGAAAAAAAGTATTTCCCTCCCATTTGAATGTTATAAATGACCATTGATGTCTTCCCTTTTGCTTTTACCACTTTCACTCCTAACTGTATTATGATTATCCCCATTCCCCGGAAATGACAAGATACCGTATTTTATACCGGAATAATGTAACGGGTGCCATGCGTGAAGTAGGAGTTGCTTACCCATTCGGTGAATTCAGTTCAACATTAAGCACCCAGTTCCTCGTTCAACATTCGTAGTCCCTAGTTCAACATTCCTTTTTTCAGTTCCTAGTTCAACATGGGCAGTTCCTAGTTCAACATTCGTAGTTTCTGGTTCAATATTCAAAATTTTTAGAAACTTTGTTTTAAAAGATTGTAAATGGCAAAATATTTTCAAAACATCAGTTGATTTAAACAGTCAAGCTGTAAAAAACTTTATGTTGAAAAAATGATGGAAAGAATAACAAATAAGTTTTGGAAAGATGTTTTGTATTCATATAAATGTATTGTTGAAAATGAAAATGAACACAGGAGAGGTTGGAATGACTTCCTTTCAAGTCCGATATGGTACAACCCACAGAAACAAATAGGGGGGAAGAACAGTTTTTCTAGGAAAATAGTTTGATAGAGGTATTAAGTTTATAAATGATCTTTATACAGAAGAAGGCACACATCTTTCTTTTAATCTTTTCAAACAGAAATATAATATTCAGATAAATGTTATGGAATATAATAATCTTATTAGCTCTTTGAACAAAATGCAAAACAATTACCAAAATGAAAAAACACAGGTATTGTTCTAGAAAACCTATTTATCCCAGTCACATGACTGACCATTCTTAAAAATGCAAAGGGTTCTAGAGATATGTACAGTGTTTTGAAGAAACACAAGAGTGTCCCAACTACACAGAATAAAAGTCTATAAAATTTTTAACTTTACAAAAGATCATTGGAAGAAAATAGACATACTGCCATTTGCCACTACAAATAATAGTAAACTTCAGTGGTTGCAATATAAGATAAATCCCAATATATAAGTTTCCCACCAGATTCTTAACAAAATCAAAATTACTTATAATTTCAAATGCATCTTCTAGGAGCAGGAAGATGAAACGTTAGTTCACATCTTTTGGGACTTTGAATTGGTTCAATTTATTCCAAGAAGTTAATACTTGGCTTATTAATATAATTTTTTCGAAAAAACATGCTTTTTGATAACACTGATAAAATGGTAAAAGGCAATGCAATTATCTTATTAGTAATAAAACAGTATATATAAATGTATACACCACAAGATGTCTTAAACGAAATAATCTTTGAGTCTTGTCCATGTTACAAGACGCATACGAGTTAGAAAAGATAGCCGCTTAAAAAAACAACACCGCGTAGATGACTTCCACTTAATATGGAGTGATTTTGAAGATCTTTTCTCACTCATTTAGTTTGTTAGATGCTTAATAGAACTTATTCATGATTCATCATTTATGTTTAACAATAAACTCCTGCCTACATCAATCTCACAAATCTTATTAAACCCCCCCCCCCCCAAGCAAAAACTCTTGACTTCTAACTTTTATAAGGTAGTCATTATGTGAGACCAGTTAATATCTCACAAGAAAAGATTTAAGCAAAAATGAGAACACTAACTCAACTTTATTTCTTACTTTCCTATTCTAACTTTAACATAACTTCTATCCTTCTTCTTAAATATAATAAAAAAACTGTCTTGCTACATTAAATTGCTGTATTGTATATGTTATATATAAATATGAGTACTATGTATAAATATGTGTGTAATTTAGCAATGGATAAAAAAAAACATGACGACTTTCCACGACTAACAGCATAAATGGACGAGTCATAGGAAAGGGGTAAAAGGTATAAAAGACAGAGATAGTAATAAAACAAAAGAATAAAACTATAGAACTAAACGTTTAGATGGATTCTATTCATATGACAATATTAAATATTACATTCGTAAATTTATATTTTATATAATTGGTTATATTTACGTTTCGACGACGTCCTGTGTTGCCTCGACATAAAATCCTTAGGAGCTTTTCTATTTAAGTGACATTTTTTGAAATCGATAGTTGAATGAGTTAAGATGTAAATAATTCTGTAGTTTTAATAACTGTTGCTAACTATGAAAAAAAGATTTTTGAATTTAAAATTAAGGGAGAATAATATCTCATACGGATGTCACTCACAAGCTTCTCTTTAGCATTTTTATGATTGTTTTGTATAGTTACACCATTGTGGAAGACGAGTTATGCTCTCAAGTCGCCACAATCGTTTGCAAATACGCTACCAAAACTTGTAAAAAGGGAGCTTCAATGATGATGATAAGGGTGTTATTGTAATGAAAAATTAAATACAAGTAAAAATGATGAAATTTTGTATTGTATTCAGAATAAATATACATAATATTACAAACTAAATTAACAGCTAATTATTATAAATATAAACTGATATAATTTCTATCATGTATTAATAAAATAATAGTAACTTTAAATAATTTAAAAATTTGTAGAATGTTTGAGATAGCCTCCTGCATGTACTTTGTGAATCAGTCTAGAGCGATATCATAGCTTACAATTGAAAGGAAAGTAATATGATGTGTCCCCGCGATGACTGGGAATTTCCATTCCGCCTGTGTGCATGCATCCTTCTGGTGAGGGCAGCTCCGTTTTGTAGTGATACAAGGCGTCGATGGGCGGTGGCTACCTTGACGCAAGTCTTAATCAAACATTCTAGATCCTTTACAAAATAATGCTTTTCATATTTATAAATATGAAAATGGAAGACATACCGAAGTTCGAGAAGCAGAACATCATATCAATCAATGTGTTTGGTTACGAGAAGAATTGCGTTTCCCCAATACACGTGACTAGTTTTAGATTTGAGATACAGATAAACCTGCTTATGATATCAGACAATAGAAAATCTCACTATTGTTACATAGAGGATTTGAATAAGTTATTACGGGACCAGCATACTAACACTAGAAGACACCATAATTGTCAATATTGCCTTCATGGATTTACGAAGGAACGGATTCTCGATCCTCACAAACCATAGTCAGATACATTGCCCACAAAGAATCAAAATGCAAAAGGAAGAGGTCGAATGTTTTTTTTTTACAAAGACATTTGTAAGCAACTCAAAGTGCCCTTTGTCATGTATGCTGACTTTGAAAGTCTTCAGGTGACAAAATCTACAAAGCACGTCCATATGGATTTGCTTACAAAGTCGTGGGTTTAACACCAGAAATCTCCAATGAGCCCGTTGCCTATCGGAGTTTGAATGCGGCTGATTGGTTCGTTGAGAACATGGTGCAAGAACAGGAAGATATAGAAGTGAAATTTAAGCATTGCGAAACCATGGTAATGACAGGAAGAGACTGGCATTCATTCAAAAAGGCTACTGATTGTCATATCTGCAGAAAACTATTAGGGGAGGATCGAGTGAGAGACCATTGTCACGTGACAGGGAAGTTTCGAGGGGCTGCTCACAATGATTACAACTTTAACTTCAAGTTTACTGGACGCATTCCTGTCATATTTCACAATTTGACAGTATGACAGTCATTTAATCATGCAGGCAATAGGACAAATCAACAAACTGATAAAATGCATATCAAATAACATTGAGAAGTATATAAGTTTCTCACTGGGCTGTATGCACTCCAACTTCATCGACTCATTCCAATTTTTGTCTTCTTCATTAGAGACATTGGTCGATAACTTAGCCAAAGAGGGATATCCAAATTTTAATCATATGATGGAATATGAAAAATAGAATTACTTTTCAGAAAGCGACCCATACGAATGTTTCGATTCAGAATCGAAATTTACAGAACAACAACTACCACTAATATCCGCCTTTCACAGCACAATGAAGGTATTTACTTATATCCTTACCGAACACGCACAATTTGCTATTTGAGGTTTTGACCGCTTTAGCCATTAACAGTCAACAAGATATACCAATCAAATATGTCCTTGCGTAGAGTCTTCACTTCAGATGTTTATACATTTGAATATCAATAGCTGGAAATACCGGTATATGATTTTCCAAGCATTTTTTTTTACAATTAGACATTACATTGATATTACTACCGGTCTGTAGCAAATTTTACAAAATCTGTCGAAGTTCCAAGAAATCTTTTGGCCAGCTGAGCACGACGACTCTGCAGATTAAAAGGTTTTTGCAAAATACGTTTTTGTTGTTCCGCAAAAGGTCGATTTCAAGTACAGACAACCCAGTACATATGAGCTCACGACCAAAACAAAAACGTTCCATTGTGTTTTTGTTATGGCGTTCTGATTGCATGTCGGTTATTATACAATGGAGAGCCTATAAGTTATCGCGGTAACAAACTGTTAGTTTACGGAAGAAATGGGTAGTTTTATGCGTTTCTGCGAAAGCCTTGTTGTAAAACATATAAATATTTAAAATATTTTCTTCTGCATAACATTTCCTTGAACCTGTATTATTCATATTGTCAACACAATAGTGTAGTGCAATCCGAATTTCGAACGGTGCCAAAACGTCATGTATATAGTTTCAGTTGGTGATGACGCATGAGAAGATGGCGTAATAATAAAGTTTTGGAAGGCATGAAATTTTGTTAATAGTCGATTTAGCTATACGACAGTTCCCCCGGATGAAGCCAACCCGTACCAATGTGATTTGACACTCGTAATGGAAATTTTTTTATGTCTTTTCTATCACTCGTGGTCTTTCACAGGAACGTATTAACAAACTTTTAATCCTGTACAAGTGAAAAATTGCAAAAGACAAAAAAATCGATTACGATTAGAAGATTACACAAGCTTTTCAAAAGCGCATGAAAGTACTTATTTCTTCTGTTTACCAACAACTTTCACATCGCGTTCACCTATAAGAATCTACATTCACTCATAGCCTCGTTGTTTTGTCAGCACTGAGATGAGTCAGATATGAGAAAAATGTTACTTTTTTTTTAAAACTTAATTTATGCAGACAAAAATATTTACACATCTAACAACTATTGACGAAATCAGTACTTACTATAGGGCACGGCAGAAAAGTACTTTCGCTTGTCTAAAAGAATAATAACGCGTGAAAATGGCAGATCCTTTATTTTCAAATAAGGCTGCAAGAATTTCACCATAAAACAGAAAAGATTGTGATATTGTCTAGAAACTTGGAAAGCCAGCAAAAAATTTAGTGTGTGTTAAAGCGTAATAATTTAATTCATTATGTTACAGTCTATTTGCATGTTTCTAGGAAGATACATGGTACTAAAAAAGAGCACAAGACGGCAGACAAGGGACGATTACAAACCTGATTCATACAAACATACACGTGAAGCAAAACTAAACGTATCAAAACAGTAACCTGAACCCAATAAAACCATGGGCTCACATAATTGCTCCATGATGATCTTCAAATACTAAATTTTCATCAATTTCTTGCTATGTGGTCATTCGTCAAAAAGTATATAATAAAAGGCTACACTTACCTCTACACCTGTGTTAAATAAAAAGCCCTGGGTTAAACTGCAATTTGACTTACTTACTGTCACCTTGTAGAGTAAACTGCCTATAAATTAAATTCAATGTATTATATACTAAATGTCACGTGAGTATGTTTTATGATAAAACAAATATTTTTGCATTCTTAAATGGTTTTTCGTATATTAGTTTCTTTGCAAAATAGAGAACCTACAAGACTATTGCTTGGACAATAAACAACTCTATTTACATGCGATAGGACAATAAGGAATTCCAACCTCAGTTGGATGAAACATACTAGTTTAAACACATTTTATTTCAAATGCGTGATCATGACAGAAATTACTGCAAATGTGAGATTGGAAATCAAGCAAAAAAGTGATTATATGGTTATTCTTTTCCCTAGTACAAAATAAATCAATTAACGCAACAATGACATTTCAAGCAGTATAATAATATTCTAATGTGCATAAAGCTAAAAAACGGATATGTTACAAATCAGTATGGGTGAATGGAGAATCATCTCAATTGAGTCGAGTAATGTTACTTATATTAATAAAATCTTGAACAATCAAAACATGGTTTGTGTTTTCGTAATCATTGATAAGGGCATTTCAAAAGAGATGGTTGCCAGCAGATATTATTTACGTACATCAATTATTTAGGGGCCTCGGTGGCCGAGTGGTTAAAGTAGTTCGTCTACTATTGATCACGTGGTCTGTCAACACTGAGATTGCGGGTTCGATTCTCACTGCAGGCACGGTGTACTCGACTCCAATCTTAATTGACAAGGATTGCCAGTTTTCCTACCGCAGGTCGGGGGTTTTCATTGGGTACTCCGGCTTCCTCCCCCAATAAAAACTGGACGTCATGAAATAGCTGAAAAATTGCTGAAAGTGACGTTAAACACCATCAAACAAAAACAAACATCAATTATTTAAAATTGTAAAATAGGGGGGAAAAAAATGAAATGTTCACTGCCTTTAAAAACCTTGTTGTAACATATACAAAAGGGGCTATTTTCGTGATTTCGTTGGTAAAAATGTTATTACGCAGCCTACAGTGCAAGAGCGGTCCCTTCTGATCAAGTGCAGAGTAAAATTCGGAGATACAATTGAGGACTTTATGAAGCTCTTTAGTCATTAGGTTTAACTTCTTGTGGGAGATTGTTCCATAACCGAATCATGTTATGCAAATAACTATTAACACAGAATGTCATTCGAAATAATATTTGAGCTAGGTTGCTACCTCTTCAAGAGTAATATCTAATTATTCGGTAAATAGCACAGGAACAATGCGCAAAAATATGGGTCTTTTTATGTACCATACTATGGTAAAGATTATGATACTATGATTATTATGTTTGTTATTTTTATTATTGATTTAATAAATACGTTCATTAAGTTTGTATTTTTGAGTTGATACTTTATGGGAAGACTATTGAAAAGATAATTTCTGGCAGTATAATCCTTTAAAAGAGTTATCTCCCTTGAAAAAAATCGGGGGCTGTGTTAATTCTTAAAACTTCCAAAAGCGCCGTAAGGCTTAAAAACGTTAAGGTATTTACCATTGGTCATTTTAAAACATCACCTTGGTAAGTTAGATACAACAAATCAATGCAGCAGTTGTATATAGCATTTGACTTCGAATTTTGTAACTATATTTGTAAAACGATATGTATTGCAATAGTTTATTACATGTATGTACATTCAAATGTTCTTACAATACATTTTTAACACTCAAAGTCTTCGAAAGATTGTATTAGATAGTAAAATGTAATTAAAACATGGTGCCTGAAATTTTTTTCTTATTCTTCTATATTCTGTTTGTTCATCAACCTGATCATATACCACTAACTTGTGAAATCATTCAAAATGCTAATACAAGTGATAACATTTGTGTAAAAAAGAAAGAGAACAAAAAAGGTCATAAAACATTATAATCTGACATGAAAAAGAAAAACAATATTTTGTATCATTTATTAACTTCATAAAACGCACTTAATGCCAAATTTATAGTATGTTGTAATTTTAAATTCGTTCTGTATTGGAGCCGTTTATTTGAATAATTTGTATTACGGTATTTATTACATGCGTATATTAAAGAGGTTAAGCTGACTATACAGTGTAGTTGATGAAAAGAAGTTTTTTGCTGTGTGTTTCCGATATATATCCATCTTGGATATAAGATTTGCACTAAAAACACAAAATTAGAAGAGGACGATCTGAAGTACATTTCTGCAACCACAAAATTCTTTCTGCCAAAGAGTTATGAAATTTCCGCCTATTATATTTTAATTGAACATTATAAAACAATGAAATACTTGTCATTTCTTCACTTTTGTGAGGGACAATCAAGAGAGATCAGAGGTGTCATAAACCTCTATTCAGTAATAGGTGCATCAAATAATCATCGCATTTCAATCACAAGCACTAAATTTAAAAATTAATTAATCTAGGGTGAATCCCAAACGTTAAATGAATCCTACTGTCCTCTATTACGCTAGAGCGTTGGAAACTATCTGGCCAATGGTGTGGATAACATTAATTTGCAACGAGGTGTTTAATTTGATAATGAGTTTCTCCCCACATCCAAGATAGTGCTGGCAATCTTTCTAGTTTCGATTGTTTCACAAGGAAGTCAAAATGAAAATGGGAGTCCACAAGATGTATTATTCTATCTTCCTTTTTCAAACATTTTATTTGTTCTAATGAAATCAAGTTTTTGGCATCTTCTGTTCTACTTATTAAGATTGCAAGTACTTTCCAGTGTAATAAGGAGTGTAAACCGGATAATGGAGATACGAGGCGATCGGATAACGGTTTTAGGAGGACATAATTATTGACTTCCATGAAGAAGTTAATGAAAGGTAAATCCATATCATTAAAAACTGGAGCTGAATTCGGCTCAAATTTTATGTGAGTATTTACATACCGCAATAAATCTACAGGTTCTTGGACTCCATATTTGGAGATAAGTACGTCTATTAGCCCATTCATCATCTCCACCCACACAATGCCATTTATGTCAACGTTAAACCGCCTACCTAAATCTATATTTTCGAGGAATTCCTTGATGTGATTATCTAATAGTGATACTTGTCTATACTGTGATTTGCACTGCTAACAAGCCGTTGAAGGTGACACATACCAAGGAACATGTTGTCGTAATACATGTCTTCTAGTGTTGGTAAACCGGCCTGGACATACAGGGCAACTTCTTCCTTTCTTCCAATTCTCAGTACTAGCCCTAATTTTATCCGATTTTTCAGGGATTTCATCGTCAAAAGGACCATGGTCTGGTACAAACATGAACTCATCTAAGACTCTATCCATGCTAAAATACAGGTGTAGAATATTAATATTACATATTTATTACATACTGACAATCTAGAACTCTACTAACTCACAACCAATATTTTTATTTTATTGATAACCATCAGAAAAGAGGAACTGTGAGGCATTAGAAGATCTGACACGCGCACAGCTCCCAAAATATAAAAGTAAATAAATAAAATAAATCTATATGTTTATATATACAATTCTATGTACAGTACCAACAATCTTATATTAATATTGGATATAATCTTTGAGATAAAAGGGGCGTTTTCGGTTTCTTCTCCTATTTATCTCTAAAGAATTTGATATCGTTCCTCGTTCATTGTCTATGTGGTACATACAAGTATCGTCCAGATTTTCGGAGAGATCTTTCAATTCATCTAAATTGTTAACAGTCCTTCTTGCTTCAATACTTCTTGTCATCTCTTGAATAATATCATTAGACACCAGAAGATCTGGCGCACCCATGACATTACTATCACTGCCTATGTAAGACACCAGAAGATCTGACGTACTCACATCTGCAGTGTTCATTAAATAGAGACGACATATTGAAATTTTCGTTTGGGTCATTGGTTTCCTTTAAATTGCTACTGCATTTTAATATTTCATTCCGCAATCTTTTGATCCAAACAGGAAATTCTCGATCTTGGCATAGTTTTATTCTGTCATGATGTATCCACGATTCGCATTTTCTGTCCTTTATTTTATACAGTACTGGCCTTTTCAGTTCGCTTATTACATAAGGGCCTTTCCACGGGGATTTCAGTTTAGAGGATTGTCCAACTTTTGTTGCTTGATCTAACTTGTATACCACATCTCTGACATCATAAGAGTTCTGATTATTAACCAAGTCATATGTCCTTTTTTTGTCGTTCTTGTGCCGTATCTAAATTATCCCTTGCAATAGAATGAGCCATGTTCATAGTTTCCACTAGATCATGTATATACTGCGGAAGTTTTTTTTCTTCAGATTGAACCTTTGCCATGCCAAAAAGTACATCAATTGGTTGGAAAACTTCCCTACCTAGCATCATTAAATTTGGTGTGAATCCTGTTTGTCGGTTTCTAGTTGCCCGAATGGCTGCTACTAGTTGTTGTAAATGAAGGTCCCAATTATATTGTTTATTTTTAATGAAACATCTTATAATCTGCAAAAGTGTTCTATTGTAGCGCTCGATTTGTCCGTTGGATGAAGGATGATAGGGTGTCGTTCTTGTTTTTGCGATTTGCATTAGTTCGCAAAGCTGTCTTATAAGGTTTCCGTCCATATATTTTCCTTGGTCTGTATGGAGTTCAAGAGGGCAACCAAATCGTGAAAAGAAATTATCTACTAAAGTTCTTGCCACAATTTCAGCTGTCTGTGACGATATGGGAAAACATTCCAACCACTTTGTAAATTGGTCAACAACCATAAGTATATACCTACTTCCTTGCTGGGTAATTTCTAAAGGACCTAATATGTCCATATGAACTCTCTCCATTGGTACATCTGCATGATATTGCTCTAGCCCTGCCCTAGCTTTACGAGTCAGTTTCTTATTTTTATTACAAACCTTACAGGACTGTACATACAGCTTGCAGTCTTGTGTCATGCCATACCAAATTGCCATGTTTTTTACCTTCTCTAAAGTCTTGTACTGTCCCATATGACCAGACATTCGAATATCATGGCAATAATGTTAAATCTCCGGTTGCATCTGTTTTGGAGCCATAAACATTAGCTCAATTTACTTCATCTTAAGAGGTAGCTACTGAAAAAATTCCTTGATATCTTTTCTTGCGTTAGATTATCTTAGATTTCCACAGAACCTTTTTGGGCAAAACTATTATTCAAAATATCAGTACACTGATAAATCTTACTCAGGATAGACCTTTCCTGCGAGTAAGATACACTTAGTATTGGTATAAAGTAATTGAGCCATTTAAACAACACCTAACTAATCACTAGCTGAATATTTATAATATTATACTT
The DNA here is from genome assembly GCA_944474755.1 of Limnoperna fortunei. Lineage (NCBI taxonomy): Eukaryota > Metazoa > Mollusca > Bivalvia > Mytilida > Modiolidae > Limnoperna > Limnoperna fortunei. The sequence goes on from OX104120.1 coordinate 63,537,130, forward strand.
CTTGTCATACCTGGTTTTATTTTCAACGAAAACCTGTTTTAAGAAACGAGATTATAAACTTTTGGAGAACTTTCTGTACATAGTATTCTTAGGCATTCAGAACCAGCCTGATTTAAAATGTCTAAACGTTTTAATAAGACTGTTATCTGGCTCAAATAAATCATCAAAATCAGATGAGGCACCATCGTAACTGTAGTCACTTAATTTGTTGCTAAAGTTATGTTTACGTTTGCTTATTAATGTTTCAAGAAAAAAACGGATCTTCGTGCGTTCCCATTTACGAGGAAATACTCAAAGCCTTACTTTATTACATTGTTGTGTAGTTTTGTTATTTCAGGTCCATTCCCAAGTTCAGTCTGGTCCTCCGATATTGCACATTAATAGTACTCAGATTACGCAAAATTATTGTTGTTAGACACGTTGCCTATTATTCTCTTCGTTAGTGTAATCGTAACATTGGCAATCGAAGATTTTAGTTCTAAATGATTTGTGGACGCAGTACGAATGCCACAATTATTTGTATGATTGGTATTGATTTAACGGCTGTTTATCGTCCAGCGAGATATATTCAGTAAACAAACAACTAATCGACAGGAAGAAATGAGATAGACCACAGGATTGGACACCTACCGTTACATGTATGGTGAGTTGGCTAGGAACAAATATTTAAGCCTTTTGTAGCGGCTGCAATGCTCTTTTTCGAAATCTACAATAAAGGTTTTTATCGGACGCAGAGCATTGCACTCTTTTAGCACGCTTCCCACTAAGGTCAGGCTTTCCGCTTTATATCCTGACGATCCTCGAATAGAAAGCCTTCCCTATCCGCTTACTGGTGGCGTCCTGTGGAGCTCTATATGTTGATCTTGGAAACTCTTCTCAATGTCAAGCTTTGCTTTTGAATTAGTCTCTGCTATGTGTATACTCTGTGAGGTACTCCCCCAACATTATTTGTATGTTTAGAATTTGTTACCAGCATTTTTAACTTTCAGTATCCATTCGGTAACCATTGTTTGTAAGTTTGAAATTTACATGGCCACCATTATTTGTAAGCTTTCAGATCGACTTGGCTACATTCATTTAGATTTTTGAGGATGGATTGTATGTTTTAGGATCTTCTAGGCTACGGTTATTTGTATGCTTTCGGATTAACTTGGGTATCATTATTTGTATGTTTTTGAATCGATGTGGTAACAGTGCTTTGCTTGCTTTTAACATTGATATAGTCGCCGTTATATGTGGTCTGTGTATTCTTGGAAAACTGTTTCCAGCTAGTCTAACATTGATTAATACCCAGTTATTAAAAGAGTAAAAATTGAAGTGTTAATGTCAATATTAGTATTTAATACCCAGTGTTTTCATACTGCTTTTATAAACTTTGCTATATGAGGAAAGGAGTGTCAAATGAAAGCTAAATTAATGCTAGACAAGAAGGGAAGAAAGAAAGTTTTAAGTGCAACTATTTTCACACAACTATCATGCTTGGGTGATATATTTAATTTCTTTTATCAATATAATGAACTTCGTAGGTTGTAAATATCATTAACACAAAAACAAGAACATTTAAGATTCAAAACTACCTTAATATTCATTTTGACAAAACATTTTATCTGAATTTACTAAATTTTCAATAAATTGTCAAATTCCTCATAAACGATTTAATTAAATTTAAAAAAAACGATAGTTGATGGGAAGGGACTGGGTAGGTTTTGTTCTCCTGTAGGTGTTTGTAGGCATTTCGACTTGAAATGATTGCACAGAAATGTTTTAAGAGTGTAATCAGCATTTTAAAGCAGACGGTGTCGATGGTGGCTATACTGTGATAACAGGTTAACGGTTAACTCGTGCACATAAAGCGGCTTAAGTACATTTGTCAGGCACGTATCACATGTAAAGCTAATGATTTTTTTTAGGTACAAGTAAATTCTAAAGCGTATTATTTTCTTGTTCTGACGTAACACGTGGTGTGCTGTTGCAACAATATTGCAAAAATCAATATAAAACGTTGGACACAACAGACTGGAAACATTCGAAATTTCATTTTCTGGTCAACCATCAGTTCTGGAAATGGACATTAAAAATTTGTCGAATGGTAAATAAGGCAACGTCGTCAGGCACAATATTGTATACGAAAAGAGATTGCATACGAAACGTGCAATACACGTTGAAACTTCACTAACATAATTTGTGTTAAGCAGTGTAAAGAAACTTTGGGTAATTCAACATTCGACAATATTAATGTTTATTCAAAGAAGTAACAATTTATCTTGAAATATTGTCTGCTGCGCAATGTTGTTTAATAAATTTTCTGGTTTTTGAAACACCGACATATCTCTACACCGCGCCCCAATTACCAATTATCAAGCAAAACATTTTCGAAATTTCGCAAAAGTATTACTGCCATTTTACTTACTAATTGCTATCATCCGACTAAGTTGAATTAGTACGCCACATGTGTACTGCGTTTTTTATTTTTGCCAATTTGGTTAGTTTGTCCAGTTTGACGCCGCTCTCTCTATGACCTTGCATTGTAATTTGTTTCACTTTTTATTCACTCCAAAGTTAGAAACAAGCTTTCTCTTAAATGAAGTAAATGTATTTGTCTGTTGCTAACGTTACAGATTTTCGTTCTTACAAGATATTTTACACGTGCTAGTGATGGAGGATTTTAACGTTTTCGTTGGTCATTAGTAAATAACTATATCCATAATGGTGTTAACTTGAATATATTTCTTGAGAGTTTCTACCATTTTTTCTCCTTAAATGTTGTCAAACTCTTTCGCCTGAAGTTTAACTTGACTGACATCATATATATTCTGAAAGCATACGACGGCGTGCTTACGTTCTCTGAAAATATTGTCCATACTTTCAAACATTAAAAGATTAAACCGTCATTCTAAAGATAGCACGTAAATTTTCATTTCATGAAAGTTTTTCTGGATTTATGGATTATGCTATTTAAGCCTATTTAGGTGTTTATAAGTATAGGTAAGAATAAATTTCGGTAAGAAATGGTATTCCGGATAGTGCAACGAGTGTAACTAAAACTATTTATGAAACTACGAAAGCAGTTGAATAGCAGAAAATATGTATAAAACCGCCCTATGTGAATTACTTCCAGGCTGCTCCATAACAAGTAATGGGACCTTTTCGCAGCTCCACCGAGAAAAAAATACCTTCATAATTTTAGGTAACAATGTAATGCCTGAAATGATAATCATACTTTACATTATTGTAACACTATTGTGATTAAAATAATGCTGCCTTATTCTGTTATTATGATGACGAAGCGAGTACAGATGATTGCGCGTGAGCTTATCTGTACTGAGTCATCTGAAAGTATCTAAATTAACTAAGAACATTGCTATAGTTGCTGTATTTTTGGTTGTTAGTTCTTGAGTTTTCCGTTTTCCTTGACTGATTTGTGAATTGATTTTTTAAGCTTTTCTTTTGGGCTCGGTATTTACTTCTTACCTTCATTTGCATCAAATGCGAAAGCAGTACACCCAACAGATTTACTCAGTTTTGCAATGACATAAGAAAATCAGAGGACTCTGTTTATGTGTATGAAGTATATTAAACTTGTTTGTCCACATCCTTCGAGCTTGACTTCATTAACCCAGTAAGATTGTATTCCAAAAGTGTATCAATCGTAGCCATTATGATTGATTGATTAATCGGATGTTTGCTTAACTTCCAGCGATCAGTATTTCAGTTATATTCAGGACGAGAACAAGTAAACAAAAAAAATAATCAATTAAAGGGTATTTGTTCATTTGTTAGAGTACAAATGAGAAGGTCTTTCCTACTGTCTCTCTAAAGTCAGAAAATACATGTATATGTGATGCTATGGGCTTTAGTGTCTATTTAAGTAAAGTACATCATTTTGATTCTAAAAATAAATGGTTGCTAAGGACTTTTTATAACAGTTACCTTGTTGCTATGGTATGACCTTGACCTATGACCTTTGACCTTTGGCTCAAATTGAAGATCTTTTCCTACTGATCATGTTAAACCTATATGTTTACGATATTATCTCTAACCGTTTTCAAGTTTTAACCAAAAAACCGATTAACCGAAGCGCGTCAAGGGCTGTAAGTGGAAAACCGTTCATCGCACAGCTTCGGGCCAAATGTACCAAATGAAGGTCTCGATATGAGGAGTATTTTTGCTATTATTGTCTGCTTCTATCTTTTATGGTTTATGAGATATAGTGCTAACATGACCCATGATGATCTTTGACCCTGACATTTTTTAATGTAATATATGTCACTTAGGATCAATGGTGGTGGTCCCAAGTCTCTAGGACTTACGGTTTTCGAGGAAAAAAATTTTACGCATTGTGACATTCTTCAGGTCAAAAACGCGTAAACAGGAAGTTGATTGGAAGAAAAAAAAAATGCATGTTAAATCATTGCCATAGGGCAGCCTACATTTTGTACGCTTCAAATTTCGAGAATCGGTTACGGTTTCTGAGTTTATCTGCTAACAAGGGTTTTCTTGTTCGGGCAGATAACTCTGTTACTAAAACTAGATCGGTCTAAAAGCATGAGCCTTGTCATCTCCGGATATGACCGATCAATGGTACCAAGTATCGAAATGATATGTCGAGACACTTTTTCGCAAACCTTCGCGGAATAAGAAAAATAATAATCATAAGAAATACAAGAAGGTCTTTCCACTGTAGTGGGAAAGACCTTAATAATCATAAGAAATACAGTAAGGTCTTTCCATTGGAAAGGGGAAAGACCTTAATAAGAGAAATGTGATGGACAAAAGGGCAGACAATGTTTTCACTGCCCTCGGATAGGGACGGAAAATTTAGTCTTTTCTACCGGCTACAACGAGCAAACTCTTATTGATAGCTACAGAAGGTGTCACTCTAGAGCGACCTAAAAGCAAGACACACCCCAAACATGTCACTCAGTATGGTCCGCGGAAAGACATTCAGTGTTTTAACATGAAACAAACGATATTTTGTCTAGTTGTAATGTATTATATATTAAGGCACGTACATAATTTCTCTTGGATTGGCATTGGTACAGGGATTGAGAGAAAAATAGCAATTATGGAAACCGTCGAAACAACAATACCCGATTACAAATATTGATTCCAATATCAGACAAATGTATTCAAGGAAATGCATATTAAAATATAACTGTCTGTAGGCACCTGTTAGTGCATAACATTTTTCTACAGAATGTCTTAAATAAAAACACAATCATAAATCAGATCTGGTTCGTTTCCTGTTATGTTAAATAAGTATTGCGACCTTGATAATAAGCTTAGTTATGCACTTTTGTGTCTTAACTAAGTGTCACGACATTGAAGAAAAACTTCTTTGAGCAGCAGTCTGTTGTTATTATTTAATTTAACAATCTTGAATTAGGCTTCTTTGAGCAGTAATGTATGTTGTTTCAACAATATTGCCAGTAAAATCTTAAAGGCACCATGACACATTTATTTTGAGATAAGTTGTAAACTTCTGATAATTGTGAGATACTTCAAACATGTTCAATTACATGTAACATAATAAAAAAACTTAAAGTTTACTCCAAATTTGCAATTTCATGTGCGATGAACCAGGTTTCTATAAATTGGAATAATAATTTATTCGGAAGAGATTTTTCGTTGCAAGAGCAGTACAGTATATCGTCCCGGCATAAAATGATGAACACAGTAAACTGTTTTAATAATTTATTGAATTTTCGTTTATTTGTTATTTCTTAAGGAAAAAGTGATTAGTTTTTATGATTTATTATTTCGATCAGTGTATCAGATCAAAAGCGATGTGTCATGCTTCGTCTAGCAACGATCGATTGGCGCGCTTGTGATGAATGTTTTACTCTTTTTTGCAGAGTGTTTCAAGAATCGTAATTTCCATGGTGATCGAGTGGTTGTAGAATCTATTCATCTACTATTAATCACATGCCTGTCAACACAGAGGCTGTGGATTCGAGCCTTAGTGCAGGCGATGTGTACTCGACTCCGATCTTAAATTGTCTGTATTGTCAACAAGTATTGTTAGTTTTCCTGCAGTAGGTCGGCGGTTTACATCAGGTACATAGACTTCCTCTTCCAATAAAATTTTAAGCATATGAAAATTGATCAAAACTCGTTTAGCATGCTACAATACTATTGTAAACCTGTACTTTCCGTAAATAGCTTTGCATTCAAATATTCCCCCACCCCCACCTCGTTTTTCCCGGTTGCCGTCTGTGTCCTCGGACATTTTTTCCACGGGAAACAAATATGGCGAAATCAAGGTTCGGACCTAGTTAAGGAAGAGGATCGTGGCAAGATTTTGGAAAATATTGATGCACCAAATACAAAAATATTACTACGACGTTAAAACTTTTCAGAACATACTTAACATCCAAAATTACTCCCGATCGCGGATTTATTGGACAATACAAAAATTTGAAAGTTGGAAAAATAATAGGAATTTATAAATCATGTTATACTAAACCCTTAAGAATATACAATTATAGCATGGTGATGATGTCGATCCATGATTTTATCGCACCAACCAAGATTAAGAATTCGTCCTTGGTCAATATTCTTATTCTTGGTTGGTGCGATAAAATCATGAATCGACTGAATCTCCATGCTACAATTGCTTATTTTTCCAACTTTAAAGTTTTTTTGGGTTTGACAGCTAACATTAACACGATTTGAGTCTAAGTCGTCTGTAAAATAAATATGTATTCATGCAGTAATTTTTGGATATGTGAAGTATGTTCTGAAAATTTTTACTGCGTCACAGTTGTTCCTTTTGTATTCGGTGTATACATATTCTCCAAAAACCCTAACAGGTGTAGGACCAGCAAATTGGATGACATGCACTATTTTGGGACTAAAGTGAAAGTAGATTTTTTCACCATGATGACTTCCGATCGGTCGTTTGTTCTTATATGCAATGAAAGTGGTGCTGACATTTGTTAGAGAATACTTAGGGGTTACATGTTGTCATGTGACCGGAATATTTCTTTATTTGAAACAAAGGTAAAATGTTCAGAAAAATTCAAAATCGACTAATTTTATATAGCCGAAGAGGCGATAAACAATGGTGGTCCTACCCCTAGTAGAGGTAGTAGCCATGTATATCAACTTTTATTACTTTTGATAAAAATGGTACAGAAAGAAGTTAAATCACCAATACAATCATTTTAATTTCAGAGCCAAAACATATTGGAGTGTCAAATTTCAGCCTAAACATGGTATTATGTAAGATTTTAACAAATTTTGGGATCTGTAGTGGTCCACACTTAGTAGAATGTGCTTTAATTTAAATAAACTCATGTTTTGAGTTTTAGATGTAATGAAGGGGTCAAAATGTATATAAATAGAACTTGTAGACCTTCTAGTATGCAGAAAAGTAGTGTATTTAAGATGAATTTGTCAATTTTACACCTGCGGCTAAGTCGGTAACATTGCTGGCATGGTTTAAAACTATTTTCTAATCTGATGCTCGCTGGAGGTAAATTTGTTAGTAAACTAGTAACCATATGCAATACTTGTACTTGTTAAGATAATTGGGCCTTGAGATGATAGTACTTCTGTCAAAAATTCCTTAAAAATGAGCAGCAATGGGAAATTTGCCATTTTTTGCAATTTCATATCAAAGCAAGATATAATTTTGTTTCTTTGTATGCCAGTTTGAACTTAAGTGGTTTTTTTAGTAAGGAATGCTCATTTGACTATTAAGCTTAATGGAATAGTGACCGCATTTAATGAAATTAATTAAATTTTAGTCTCGGTTAAGAAACTATTAATGTACACCTCCAAAATATAGTACAACTGAATATCAATAAATTTATATTTGAACTCAAAAACTTTCTTAGGACGGACTAGATACATAATTAAGAGAGTATCATACTATTTTTCTTAATTGAAATGTATTTCAAGAGATAAAAGTCTTATTCCAACAGTTTGAATGCACTCAGAATCACACTTTCGAAAAGCTTTAGAATTTGTTTCGAATAACATAAATCTAAGACTAGGAATATATTTATTTAATTTGTTGAACAAAAACATCTTTGGGTGAAGGACCACCAAATACCGGGAACCAGTCCTGAGGTTGTACGTAAAAGTAGTGCTATTTAAAAATAGCTGCTCACTGTTATAATTATAACTTTTAAACCATAATAGATATTGGAACAAACTTGGTATTTTTAGAAAGCTGAATAATTCAGGAAACAAGAGGATAAAGTTTAACTGATGTGTACTAAAGATAAAAATTATATGTGTCATTGGATGACATGCACTATTTTGGGACTAAACTTGAAAGTGAAAGTAGATTTCACCGTGTTGACTTCCGGTTGGTCGTTCGTTCTTATATGCAATGAAAGTGGTGCTGAAATTTTGAGAGAATACTTAGGGGTTATATGTTGTCATGTGACATGAATATTTCTTTATTTGAAACTAAGGTAAAATGTTCAGAAAAATTCAAAATCGACTAATTTTATATAGCCGAAGGGGCAATAAACAATGGTGGTCCTACCCCAACAAGCCTTCTACTGTCGCGAACGGCGATTCCGCCATATTGTTAACATTTGATATTGAATGAAAAAGTCCGAGGATCCGAGGATATGGAAGACAACCGAGTGAAACTGGCGGGAATATTTGAATGCCATGCTATTTATGGAAAGTATAGGTTTACAGTATTATTGTAGCATTCTACACGAGTTTTGATAATTTATCACGTGGTACAAAAAAAACATTCAAGGAAAGCTAATTACACTGAAAAATAATAATAATAAAGCAATGAGTCAATCCAAGATTTTATCGCACCAACCAAGAATAATGATATTGACCTCGGACTTCGACCTTGCTGCGATAAAATCCTGGATGTTATAATTGATGGAGCTCCACTCGTTGCCCGTTTTGGTACATTGGATTGTAGAAATACATACAACACTAGTATATTCCTTTGATCGCAATAATATCCAAATGAATCCTATCAGCATTTAATAAAATTCAATAAACAACATAGATCTTGCATTATAATGTGGTATTATAAAATAAAATTGATAACATATTACTTTTAAAAAATGCAAAAAGAAGTTACAAGTGTTATTCATCGCGGACTAGCATCCCTAAAAAGGACGTGCGGGGATAATTGTCATAACTGTATATGACATGCGAACCACCTACACCTGTTGTTCTGATAAATGCATGATCCCCTTTTTTCATCCTGCACAATGCTGTCATTGACGTAGACCACTATTTCCAGCTGTGTAACCTGCTGATGAGATGACGTCATTTTCCACCACTAACTCAGTGACGACATAATTAGTATGGGCTATAGATATTGTACATGAGAAAAGATAAACCCCTTTTCTTGAAGCCACAAACACACCATCATGTGTGTTTTAATGATCTCCATTGTTGATGATTGTCTCTCTAACTAAGCGTGATAGTAAGAAATCTTTGGGTAGAAGTAGCTTTGATGTCTATATATTTTCCCATCGATTTATTGGCTTTTTATTAGTTCTTGTCCTGACTATAGCTGAAATATTGATTGATGGACGTTAAACAAATATCACTTAATCGGCCATTTTGTTATTTTATCAAATTCACTATCCATCAGCTTACGGAGGGCTTGATTTTGTAATCAAATACTAGCGAAATTAATAGTGGTCTATGGAGCCATAATATGTTTATCTGTAAAGACAGTAATGATGATGCGGTGGTCCATCAATAGGCAGTATATAAAGTCAGCCGAAGAGCTTCAACATTTGTATTATTATTCTAGCACTGTCATCTAAGTATATTGGTCCTTTACCAAACATGTAACATAAATTTAAAGCAAAACTATGTACTAACAACGTGCAACAGTGCATCACTGATCCAGTACAAAGTGAGATCAGTGTTTAGGACAGTGTTCAAGTACACTAAACGGAGTACATAACACGATCCAAGGTCGTGTGGAGAGCTGCGCAATATACTTTAGGGTACTAGCTTTTCCAGCCAAGTCTGTTGGTCCACTACAAATCAGGATTTAATGAGTCTACTGGTCTGCGAAAACTTGTATTCGTATGCCAGCACAGGCAAGCTATTAACCGAAGAAAACACTTTTTTTAAAACACTATAGTAACTGTCAAGTTCTTCTAATAATGTGTATAAAATTCATGATTTCTATTCGTCCTTGTATAAACTTGACCACCAAGCAAACAAAAAATATCACAGGCTATCGTGAGGCAATTTGATATCGATGACGGATATGGATAGACATCTGCTTCGTGAAATCGATTGAATACCCAACAAGGCTTTCGTTAAACACTGCGGGAAGATTACAAATAAAATGTCATCAAATATACCAAGGTTAATAAAATTTACTATGCCAGACGTACAAAGTGTGAAATTTTATTACAAATAAAAATTTTCTTTTTTTCTTAGAATATATTGTGATAAATAAACATAATAATTAGTGGTTACTAACTGATTGAAATGTTTTGTTTGATTGAATGGTGTTTTTTGCCGCTATTTGCAATTTATAAGCTATTTCATGGCGCCAAGTTTTTATTGCGAGAGGAAGTAATATCACTCGGTGGAAACTTCGACTGAAAAGCTCGCAAACGTGTCAATGAATGTTAGAGTCAAGCAGATCCAGTAAGCAGAAGGGTAGTAAGGCTCGAACTGATAACCTCATTGTTATCTTTGTGGAAATTGATTTCATAAGTGTATTTTTAACTTAGATTACAGACAAAAAGAAATATTTAAAACCATTTTATGTGTTTTAATTTAATTGGACAAAAATGGCAATGCACTATGTGCTCTGTTTGTTGTCATAGCAGGCAAACCGCCAATTGGAGCCTCGGTTGTCGAGTGGTTAATGTACTATTGATTACGTGGTCTATCAACACTGAAGTTGCTGGATTGAGTCTTAATGCGGACAGGGTGCGCTCGACTACAATCTTAATTGACAAGGATGGTCAATTTTCAAGATTGCCAGGTCCGGGGTTTTCGCTTGGTACTCTGCCTTCCTGCCCCAGTAAAAACTGAACGCCATGATATAGCTAAAAAAAATTTAAAATGCTGAAAGTGTCGTTAAACACCATTCAAACAAGCAAATCGCCAACTCATTACAAATTAATGTATACTGGGCTGCTCTTTTACCCAATCAGAAAATTTAAAACATTGCTTCATGTCTCTGACGCACTTTAACAACAAATAGCACAATTTAAAAGGTCTCTGAAAATACAAGAAAACATCTCGTTTGAACATGAATATTTTATCAATAAAGTCACAGAGGATTATAAATACTAGGTATTATTTACAAGTAGCTGCATTAATCATCACAAAACAGTGTTAACCGGGTGTTCCATTACGTAATAATGAAGTTTGAATGGGCATCGTAACTACAAGAAATCATTAAAATAAAAAAAGTCAAACATCACCTAGGAACATAAATATTACACTTCTGCATCTTAAATTAGCCACGTATGGCACTGTATTGTCTTCACACGAACACTATGTTTTAAACTGATTATCAGATATAATAAAACAAAATATTTTAACGTTGATTGACAACCATTATTTTACAATATATAGCATTTTTGCAGGAAGTATATGATGCACCGATGTTTTATTCATTAAAAAATAATTACACAAAGCAACTCTTTATTACCTAATTGAAATGTGAAATGCGACAGAACGAGACGATAACCATAAATTCACTTTCTATGTAGTACAATTCATGCTGCACCTGCTTATAGAGTGCATATATTACAGTTTGTGTGATATTCACTGTCCTACAGTTTCCGGGTGATTTATTTGATAGGCCTTTGTTGATTATTAAAAAATTAATAAAGCAAGGAGTTCTGGCAGGAAGTTATGGTCGTCCCTAGGTACAATTTATGGTCGCCATCATGATTAGATATTCTTGCGTAACTGACTTGTGTCTCTTCTCGTTTGTGACATCATACTAGTTAATATCGTAAGCTATGGCATGGTTGTCCTTTGTGAGACAGGATATGCTAACCCTTTATGCTAACCCTGAATGAAAAAAATCAGTAATTCGTCCATTTAAGGTCAATTTTTCATGTATATAAATGGAGATGTTTATAGAGCAATGGAATTCGGGAACTAATTTTAATACATAAATGAATTTATGGTCGACAGTGTTTTATTATTGCTAATTATTTATATTAAAAGATATAACATTGATTGCAAATCAAGTCTGTGAAGTAACAAAAGTTGTGGAGGGCTTGACACACATTCGTCTCCAATCAAAATGACGTCATAGTTTCCTTAATAATAATACAAATTATAACTTTAGAAATGAGACATCATTCTAAATACTAGTTGAACATGTAGCCTGACACTATTGAAAAAATCCCTCACTATGTTCCGTTTTCCGGCATTTTATATTATGGCGGGACAACAATACAATAGTTACAATAGTTAAGATCATTTATAAATCTAAGATAAACAAGAGAAACTAAAATAATTGATGAAAATCTATGCTAAATGATTACACAGCTGTGAAGTGTTTTATGAGTTCAGGCATTAGGAACACACTATGTTATGAGGTCAGGCATTGTGAACCCAATATGATTTGATGTCAAGCATTCATTCTCCACAGCTGTATGAGGTCATCCACTAAGGTATGAGGTCAGTCAATAGGTACCCACAATGGTATGAGGTAAGACATTCGGAACCAATTGATAACCTAACATCCCACAAGCACGATATCCTCCCCTATCCGTTATCTGGGGACACATCAGCAGCATTATAAGTCGAGTCATGAGAACCATTTCCATGACCAAGTTCCAAATAGAATGGTCCATTTTAACTTTCCCAGAATGATCTCATCATTATGAAAAACAAAGTTCATAGCAGGCTAATCGCTAAGCTTCCACTGTAAAACGTCTACATCTATAAAACAGAGAAACCTAAAACGATTGCAGGTATTTGTTCAGCTTGGTAAAAACTGAATGTTATTATAACAATCATCTAGCTGAAGGCCGCTTTTTGTAAATTGTATTGGTCTAATATGTTAATGCCTTTATTTCACCGGGTATTTAGCCTTATTCTGCCAATAAATCAGGACGCCATGATATTGCTGAAAACCAAACAAATCAATTACGTAATTATGTATTTAAGCGTGCTCTCCAGAGAAATAACCAAGTCATTGTGTCAGTTGAATGGCAACAGAAAATGTTACTTTCTGTAAATGACCGATTTCTAGTACAGATGACCCAGTACGGATGAGCTCAGGCGCACACATCTGTACTCGATGCGTCATCCAATCAAAACGCATGAAAAAATACATCTGTTACAGTAATATAACAACGTTCTTGTTTAATGTTCGGGCGTTCTGATGTCGCGATGTGAAAGTTTTTTCCTTACGGAAGAAATGGTTACTATTCGCATTTGCGAAGCCCGCGTGAGTGTCTTCTCAATATTGAATTTTTATGTCTTGCCTACTGCGGTCCACTCGCGAAAAGACATATGAGTGTTGAAGGTCGCAATGAAGCAATGATGACATCAACATTCTTTTGAACTCTATAAATAAGTTGTTCGATGACACAAGACACGCGACTTAGTTCAGCCTGTTTCTTTAAGGATACATTGTCTTGGTGCCTCAAAATATTCACATGTCTTGGCAGTCTTACTGGCAAAGAAATTAATACCGAAATTATTAAAGATAACCAATTCTGAGTTGGCCAAAATGGCACTATCAAGATACAATTTTCTGCATGTTCTATCAAAATTGTATCAATGACTTTTCCTATTTGGTTAAATGGAAGAAAAATATATATAGCTTTAACAGAGCCTATAGTAAATGCATCTGTGATGGATGCTTGGGGTCAAAAGACCAAAATGCAAAATTTTTTAGTTGACAATTTAATCGTGTAGCAAATAAATCAATGTCTCCATTAAAAACTGATTACAAAATCTAACAAAAATATCGTCCTTCAACTTCCGCCCAGCTGAATCTGAAAAATTATAGAAATAGGATCAGCGACAACATTTTCACTGCCTGGAATATACTTACCCGCTAAAAATATATTTCTCTCAGAACACCAATTTCAAATTTTAGCAGACAGAGAGGCATCTGTCTCGATCCATACATCAATGGGCTTAGATTTCATATATTTTCCATGTACAGACTGTAAAGTTTCAACCCACCATTTCATCTCGATTTCAGATATCAGATTCTGACGAAATCTGTGCTAGTATTTTATAATCATCTGATGAACACTTTAAAGTAGCAATCTTATTTCTCTCTTAACCTCGATCAATAGTGTTAAGGTCTCCAAGTAACTGCATAAAATGCATGCACCACTTACCCAATAAACGATGCAAAACCTCTAACATTTACTTCTCTTTTGCATAAAGTTATGCTTTATAGAAACTATCTTCTTAACCTTTTCCTCCGTCAAAAACAAATTAACCAATAGTGTTAATGACTAACCTTAAGAAAACAATGCGTTTTGTTGGAATATAAACATACTTTTTTTAACCATTGTATTGGTATTTTCTACGCATTAATCAAAGTCTTGACTAAACTTAGAGAGTGATCAGTGTAATATATGCATCTTATGCCTATTTTTCGAAACAATGCATAGACAGGCTTTAATATTTTTTTGTGTGAAAATTCGTGTGGCTGAAGCTTAACCAAATTTTTCTTGTAACCATCATGAATACTCAAACTAAAGTAGACATCACACAGATCTATAGATGTTAGATAATCGTTTTTCTGTATAAGATACAGAGCGAATGAAATGTTCTCGTGTTTAAAATGTCGATATTTTACAAATTGATTTAATTGTTCTGAATTTAGCTCAGGTTTCAAAGATCCATCTGTCTTGGGGTACCAAACATATGTTTGAAATAAACTGACCCTGAACCCAACGAACCTGCTTAATTTCTCTTTTTAATAACAGTTTATGAACTTCTGCTGATACTATTTCTGCTTTCTTTCTTGATAAAAGGTTTTTAGGCAAAAACCCACTAAAATTTGGAAAAAACACAATTTTTTTTTAAATTTTATAACCATGTTTTACTTTATCGAATATCAATAGATCAGATCTTGACCACTGTTTATCTCTTTTTCTTACCTTATAAATCGAAGAATCTATATCGTAGGAATTGAGTGGGAAACTGTCCTTTTCTGTCCCTTCAGAGGGGCTAGCCCTCTTAGCAGTACTATTGGAATTGTTTGTCCTCTCCCTCCCCTCAAACCCTCATTGGAGTAGGGTAACGAAAGCTGACTGAGTTAAAAGCATCTCTGTTATTAAAACCACCACGTATGCCGACATATTAAAACCTTGGATTACCAACAGAAATAGTTTCTTCATCCTTTTCATACAATATGCCCCTAAAGCGAGAAATCAACATGAGCGTCCTGATTACAAATAGGTTTAAATTTATCATTCTAAAAGGCCTAAAAGCACTGAGTGTTTTTATTAAAAAAATTAACAAACCATTGCCTAGCAGACGAATTGAGTCAGAAAGAAAACTCCTGGTTTTAGAGGGTCCAAAGATCGGACTGGGAGATTATATACTGGGTGTCCAGGTTAAGGTTATTGCATACAGTTTATTTCTTTGAAAAGAGATTACAATTCAACGCTCTACCACTCATAGGGAAGGCAACTAAGTAATTACTTCGTAGAACCAAAAAAAGCTAATATAATGTAAGAATAAGAGCTGGATATTCATGACAATTCAGTTTGAATAGCTTTACCATGCTAGGGAAACTAGAACTCAGTGTTGACACGCTGGTGATAAATACAATATGACTAACTAAACCATACTGTTCCCTATGTTTTTTAAATCGCAACGTAATTTTGTTATTGCTTGCCGAGTGCATGGTTACGGAAAGTGAGTCATCTTCCATTTATAATGCGGGCTATACCTGCTCATATCCAGTTTCAATTGACAAGGAGTACCTTATTTCTTGATTACGATCGGGATTTTCCATAGGTTCTCAATCTTTCGCCTTCTATTAAAACCGGGCTGCCATGATATAGCTACACAACTGATAATAATGGCGTTCAACCTTTATAAAAAATATAAGGAAGCAATCTTTTTCGATTATTACATTTATTTATTTTTTTGGTCATAATTCTTTCCTGTTTTTTTTAACTCTGTTCTCGTTTATTTTTGTGTAAATTCAAGATTGGTTACACGTTTTCTGACCTTGATTTGGGCTATCGTGTGTATCTTCGGTATCATTTCTTTATTTGCTTCATTTTGGATCTTTTATTTTATGTTTGTTCAAATGTGTTTATACGCCAATTCTAGCAATTGTTCAGCAATATCCAGTTTTTTAATGTAAGAGAAAGCCGGTGTACCTAGTAACCCCCCCCCCCCCCCAAAAAAAAAAAAAACGTCAGGAGAAAAACTGAAGTTTCGTGTTAACTTATAATTGAGTCGACCACAGCATGCCTGGCGTAAGGATCAAACAGGCAAGCTTAAAGTTGACACAATGGGGATGAACCAAAGCCTGTCTGAAGTAAGACGCGAACAGGCAACATAATTGTTGACACGCTGCACTTTGCCTGCAGTAAGGCTCGAACAGGAAATTTCAGTGTTCACACGCTGATGATCGACAAGAACCTGGCTGGAGAACGACTCGAACAGGTAACCTCACTGTCGACACTCCAATGATCAAAAGTATATGACTGATTGCCTTTATGTAATTGAGATTTATCTAATATCCGGTTGGTCAGAGAATCCTCTCATCCAGCGGAATTGTCAACTTTGCAGGTAACGTGCTACAACAAGTGTTTTTCTGACTAGTCTCGCATTTGTGTGCTGTAATGTCCCTTTGAAAGAAATGGCCGTTCTTTTTGTATTGCACTTTGCAGTCGTGCTATTTGATTGTTTTTTATTTGGTGTCATTACGTGTCTGCATGTCCGTGTGTGGGTATTACAATACAGCGGGAGGTTTGTAATCCTATTCACCGGTTTAACCCTAGTAAAATTGTGCCTCAAAGATTTGATATAAATTCCCTTAATTGTGTAGTTTCATGTTATAGCATGAAGGTGATGGGATTCTTATGTTTGTGTTGCATGGGAATACATTGTGAAATGTTACAAATCTTAATAACCAGTTTATTACTGACACATGTTTTATGGGACTTCTAATGCAGTCTTTTTTGCGTGCGATCATGAAACAATATTGGTAGAGAAAATCAAATTCATTTATTGTAAGAGCGTTTGGCATTTTCAATCTTTTGGGTAGAGCGCCTCTGATGAGTCTTAAATAAATAGACGAAACGCGTGTCAGGCGTAGGAAAATTTATTGCCTGGAACTGTGTTGTATTTTTGATTTCAAATGTTTTATTTGTTCTTTCAGAGATTTGTTTTAATGGCAAACATGTTTTGTGCACTATCAGAACAAAATGAAAAATCTTTGTTGAATACCACAAATATATCAATTCTAATAAGCTACAAAACATTCGGACCTGTACTTTTACAGACTAGGATTGTTTTAGTCTCCGCCAATCAGAATAGGTACATGGCAGCGAAACCTTACATAGTGAAGTTTCCTGTAAATGGTTCACATGTTGACGGTAAAGCCTATACTAAAAGTCACCGTGTCCGTGTTCAGGATTTTTAAGAAAAATGCTTTCCGCGTTTGGTCAAGTTTATGCCCTTCACGTAGATCCAAAAATGTACAAATTGAATTCAACAATTATTGTCCACAGTTAATCTTCGTTCTAAAATGCGACGGTTTTTCATTTTGATAGGTCAATTTTCTATAGTAAATTTTGACCTAAATTTAGAACAGAAGTGTAAGCTAGGAGCAGGCGATGGTAGTGTCTTCGAAACCTTTCGCGACATGTCTTTTGCCGTTGAGGTGGTAAAGGTCTCGTGTTTGTCCAAACGTCACGAAAACAAACGACTTTTTGTAAACCACACAATGTCCTTTTAGAAACAAAAATGGCTGACATGCAATATAAAATTCATGTAGCAAAAGTCAGGTTATCTTGGAAAATTATTTCTATTGGATTGTTGACAAATAAAGGTAAAATAGTTTTAAAAATGTAAGAAAAGAAAAAACAAACTGAGCGCATGTGGAATGGGGTTGTAGCTCATAGCATAGGTGGCAATACTGCATGGTAGAACTATTGTAGACATCAATAATCATAGTGTTGCAATAATCATACAAGTAAAGAAAACTCCGAAATTAAGGATGTTTTTATTTTAACATAAGTAGTTACGCCAAGTATTGACAAAATATATAGCAGCAAATTGAACAAAGAAATGTATATGCATAGTTGAAAGTAAAAACAAGAAATCTAAATGTACAACAATTTTTATTCTTGGGGGGGGGCGATCCTGCAACAAATACATTTTGTTAATTAAAAAAAATTCTGCAATATTTTCCGCAATTGTGTTCTTATACAAAATTATAGTCACCTCACCGATCCTTATGACAATGTTTGGCCCTTACTGCAAAATCTCTCTAGACCAGCTAATGTATAACATTTTACCTACTGGTTAATATTAATAAGTTTTGATATTAATGTGTTTTAATAAAATTTGAACGAAGATATTTTTTGAAACTATTGTTAATAACACACCAAATGCCTTATATTGTGATCAGTAATATACAAAATGTAAATCTACGACAAATCGTGCGACAAATATGTTATCATAATATTACTATAAAATAATTCTTAACAATTAACACTTATACTATCACATCACTAGGATCTACTTAATATTATACTTTTTGAGTAAAAATGTCATTCCTCTAGAATCGACAATTTGAAGTGCTTGCATGAGACTCCGAATAGTTGTGTTTGTTCCCGACTTGATCCATTTACTAAGAATGTCATGATTTTGTTCAAACATTTCTTTATGATTGTAAATAGTCTCTTCAATCTCTACGGTGTCTAAACATAATTCAACACCAAGATGCAAAGCACAATTTCCAATTCTTCTCGACAATTCCCTTAGAGTATCATTGTCCACTCTTTCTTGTAATGCCGGATGTTCGATTTCTAAAACATATTTTAGGTATTTCATTACAATAATGCAACTAGTCATGATAGTAATGAATTGAAGACCTTCTGAAGTAAATTAGTACAATATTACAATTCAATCTGCAAAATTGATTTGTCACAAGTATTTTTTGTATTTTATCCTATCAAAACGCTTGGACACGCCTAGCAGCCATGTTGAAATTCCGATCAGCAACAAAAAAAATGAAACTAGAATAGAACTATTATAGAGTGATTTCTGCTAGATTGCCTTAAATGGTTGGGACGGTTTTAGAGAAGAAGCTTTTTTAATGCATTTGAAATAAGGTCTTGTGTAAAGCTGCTAGATTGGTGCGTCCATCTTGGATTTTGGATTGACACAGAAAACTATAAATTAGCTACAATATAACACATTAACCTGTTAAGAAGTTGTTCAGAAAATTTCAGCCAATAAAAAGCCCTGTTATCCATGTTTTACTACCAACAACTCAAAGTATGTTAATTTCCATGAAATGAACATTCCTGCAAAGTTTAATCCAATTAGCCTGGTGATTTAGGAACAGAATTTAAATTCAAAAAGCTTATGACATACCACGACGAATGTCTAGTAATGTGAATAGCTCTATTAAACAAATGAGTTAAATACCATAAATCTAGTTGATTGTACTTTCGTTATCAAGAGCAAGAGTATTTGCAAGCCATAAGTTGCAAAAAGTCAAGATATTCTACTTACGAAAAAGTCTTGTTTTTTCTCTGAAAATCTGAAAAAGGATGTAGTCATATATTAAGAAAACATACGCAAAACGTAGTTCCTCATAAACTGAATTGCTCTACTACATTACTAATAAAATTTGTTCCTTTTTAATACAATGGCATCACAACACCTGTGCAACATTACATTTACTGGTCTGCAAAGATAAACACACCCAATTGCCTGACCGCGTACCATAACATGGGTAACATGTTTGGATATTACCGCATTACTTTCACGGAAATACCTTTTTGTAGATTTTGTGGAGTAGTCTCATTGTAGCCGCAACAAAAGGCCACTATGCAATACATATAAGATTTGCTTTAAATATTTTTTATGCAGAATAATAACGGAAAAGGACTAGATAGGAGGAAACAGGCCTCTAAATGTCCTCTCCATTAATCAAGGTTACAAGATATGACAATATATACAAGTACATTCTAATAGACTTCAAAACAGTAAATTAAGACTAGTCATTTTACAAAATGGTTCCATGGAGTTAATTTGTGTCTATACAAGATAATAAACCTAGAAATAGAATTCTACTAAATTCTGTTAATTTCTACAAGGTTTAACAAACGTTTAGTCTAAACTACATGTATCTTTAATTTACTAACAAAGTTAATTTATTTCATCATTGTAGGATAATGGAACAAAAACAAATTTAGATATCCATAAAATCTGATTTAAAAAAATCCATAAATCAGAATGGGAAGTAAAATTGCTTGTTGTTGTTCTGTATAAAATCAAAGGATATTAATCTCAGTCTTGTCCGGATATATTGACACATATGTATTATAGTATTTTTTTACATACAATAACCAATATTTATGAGTGAAGATTTGCTCAGGGTCAATATTACAACCATATATTACAATCTAGAATTGCTAACTATTTTTAATAAATGTATGCAGAGCCAAAAACTAGATTTGCATTCTTTGCAAGAATTAAAGTGTCAATACTATGCACATCATACTGAACACTGAATTCTGCACCAACAAGTTCAAGACAGATATTCTGCAGAACTGCCCTCTAAACAGTATAGAGGGGGGCATTTAATGGTGTTTGTCTTCAGTCACATCTCCACAGTATGCACACCCAGGATTGTCAGTCAAGTGATTGAACCAGAGACCTTATTTTTTTTAATTACTACCACAATTTCTTAACTGACAACTAATGACATTTTCTTTTCTATTACCAATTCTGAAATATTCAAGTGTCTGTCGTTCTCTTAAATGCACGAAGAGGTATACTAGATTTAATTGACGCAGATAGTGTATTCCAAATACGCAAAGTACTGGATATGAAAGTGTAATCATATATAACATCGTTACATAATGTAAGGCGAAAATTGCCAGTAGGGTTGCATGTCCATTTACAATCTAAAACATCAGAACTAGTTTATGTTTCTTACATCTCTTACAGAGAGATCCCCAACCAACCAAGCTCTTCATATCATTTTGTTCTAGACGAGTTCCAGCGAAGACCGGTAATAATTCTAGCTTCAACTTGTACACTTTCAAGTAAAGTAAATTTGACTCGTATTGATTTTCCAGGTTATATCTGCAAGTTCTAAAATGGGTCTAATAAATGAAAAATATAGATTGATTATGACTTTTGAGACACTTGATACTTCAGCATTCTAAGTATATTCAGCCTACTGCAGGCTTTTTCATAAATTTTCTAAATATGGCGTTTCCATTTACAGTTACTCTGAAGATCAAGAGCCAAAAGAGCATGAACATTAGATCCTTCACCTGGATATCCAGACCCTTTAATTAAATTGGATGTTGTTCATAATTTCTACTTGAGAGTAGCAAAGACTCCGTCTTGGATGGATTAAATTTAATAGCCAAATGTTGAGACCAATCATAGACATGACTATTCAGCACCCTTGCCATAATCCTGATATTCTATAATAAAAAATAAGGATGTGTCATGTGACAGTCAAGCCACTCAACAATGCTGTTAATATAAATCTAGAATAAGAACAGGCCTAATACACAGCCCTGCATCATCATTTACCCAACTATAGGTAAATTCATTCAAAACTACCTCTTGTTGGCGATTGTCTATGTAGTCAGTGAGCCAGTGTAATAACTTTGATTTAATATCAATCTGTTTTAGTTTAAATAAAAGTCCCTTATGCCAAACCCTATCAAAAACTAGATTGCTATCTATAGTATTGTAAATGTCAATCAAATGATTGACAGTTAAATCTTTTGGCATACACCTTGATTGGTGTTCTGATATAAGTCGATGGTCAAAGACATAGTTATGCATGTGTTTGATCTAACAAATAACACAAAGGAAAATAAGGCGGTAGTTCGATTAGTGAGTTACCCAGCAATGTTGGTGTAATACTATCTTGCCGACTAGGTTTGGTGAAGTTACAGTCACATCTCCACAGTATGCACACCCAGGATTGTCAGTCAAGTGATTGAACCAGAGACCTTATTTTTTTTAATTACTACCACCATTTCTTAACTGACAACTAATGACATTTTTTTTTCTATTACCAATTCTGAAATATTCAAGTGTCTGTCGTTCTCTTAAATGCACGAAGAGGTATACTAGATTTAATTGACGCAGATAGTGTATTCCAAATACGCAAAGTACTGGATATGAAAGTGTAATCATATATAACATCGTTACATAATGTAAGGCGAAAATTGCCAGTAGGGTTGCATGTCCATTTACAATCTAAAACATCAGAACTAGTTTATGTTTCTTACATCTCTTACAGAGAGATCCCCAACCAACCAAGCTCTTCATATCATTTTGTTCTAGACGAGTTCCAGCGAAGACCGGTAATAATTCTAGCTTCAACTTGTACACTTTCAAGTAAAGTAAATTTGACTCGTATTGATTTTCCAGGTTATATCTGCAAGTTCTAAAATGGGTCTAATAAATGAAAAATATAGATTGATTATGACTTTTGAGACACTTGATACTTCAGCATTCTAAGTATATTCAGCCTACTGCAGGCTTTTTCATAAATTTTCTAAATATGGCGTTTCCATTTACAGTTACTCTGAAGATCAAGAGCCAAAAGAGCATGAACATTAGATCCTTCACCTGGATATCCAGACCCTTTAATTAAATTGGATGTTGTTCATAATTTCTACTTGAGAGTAGCAAAGACTCCGTCTTGGATGAATTAAATTTAATAGCCAAATGTTGAGACCAATCATAGACATGACTATTCAGCACCCTTGCCATAATCCTGATATTCTATAATAAAAAATAAGGATGTGTCATGTGACAGTCAAGCCACTCAACAATGCTGTTAATATAAATCTAGAATAAGAACAGGCCTAATACACAGCCCTGCATCATCATTTACCCAACTATAGGTAAATTCATTCAAAACTACCTCTTGTTGGCGATTGTCTATGTAGTCAGTGAGCCAGTGTAATAACTTTGATTTAATATCAATCTGTTTTAGTTTAAATAAAAGTCCCTTATGCCAAACCCTATCAAAAACTAGATTGCTATCTATAGTATTGTAAATGTCAATCAAATGATTGACAGTTAAATCTTTTGGCATACACCTTGATTGGTGTTCTGATATAAGTCGATGGTCAAAGACATAGTTATGCATGTGTTTGATCTAACAAATAACACAAAGGAAAATAAGACGGTAGTTCGATTAGTGAGTTACCCAGCAATGTTGGTGTAATACTATCTTGCCGACTAGGTTTGGTGAAGTTAAGTATTTCCAGATGATATTTTTCAGCAGTTGTCACAATTGCAGTCTTTCCCATTTCCCCACTGATTTATTGTTGAGTTTTTATCTTGAATATAGCTGAAATATCGTTCACTGGACGTTATAAAACATTTAATCAATCAGATAATCAACCAATCAAAGAATACGTCTTGCGAAGATTAATTCGTTAATTAGAAGTAGATGAAAAGATGCACATAAATCCTTTAAAGATGTAATGTGAAAAAAATCATTTACGGATGCCAAACACAAATAGATGGAAGAAAATGGTAAAATAATATGACACCGGCTATTTTGGGAGAAAAAAATGAATTGTATATACATCTGGTCAATAGTAAGTCCTTCTGCAAAGTATATGTTAATTAATTACTTGCTAGCAAAACAGAGAGCAAACTAAAAAGTAAATTTTTATGCAGGTAAATTAGTTTACATTGTATGTGTTGATATGCATGTTAAATATAAGTTAATTAATTCTATAAATTGACAATCAAACATAATTTCTTTGTCATAAGAAAGTATAGAACATATAGAGTACTGAACACATAAGCTAAAATACGTGTGTTATAGACAACTAATACGACTTCCAATTATACAAAGCTTCCAGACAGTTAATTTGTAAGAAATAAGTGCTTTTAATGAGAAATTTGTATGTACTAAATATTTTATCTTTGAAACTATAAATTCTTATGAGTAAAACTGAATGAAGAAAACAAAAGTCACAGATGGGTTTAATTTAAATTTTCAAACCCAATAACCAGTCTAAAATTAGATTGAAATGAAGGCCAGTATTCAAAAAAGTGTTTGGTAGAGGCTTAAGTGGCAATCTAGCTACACAACACAAAAATCAGACAATGTGAGTATTTACTGGAAACACGAAATAGTGTAAACAATAACTACTGAAACAGACAAACAATTGATTCTTTCATGTGTGCTTTATTTTCATTTTGATATGAGATATCTGGACATGTTTTAATGTTTTATTTAGTATTGTTTATTCAAGGAATGAGGAAGTAAGGATTATCGACAGGAATCGGGGTTTCATATTTGATTAAATTTACTCATCTATATGTAAATATCTGTTGAAGCTAAGAACGGTACTCAAACGTCGCCTAACAGTCATTGATATCTAAGTCATTACAATTTTTTCGGAATTTAACATTTTTGTGAAGCACACTTGATTTTCTGGAGAAATGCCAGTGTGTTTTCCGACAAGTCTAGTTACTCTTGAAAGGTCAAACCTGGTAATTATTCAGTGAATAGTTGTTATTCGTTCAAAACTTGATTTATAGTCTGATTGGATGTTTGCTTTATGTCAAGCGACCAGTATTTCAGCTATATTCAGGACGAGAACAAGTGAACAA
Organism: Limnoperna fortunei; assembly: GCA_944474755.1. Taxonomy (NCBI): domain Eukaryota; kingdom Metazoa; phylum Mollusca; class Bivalvia; order Mytilida; family Modiolidae; genus Limnoperna; species Limnoperna fortunei. The sequence continues at coordinate 63,561,913 of OX104120.1, forward strand.
ACAATAAATCAATTCAGTAAAGATGGACCAAAGGGCAAAAATTTGAATGCATGGAAAAGTATGGAGTATGGGTAGAGGCGGAAAATTTAGTCTTTTGTAACGGCTACAACGAGCCTTCTCTTATCGACATCTACAAAAGGGGTCTTTACCGTGCAAGGAGCGTGGTACTTTCCAAATACGCTATCCACTGTGGTCCGCGGTCAGGCTTTCTGCATACCCAAACAAGAGGGCACCCCTTATCCGCCACCTGGAGACGCACCGGGCTGTTTTGTGGGTCAAGCACTGTGAACCCTCACAGCGTCGTCATAGCAGAACTTACAAAAACACAAATCAGCATGCCATTCTATACTATATTATGCTTACTTTCCAAAAGTATAAATGGTTAAATTGAACATAATATCCTGAATAATTATAACAACCGTGAGGCATTTTACCAATTTACTTACCTTGCATAGCAAGTGAATAGTTTGATCAGTTTTTTCTAGAGCTTCTGACAACCTTTTAAATGACGGCTCCTCTAGTTCTGACTCAACAAACTGTTTCCATTTTAACAAAGCACCAAACTTAACCTTAAACATCCGAACGTCACTTCCACTCTGTTCAATATCTTTCCACGCATCATATGGGAGTCCTAACTTAATGACAAATTCACCCAACTTGTCAATATTTAAATAAAGAGCGATTCTAGCAAGGTGTTGTTCTGTGGGACATAACGACAACAAATCTGTATCAGAACCTGTAATATAATTTATCCACACGTTTGATTAAAAACGTGCGCGATTAGATATCAGGTTTATTACGTTGACGAATAATTAATATATCGTCGAAAACACATTATTTCTTCATTGTTAATTTAATAATCATTTCATACAAACCTGAGAATGTGGCACAGACTTTACAATGTTATCAAAGATACCAAGGTTAATAGAATTTGTATTACAAATAGAATTAATGTCACTAAATGAGATTCATTAAATTTGTAATACAAATATAAGTTAAACGTAATTAATGTTGAGAAATTTGTAGTATACTATAATTGGACAGTTATTAATAACAATAAAGAAGTCGAACCATAATTTAACTTCTTAAATTTAACATACTGCTTTTGACTATTTATAATTCTACCTATCCTACCTTTACAGTCTGTTTGACATTCTTTCTGTTCCTAGAAATACCAACACAATACGAATAAAAATCAACGGTTACAGCAGATACTAGCATGTTTTGTTCCACTAGAATGTTAGAAAGCCAAATTGTTACTTAAGTTAGATATTTAAGATTGCTGTGTATATTTGAGGAAAGATGGAGTAAAATGACATAACAAGGCATGAACTCTGATGTATATTTGTTAGGTGGAATATCTTTGAGTGAAGTCACAGACAGTTACTTAGAAAACCTCGTCATACAAGAAAAACTTACGACAAAAGATACTGATTTTATTCCTATCAGAAGAAACAATTTAATACTATCTCTACAAAAGCAATTATAGCATAATGTTTTGCTTAAATTAAAAAGATCATGAATCATTATTACCAGTATTTATCTAAAATAATGAAATACAATTATCATATCATAAAATTTAAATCTTACACTTAATTATGTACACACCTTTTTGTATGTCCAGTACAAAGGATACTTTGTTTTATGTTCTTTTCCGAATTTGCATTTCCATGATGATATACTTTGATGAACTTGAGAAAGGGAAATATAACAAGTATCAATATCACATATCTCCCCAACTTCAATCTCAAACATATCTGCAATTTTTGACTTTGAAATACATTTTCCAAAACTGTTGTGGTAGAACTCTAAAGCTGTTGTCAAGGAAAGTGTTAAACACTCTTGCGCACATGATGCAATATTTGGCGATATGAAATTCTTTGATTGTTTATTCCTTAAGTACACTGTAACTCTATCCTCTCTGACTTGAAGGTGCAACTCATTTGATTTGTCAATACAAAAAACGGCAGCTTTGTGATACAAACAGGCACCTTTATCCAACTCCTTCAGTGGCCAGATATTCATAGCAGCACCAATTAACTTAAAGGACAATGCTGAGGGAATGGATGATTTCAGAAGCTTATATGACAGGCAAATTGTCTTGTCTTTGTCGAGGTTTTCGCCAAAATTTGCAGTTGATTCATGTTTTACCATACATGGTACCAGATAGAAATCACTTATACTTTCTTGTGTATTATTGTGCTTTGGTTTGACAAGAAGGTCTAGGTACGTCAATACCTTGGCAACAAACTCTTTTTGATCCTTGCCAGGCATATGCTGATTAAATTCATCCTGAGACCAAATTCTAAACAAGTCTTCTTTTTTTATCTTCCCGGTCTCAGCCAATCCTTTAAGAATTCCATTCAAATATGTGTCTGATGGCCAAAACATCTCATCTGTGATAAATGACCTCAGGATATCAACTAGGGTGGTTGGTTGTACAATAACATACTGTGCCAAACCTTGCCCTTCGAAGTACATAATTTTCCCTAACATGTGTTGAACCCTCAAAAACTCACCTAACTGGTGTTCCGTAAGCTGAAGGTCATCATCATTTTCTTTATTCATTTGCATCAGGTCATTTTTTGAAATAATACTGATCTTGTGTGCTCTTATTTCCGACAGTTGTAGCTCCAAAGGAACCCAAGCCATTGGCATTCGTTTCCCCCATGACTTTTGCTTGAATGCTATACTAACATACATTGTCTTTAGCCTAGAAATTTCTAGATCATTAATGTCGGTTCCATTTATAAAGAATATGTCATCATACTTTATATGACTTTTACGTTCATTGTTTTGAAACATGTCTTTCAGACCTTCTTTAAATTCTGTCGTCTTCTTTGCTTGTTTGTCCTTAAAAATGATTAAAAAGGAGTGGTACATTTAAGATTTTTAAAGAAATGTATTGATTGAATCAGTCATTTATGTTTTTTCCTTAATGCAAAATGAACAGCAGCATGGATCCCAGTAAACTAGACGAGAACATGTTAGTGAATTAGAATAGAATAAAACTGACCTTGATATGAAAGAAATTAGACAAAAAATCTGGCCAAGAATTTTAAATTTTGAAAGCAACGATAAGTCAGGTTAAACCAGAACAGTTTGATGCAGTCAAAATATACTTCTAGTTCCTAAATTACTGAAAAAGCTGTTAATAAATATTTTCTTCAGTGTGAGAAAATTGCTGAGAATTTGAAATGGCCGAGACCCGTTTGAGCAACTATGCTGCAAAGTGTCAGGTGTGTAAGGTCATTTTCTGAGCCCTATCTTCTGAACAAAATTCGGATTACGACTTTTTTTAAAAGAAAATTTAAAAACCTTATGAGTTAGCACCAGACTATTATAGATTACAGATTTAGGTCTAAAAAATTCGAGTCACAAACATAGGTCATCAGTTTGACAGATGGCTCTCTAAAAAAATTGATCAAAATTTTAATATGTTATAAACTTTAATGTAGATCACCAGCCTCTGAATAAAGAACAACTTATAAAAGAGCAGATGGATGACCTAGAAATTAAGCAGCTAATAGAAAGTGATCCACCAGAGGAGGAAGCAAACGTGGCTGTTTTTATTTGAATAAGGTGTTCTAATGAGAAAATGGATGCCCTCTGATGCCATACCACGGGAGGAACGGAGGTATGTTCAACAAGTGATAGAACCAACAACTTATTGGCTATTAGTCATTAGGATTGCCGATGATAGTCCTATGACTGGTTGTTTAGTTGATAGAAGAAAAAGCCATACAGTGTTACAACATTATTATTGGTCAGGACTAAACCGTGATGTTTCACAATTTTGTATGTCGTGCCATGAGTGTAAAGTTGTTGGTAAACCAAACTAGAGGATACCACCAGCTCGACTTATGCCAATACCAGCATTTACATTTGAAACATTTAGTTCTAGTTTAATGTGTTGAACCATTACCACACATGTAGTCTGGGAATTCATTTCTTTTGGCCATCATGTGTGCATCTACTCGTTTTCCAGAAGCTGTTATTTTAAGACATATAAAGACTCCACGAATATTGTAAAGTAAACGACGTCTGCAAGTGATGTTTAACTTGTCCCACTTAACATCTTCATGTGTGTGTTTTAAGTTATTTGATTTAAAACATATGCATTTGTTGTTTAACTCATTGCACTTCCCATGTCTGAGTAAGACTAACTTATTTCACTTAAAATGTCTGCATATTTTCTAAATTGTACCTCACTAACATGTCTGTATGTATTGTTTAACTTATTTTTCCAAAATATTCCTGCAGTTGTTGTTTAAGTTGTTTCACTTAACATGTTTACCTTATATATGTTACTGTGGCTGAATAACGTGTTTACTTATGTTGTTTAACATGTATATGCATCTTGTGTTTCACTTCCCTCAATTAACACGTCTGCAAGTGTTGTTCAACTTGTCCCACTTAACATCTGTATAATTTACCTCACTAAATATGTATGCATCTGTTGTTTCACCTGTTTTACTTCACATGTCGGCATGAGTTTTAAGTTATTAGATTTAAAATGTCTGCATTTGTTTTTTTCAACTTGTTGTACATACCATGTCCGAGTAAAACTTTTAACTAATTTCACGTCTGCATGTGTTGTTTAACATACCTCACTTTACTTGTATGTATGTGTTGTTTAATTTTTTTTACTTAACATTCCTGCATGTGGTTTTTAAGTTGTCTCACTAAACATGTCTACATGTTTTTGTGGATTGTACGTCTTCGGGAGTTGTTGAACTAATATCGATTTACATGTCTAGCTTGTGATATTTCACTTATCTCACTTAACATGCCCCTTTTTGTATGCATGTGCTGTTGAAATTATTTCACGTATTACACATACCCAAGGAAATCGGTCTGTGTGGGCAGTCAATACATACCTATGATAACCTTTCTTTATGTTTAATATACATCAGTTACTCTATTTCAGGGGGCCTCGATGGCCGACTGGTAAAGGTAGTTCGTCAACTATTGATCACGTGTTCTGTCAACACTTAGATTGCGGGTTCGAGCCTCACTGCCGGGCAAGGTGCGTTCGACTCCAATCTTAATTGGAAGGACTGACAGTTTTTCTACCGAAGGTCGGGGGTTTTTTCTCCGGGTAGTACTCCGGCTTCCTCCAACAACCAATAAAAACTGGACATGATATAGCTGAAAAATTGCTGAAAGTGGCGTTAAACAAAATTTAAACAAACAAATACCATATTTCAGGAAGTTGTGAAGATCTAGTCTAAGAATCATCCAAAACTTATTTTAATGGTCTATCTTGGCAGAAAAAAGAATGTGATATCAGGATAAAGTCAGGTGTTCAATTTGTAAAAGCTTGTCAATATCTTCTTATGAATTATTTCCTTTAAGTTCTGTCTACACTAAGAATTCAACGTGAATCCTATTAACTATAATACCATGTTTTAGCATGCTTTTATGGACCATGATTCTTAGACATACACGTGCACGTATATAAATATATCTCAGTTAACATGTATTTGTTATTTATTTAACGTACCTCAGATAATTGGTCTTTGTGAGTTGCCACAAATAATATAATTGGAAGAATGTCGTCATCTTCTTCACCACAATACGTTAATATGGAATCCACCCAATGTTTCAGAATTGCTGTAAATACACAAATAAAACTGAATCTATAAATAAAATTGGATTAACTGATATATTTTTCATATATTTTGACAGTATATATTAACTTTCAGTGCGTATTTATTGGATAGTTTCTCCATGATCAGATGCAGTTTGTTCTACAAGATATAATATGTGCATAAATGTTCACAGTTAACGCAGATTATTTGAATTGCTAAAGGATCCATAAACGAGCATGATACCCTTGGCCTTAACACAGCATGTCGACAAAAGACATTTTAACAATAATATTCAAACCACCTCAGATCTAATAAAAATGTTTATTGTAATCATATCCATGTCGACATATAGCTCAAGATAAGTCGATAGAAAAAGTACGTTTGAAATATGTTGCTATTAATATAACTATTTTAGCGAGTATTTATGAGAAAGGAGGGTGAAAAACTAAATGTATACTCACACGTCAATAAACTGGCCCAAATATTCAATAAAGTCTCTTAAAAGCTTTTCATATATCGACTAATTTACAGATGACTTAAAAAAGTTACTGAAGGTTATCTTAGAAGTGGCGTGGAAACGAAATGAACAGATTTTCTAGAAAACATCAGTTATGTACTAAATACTATACACGTTCATTAAGATTTCCTTAAACTGTAATCTAAAATTGTACTGACATTATACATGGTTCGTTAAGCATGTTCTAATATTTCAGCAATTTAACATCGGGTATCCAAATTAAGCCTTAGTGTCTGACCCTGGACTTAAGCAAATTGCTAAAGACAGGGTCGCGACACCCCTTCTCTTACCAATAGACTGAACTTAGAAAGGCTATACAGTTATAAATGGGACACAATTTAGGACGGACGAACTAGCAAACAGACCAATATATATATATATATATTATGGCGAGGAATTAATTAATCTCTCTTGTTGTATTCATTACTTATTTCAGATATTATTAGAGCCTGGAGACGCTACATTTTTAACTCTTATTTCGAATGTAAGTAGGACAGGTAAATCACTTGTAGCAAGAATACACAGAAAACGTTTAAGGCTACACATAAAACGCCTATTTGAATAAACATTTTGACAACTTACACTCTGTTGTTACATCTCCTGGTGGGTATTCTGCAAGAGGATCATGTAGTTCTTTTCTGCCATCAAATATAAGAATGAATGTTCCTTTCCCTTGTATAAATAGCTGATGTGTCATATCATATGACCTCTGACCTCCAAAATCGACAAGATCTGAAAGGGCAATCTTTACTTTGTATTCTCCTTTTCTCAACTCTTGTTTTATATCCTCATGAATTGCAGTGAATCCAAGCTTGGATAATTTCTGAACTGGTGTCTCCTCTTCATGTATATTTATCTTTTCTGTTAAATTCTGCTCTTTCTCATGGGCACTAGACATTAACTGGGCTTCTGGTGATGCATGAGGCATACAATTTGAACCTTTCAAATTTTTACTCGCAGGCGTGACTTGTGGTTGGGAAATAAAACTAGTTGCTAATTTAGACATAAAATCATCTTTTTCTTGCTCGCTTTTCTCCATAGCTAACTGGCTTTTCTCCATATCTGGCTTACCACGTAATACATTAGAAAGAATATTCTGGTACCCTTCATCTAAAAAAAATACAATTACATATGTCGTTTTTAAACAAAAACAGTATAAGTGTATACAAAATACATAATTGAAAGACAGTATGCAAATTCTGCAAAATTTAATCAATTATGAACAATATATGTTCATCACCTTATTATTTGACCTCTAAATTGGGAAAAATCATGTTTACAATACTTGTGCAGTTATTATTTTCCATAATATTAGCAATTTTCATTTAAGTTGATTAATAAACAAGATTTTTATTTGTATGTATGTGGCTGCAGCAATAGAATCCATAATAATAAATTTAGTTCTGTTAATGCGCTATTGACAAAATGTGTTATTTAAGCTCACGTTTCTTCAGTAAAACCATTTTTCTCTGTGCCAAGTCTATGCCATTTCTTCCAAAAAATATCCTTAGACCATCAGTTGAACTCCACTCCAATGGGATTTCATCGCCTATCAGAAGACTAGCCAGAGTAGATTTGCCTACATTACAAGCACCAGCAAGATATATTCTATTACCATGTGACTCATATGTGCCTTTAATTAGAAGTGATTTAAATTCCTCAGCATCATTTATTCCAGGCAATATAATATCTGAAATAAACGAAAAAAAAACACAATGTAGTAGAAAACAGACTAAAATACCCCGAAAACACTTTTTTTTAATGCCTTTATATATGACCATAGCATTTAGTCATGCAAGAAACTCAAACACTTAAGTTAGAGTTAAGTCAGGCAAAAAATAAGTATTCTAATAAAGTAACACGTCATAGGCATTTGCAATGCAGAATTTGAAATATCAGTACATTTTATTTATGTTTAAACTGATAACGTGTCACTAGTTAACATAATTTGCGACTATCAAATGATTAATTATTGACGGCAAATCTTCAAATGCAATAAGTTTATCTCCCTGTGGCCATATTGTGAGGGTTCACAGAGCTCGACCTTATAGAGCTGCCCAGCGCGTTCCCATCTGGCGGATAGGGGATGCCCCCTCATTGGGGTTGTCAGGTCATAATACGGCCTGACCGCGGACCACATGGAAAGACGTGTTAGGATAGTGCTACGCTCTTTGCACGCTAAAGATCCCCCTTTTAGATGTCGATAAGATTAGGTTCGTTGTAGCCGATACAAAGGCTAAATTTTCCGCCCTTACCCATACCTCATACTTTTCCAGTTGCATTTAAAATGTTTGTCCTTTTAGTCCAGTTTTCCGAATTGAATATTTTTTTATATTTGTGTTCGTCCTGAATATAGCTAAAATACTGCTCGATGGACGTTGGTAAAGCAAACATCCAATCAATCAATAAATCAATCAAACAATCAATGTTTCTCCTAAATACAAACGCAAAACCTAATTAGACTGATATTCTTGACAAAAGTCTTGAAAGGTACGAAATACATTATATAAATCTTTATACCAAATGATGATCAACATGGTTAGTTTCATGATATTGCTACTATTTATTAATGTTATAACCATTTACTACTGTAACCTACCTTGGTCTGGTTGTGTAGCACCATCATCTTTATGCCTCTACAATAGATGACAATACTTAATGAAATCAACTTTTTAAATAATAAAGCAGAGTAGGCATAGCAACAACATTTTTACATTGAAAAGACGTTCGGATCTAACTCCATATATTCAATTAAAACTTTATTTCCCAGATATAACTACATAAAAGAGAATTATCTTTATGTTCTCTGATCCTAATTTTGTAAGCAGCCGTTGAGGGTTCAGTGGATGGTTGACACGATTGGTCATTTAGTGATAAACATGGAGTCATTCGGTAACAAAATAAATGGGTCATTTTAAGATTCATATTTGCTTCAATTTGGTTGCAAGAAATATCTCAAGATTTCTTAAATCTATTTATCGAAGACCACAGGCGCTATCTTGAATGATGGTCAGGCCACATGCCAAAGTGTACCTAGTCGAACCCAACATAATAAAACTCACTTAATAATGAAAATTAGGTCAACAGGTGTCAGCCGCATAATAAGAAAGTACACCCTGCACTGTATAACTTGATCTATTGTATTACACATATTATGGAGAAATGACCTAATAATGAAAACTGGACACACATATATCAGTCGTCTATTTATTTCCGAATTGTATTAATAACTGACAACGTTCACAAAATCATACCCCGCTTTAATGTATTTAACATTAAGTTTAATAGAGTCAATTGTCAGCATGTAAACAACATATATACTACTCATATTCATGTTAAAATCCAAGTATCTATACCATACAATTGAGAATATATTAAATAAATAAGAAATATTTTTACAATTATAAATACAACACTAATTTTGTGTTTTCGACTTTATTGTTGACAGACTAGTGGCAGCGCATTTAACGAGGAATCCACTAAAAATCTAATAAATAAATAGTGTTAATTATTTGACCCATTTCTCAAAAGATATACACAAAAATGAAAAGTAAAAATGGCTGGTTTTACGTTGAAATATACATGTCTACAAAAAATGGGAATAATTGACGATATAGTTATGAAAATGTTGAGGAGACTGTGTTAAAGTATCTTTTAAATTTGTTGAAAAAAAAGAAGTTTACAAAAGTAGAAAGAAATCCTGAAACTAGTTCATAGTAACATGCGCACAACTACAATTTGCTTGCAATCTTTCTTTAAAGTTTTATGGATCTGTTTTGCAAACTGTATGGAGCCCAATAAGGCCGTTATTTAAAAAAATCATACTTGAGTTACTTGCAACAATATTGGACCAAACAATAAATCAACTTGTGCAATTGGGTGCACCACTAGGAACAGTTTTTTGAACTTATTGCAATCCTTTTTAGATAAAAAATTAACTTCGTGAATTTGATTTTATCATGCAATTTAGGGAACTACATATAGTGAACAAATACAACAATATCGAATGTTGCCAAAAATTATACATGCACAGTGATACCATAAACAACTGATGTAAACAATATGTAGACTTTTATATACTTCTATTAGATTGTACCGTACCAATAATAACTGATGTAAAAATATGTAAACTATTATTGCCTCCTATAACAGAATTTTCTTGTATTTTACCAATACCAACTGATGTACACAATATGTAGACTATTAAACTTCTGGTATAGTTTGAGGTACGAGTAACAAAGTAACTGATAGATAAATGCTTACAGTACAAATGTATAAATTTACTTTGCACAATGTTAGAGGAAAAGAACACACAGTGTTATGATATATATTTAAAAAAAACATTCAAATCTTGTTGAAATTTGATTAATAATGTTGACAAAGAAATGCCTTTTAAAGTTGTTATATACATTTGTTGTGAAAACAATATCAAACTATGCCTTTGCATTGTCCGCGTGTGTCAATGTCAAATGGAATGATTGAGCAAATATCCCAACAAACTTGGCAAGCAAACAAACCAAACATTTGCTGAACATGGTTATAACAATTAAATTAACTAGTGAACACAACTGACTATAAATAAATCTACCTTAATTAATTCCTTGATCTGTTCATTGGCGTAGTCATATGGTGTCTTACCCTATAATAAAATATAAAGCAATTCTTTTAACATGAAAAAAATTAAAGACTAATAGGAAATAATATGGGGAATGCACCTGGGTAACAAACATTGCACTTATAAATTCATTTATATATTGAGATTATAAACAAACATACACTTATAATGTGAACATCAGACTCGATTATATTTTAATAAATTATTTCAATGCATTGAGGTGGGCGCGGAAAGACCCTGGGTATCAAACATTGCATCGATATAAACTCATCTGACGATGTGCATTATAAAAAAACATACACTTTTAGGGTGGGGAACTGAAAAGATTTGGATAATTATATAGTTATATGCATTGAGGGGATAGATAAAGCCCTAGGTATCAAACTATACAGATATAAACTCGTTTAGCGACATTTTATGGGAATTGCAAAAACATAAAGAGTGAAGATCTGTTTCGATTAAAAAAAATAAGTTATGTAAAAATGGGTGGGGCGGGGTTGGGTGAAACCAACCGTGGGGATTGAAACAATTTATCATAGTATCAGTAATATAACAGGTATGATTGTAGTGCAGAGGTGCATAGAGACCAAATCTTCTCAATGTACACATTAAACCTAGGTTCATGATTTTCATTGATAGAAAAAGCCACTGGAGCAGGCTAAAACCATAAATTACCATCAAGAAATATGACTAAAATAGCGATATTTTTTAATTTGATATAGAGTGTCTTGTAGCAATTTACTTTTCATTGTTATTTTAAGTTTTATATCACAAAGAGTTATAAGTAAAGAACAAAAACACCTTTATGGATTCACGAACCAATTTGTTGACAGTTAAATGATAGGTAGGCCTTGTCCGTCTGATAAATTTTGCTGTTTAATAAATAGGAACAATAGGTTTTAATTTATAATGAAAAAATAATAATGTGTCTTAAATCATATTTATATAAAATAAAAAAGAAGCCGTTTGACAACACTGGACTAATTTTGTGATTTGTAGGACTTGTATTGGTAATCCTTTTTGCAATTTTCAGCATCAATCTAGCTCTTACAGTTTTTATGTTACGGAACAAAAGCTGACAAGTTTATCAAAAATTTTCTTTAAAGGACGATAACTCCTATAAGGATATGTCAGACGTTTTTGTTATGCTGATCATTTTTTGGCTACATTATCAATCTAACTCTTATACCTTCCAAGTAAAACCGGACAATTTTGTCACAAATCGTAATTAATGCAACAATACCTACAGTAAGCCATCACACAACTTTGGATTAATAAGAAAATTTGTTGACCTACAATTGTTTTCTATATATATTATAATTAGCCAGAAACATGTTCATTTTCCAGTAACATCGGTCATGCTTGTCTATGGATCAACACCCAAGATTCAAATCGGAACTCAGTATCCTAAGGATGATTATAGTAAAGATTGGAAAAAATAGCCAAATGGTTTCAGAAAAGATTTTTTTTAAATTAACGACGAAGCTAGTAATAACAAAAGCTCACAATGTCCAAGTGAGCCATTAAATTACCATTTATTTGTTGTTCCTTATCAATGTTAAAACACACTTTGAAAAGTTATGTAAATACTTACCCACCAGTCCTTTCTGTCTGTTACAGCCCCATTGGATATAAGCAGGTTTACTGTGTCTGCGTTGCCGTGCCTTGATGCTCTATGAAGTGGTGTCTCTTTCTAGAACAATAAATTTAGAAAAATTGTTTTAACCCAACAACTTTTCTGTGAAAACGGAAAACGAAACTTAGTGTAAGTAATGCAACTACTTAAAGCAAAAGTAGTTATTTTGTATCAGATCGAATCAAACTTGATATTATCTTATTAAGAACATACAGCCAAGTAAAATAAATGGCCACACTTATGGTGAAAAATTTGGTTTGTGTAAAATAATCAATCTGCTGTTAACAATTACACGATATACTGCTGATGATTTTTGTCAATGATGTTATGAAAAACAAATTTGATACCAGACATGGCTATAATTGTTATTTCTAATTCAGAACAAAGGAACAAATAAAATGAATGACCACACTGATGTTGAAATATACAATTTGTGTGAAATAATCTGACGTCTGTCATACTTAAAGTATTATTAGTAATTTTTCGACACTTGGATCAATGTATCAGTTACAAAAATATATAAAGGGGTGAGAGATTTACTCCCCGGAAAACAACAATGGAGGATTATAGGTAAAGAAATCAATGCCAGGCATAAACGCAAATAAAATACATTGCCACTTATTTGATGCTACTTGTCAATATTGGAAAAATAGAACCGGTTATATGTACATACATTGATAGTCATGCTGTTTACGACAGCCCCTTTGGATATAAGCATTGCTACTATGTCTGTGTGGCCGTTATATGCAGCCCAGTGAAGTGGTGTCGAATGCTTGAACAATAAAAAAAATGTTTAAACACAACAACTTTACTGTAAATAACATAAATCTTGTCGTCTTATCTTCTCAATGAAAGCAATACAGCTACCTACAATAAAACAGTTTTTGAAGCAGATCAACTTGATATTTTTTGTTTCAAAATTAAGAGACCAGTAAAAAAGGACCATGCATATGGTAAAATATTTGGTTTGTGTAAAACAATCAATCAATCATAACATAATGATCATCAAAATTTTTTAAAAGCACAATTTTGCCGCAGATGTTGTTATGATTGATATTTTCTGATTGAGAAAGAAGAGACGAGTAAAATAAACTGCCACACTTTTGGTGTAACATTGAATTGTGTACAATAATAATCAATCCGATTTCAGCTATACTCTGCAGTGTTATTGATGATTTTTTACTGTACACTTGCGTTAATATAGAAAATACAAAAATGCACTTAATGTAGGGAGTGGGGATTAATCCCTGGGACATCCAACAACGGAGCATTATAGTTGTAGCAAAATAATATCAGTGTTGGTAATACAGAGAAATAAAATAATGGCCACTTTTTTGATTTAACTGATCAATGTTAGAACATAAAATAAAATCAGCTATGTAAACACATACCCCGTTATTCTTGATGTTTATCATAGCACCTTTGGAAATTAGCAAGGCTGCTGTGTCTTTGTGGCCCTCCCTTGCTGCTTCGTGAAGTGGTCTCCATCCCTCGAAAAATAAATATTACAAATATTTTAAACACAGCAACTTCAATGTAAATAACATTCATCTTGTCATCAAATCTTCTCAATGTAAGACAGACGTATACGTAAAACAAAAGTACATTTGTAACAGTTCAAATACAATTTGTTGTTCTCTGATTCAGAACAAAAGCTGATTAAAATAAATAGCCATACTTAGTGCATAATGTTATTTTGTATTAAAATATGCAATCTGATATATGTCATGCTTAATGTGATATTATTGATTTATGTTACTTATAAATGTCAGAACACATGTAACTCACAGAATCATCTTCACAGTTGATATCGGCTCCATGTGCTATGCAATTTTCCACAGACTTGTTATCACCATCAGAAGCAGCAGACAAAAGTATCTGAAATGATATTATGACAGTTAATCAATAGCAACATTATGATACATGTACTTTAGATAAATTACTTTTCTGTGTGATTACCGCTAATAATAAGTCCAATGTCATATATGCTGTGAATTGTCACGTTTGTTTACTTCACTTAATGGACCCTGGGATATGAGTTGAATATTTATAATACGTGTTTTTTACGTATAATAAGCACACGCAATTTTCGTATTACACTGGAAAACTATGTTGTAGAGCTGTTATCGCCAAAATTCCAAAACGTTATACCAAATCCGGACAAGGCTAACTACTTGAAAATAGAAAAACCTAGAATAAAAATAATTTTAAACTTTTGGGGCAGTAAATTTAATAGTAAATGACTATATCACTGAAAGAATCAATGATATTCCTGTCAGCACCGAAGTGTGACTACTGCGCTGGTGATGCCCTCGGGAACTAACAGTCCATCAGCAGGGGCATCGACGCAGTGGTTACAAATAAAATGTCATCAAAGATACCAAGGTGAATAAAGTTTACTACGCCAGACGTGCGTTTCGTCTAATCAAGACTCATCAGTGGCGCCCATACCCAAACAACATTTAAAATCCAAATGATTAAAATGTTGTGGAACTTTTATCACCAAAGTTCCAAAACGTCATACGAAATCCGACTCGGGCTAATTACACCTTGAAAATAGAAAACCCTAGAATGAAAATAATAAAAAATTTGAAGGCAGTAAATTTAGACAATGACTATATCACTGAAAGATTCTTTCAGTGAGATAGTCATTGTCTAAATTTACTGATAATATTCCTATCGGCACCGAAGTGTGATTACTGCGCTGGTGATACTCTCTGGGACAAACGGTCCACCAGCAGAGCCATTGACCCAGTGGTTGCAAATAAAATGTCATCAAAAATACCAAGGTTAATAAAATTTACTACGCTAGACGCGCGTTTCGTCTAATCAAGACTCATCAGTATCGCTCAAACCCAAACAATATTTAAGACCCTTATGATTAAGATGTTGTAGAGCTTTTTTCACCAAAATTCCAAAACTTTATACTAAATTCGGCTAAGGCTAACTACACATTGGAAAAGAAAAAAAACCTAGAAATAAAATAATTTAAAATGGTAGGGCAGTAAATTTAGACAATGACTATATCACTGCAAGAATCAATGATATTACTGTCAGCACGGAAGTGTGACTGCTGGGATGGTGATACCTCGGGGACTAACAATGCACCAATACAGTAAACCATGACAGTCAGTACTTATGTAGCTAAAACATTTGCTTAAAATGACATTAAACCTTATTTAAATAAACAAACAAAGAAGTTATCAAATCAGATGAAACTATAAATCTGCACTTTAATGTGTGTGCTTCTAAACAAAAGTTGTCTTACTTCATTCCAAGACTCCATATCATTGACATCTGAAAAGAAAAAAAGGTGCTGAATGCCATTTGTGAAACAAGTTACAAAAAGTGGTATCAAACTGGACTAGATTTTAAAATATATTCTTATGTAATTTGTCCAATATTCTGATCGCATCTGCATCTACAGACAAAACCAGGGTCATCAGTAGTACATTAGACCTTGGTCATAGCATATTTTTGTGTACCGCGTTGCATGATGAAATGCACATTCATAAAGGCTTTCGATGACATGTATACTAAATATAAGTACATGTATAATGCAAACCGCCTCTTTCACAGAAATTTTTTATATTGTTTGATTACGAATTCAAGGAAATCTGTCAATTTTAAGTTCTCTATGAGGTCTATTAGCTTACCGTGACTTTGGAAGTACAATTTTTTTAATGGTGTTTAACGCCCTTTTCAGCATATTTTCATCTCTTTCTTAGTTTTATTGAGAAAAGAAGCCGACGTACCCGTAGAAAACCACCAATCAATCTTCTGTAGGACATCTGGCAATCCTGTCAAGTATACGTGTGAGTATTCAGTGAGACTTGAACCCGCGCCTTTCGTGTTGACAGACCACGTAATCAATAGTAGATAATTAACTACCTTAAGCGCTCGGCCACCGAGGCCCGAAATTTAAAACGAAAATAATTATTGTCTAAATATCCCAAGCCATACTTGCTAATTATATAATTAATATAAATCACCCCATAACAATTAAAAATCCTATTTAAAACATAGCTATTAAACATATAAATTTTTGTGAGCATATTAAAGCAATTAAAACCATAGTACATACATAAAATCACTCCAGAGAACTTAATGATGCAATAAAAACCATATTTCACATATAAAATCACCCCTTACAAATTTGGTGATGCAACCACTGTAACGTGTAACCGAACTGAACTGGGCTATTGTATGTACGAATCTGCAAGTCAGATTAATCTGTGGAACCTGTTGATATGCGATCCCAACAACACTTTCGCTTTGGAACAATTTAAAATCAATAAACTTTAAACATTACTTTTCAAATAGCACAAGGTTGAACAGCATCTTTGCCTTTTAAAACTTTTAAAATCAACAAAACCTCTGAACCAACCTCAGTCAGATAACACCTTACTTAATGACACACAGTCAAATAACACCTTGCTAAATAACACAGTCAAATAGCATGAGTAAAAGAACGTCACTTAAGCACTATTTTGCCGATTGCACTTAAGCATGAGAGCTATTCAGAATTACTTGTTAAGGGTCTATAGCTTCAACACTAACTCTGAATCAGTCGACTCACAAAGATCTGTGGTCGGAACAGAAATGACACAAAAACAGGTTTATTCCAATATTCTATGCGTCAACAGGGACGATTTAAAGTATATAAGAAACAGTAATGTAATTGGAGGGGTTAAGGACGGTTATATTTAACTGGAACAGTTTATTTCTTCAATATTTATGAAATTGCTGGGGTGTGTATTATATTATTGATTTTCTACACGTGCCAGTTATATTAATAGATTGTTAACATCTACGATATAAATAGATCAAACAAACAGATCATGTGGAAGTAATATTTAATAAAAGGATTACTTTCACTCTCTAAATGGTAATAAAAGCTTTTCTCCGTTACACTAAAACAATACTTTACACATAAATGCAATCATGAGACCTTAGTGATGCAATTCAATTAAAAACCAGATTTTATATATAAATCAATCTTGAGACCACCTTAGCAATGCAATTAAAAGCCATTTTTGACATATACATGTTATCGGTAGACCTTAAAGATGCAATTAAGAACCACATTGTACATATTTACCAATCCCCAGACCTTAGCAATGCAATTCAAACCATATTTGACATATAAATTTAATCTATAGACCTTAGCGATGTAATTTAGAACCATATTTTACATCTTAATCATTTAACATACACAAATTAATCTGTAGACATAAGCAATTAAAACCATTTGTGACATATACAATAAATCGGTAGACCCTAGCGATGCAATTAAAAAGCACACTTTACACATAAAAATCAATCATGAGACTTCATCGATACAATAAAAAACATATAGAATGAAATCCAAGACGTCAGCGATGCAATTAAAAACAACTTTACACATATTAAATCAATCATGAGACTTGAGCAATTCAACAAAAAAACATTTACTCAATATAAAATTAATCATGAGACCTTACCTATGCAATTACAAACCAAGTTTTGTCATATAAAATTAAATCATAGACCTAAGCGATGAAATTAAGAACCAAATTTCACATAGAAAAATCAACCCTGAAAGCTTAGCGATACAATAAAAACCAAATTTCACATACAGGATCAAATTCAAGATTTTTAAGTAGTGATTCGAAAAAAATCACTTTACACATATAAAACCAATCCAGGGACTTTAGCATTGCAACTAAAAACCATTTTACATATGTAAAATCATTGCTTTGACCTAAAAAAAAAACAATTGACACATAGGGATGCAATAAAAAAACATATTTTACACGTAAAAACAGTCCTCAGTCCTTAACGATTAAAGGAAAAGCCATATTTCACGTATTGATTCAATTCCAAGACTTTAGCGTTGTAGTTTAAACACACTTTACACATATAAAATAAGTCCCGAGACTTTAGCTATGCAGCTAAAAACCATTTTACAATTACATACTTGTATACAGAATATAAAATTTGGGTGTTGCAAAATAAATATTGTGACATAGATATAAGGTTTTAAGCAGGATAATTTAATTTCTGTACCTAATTTGAAGAATGCCAGCATAAAGAAACTTATCTTTGATCAAATAAATCAAATTGCAGAGACACATTTTGAATAATGACATTAAATAAGGTTTAAAATATAGATCTTTGAAGAACAGTACAGTTTTTATAATTTAGTAATTAAAAAACATATTTTTGTAGATAAACAAAAGATCTAAATAACATGATTATTCACATGTACATTTAAAAATAATATACAAGTATAAACAAAAAACTTGTGTGACATCGACAAAGGTTTTAATTAAATTAATTCAATTTTTATATCAAATTATAAGAATATGGGCATATGCAAAGACCTTTTGGACCATAAATTTCAGATATTAAACGTAACTGTTCAGTAGTTGTGTAATACAATGAGATGTAAGGGTTAACATATAGAACTGTATATAGGTTTTTGAAGGTTTTTAAATATCACAAAATTTGGAGACTTTATTATGTATTCCAAACCATATCTATAGTTACACATGTAGACTGTGTATTTGAATGATTACTAGAAGTTATTATTAGGCTCTGGAAAATACTGTTTAGCTTCATTAAGCGGCCTTGGACAAGTCTTGCATGGGCCCAGGAATTGCATGCATCTTTTACGACCGATGATTGTTAATGTATTTGAAGCTTTTTTCGTTTTTGACGAATTTGAATGGTACCAATAGACAAAAGTACTATTATTCAGGTATACAATATTAAAAATTATACTGTTTAAATCACAAGTCTCCACCCTTTCCGCTCATTACGGTAAAATTACTCAAACATATACATCCCAAAGCTCATTTACATAAAGTTTCATTACAATAACGGTAAATTCAGATGTAGCAAAACGAGATATCAGTAATAAATATTAAAAACATACCCGTTTACTAACCGTGGTTGAAGCTGAAACAAAATCATATCCTTATAATTAGGAACGGGCTTCACAAAACGCCTTGTGTTTTTTTTCAAATTACAATATGTAAAACATAGAAATTATGACAGTTAGTCATAAGTGTACTTGATAATAAACAGGATGTCCTATTTGTTAAAAGCTGAAACGTATTTCCGTTCGTTTATATGGCGATATAAGTCACTGATATTTCCATTTCCCTAACCTGTTATATCTGCATCATTGTATTTTATATAATTATTCTCATTGTTATTTGACATAGAAATTTGCATACAGCATTTGTCATGAATATAACGTTTAAATTTTATCGTAAGATTCCACGATACAGAATAGTGGACAAAAACAGTGTTGTGGCTCAATATGTCCAAAGGCTAATCATATGGAACGAAATGCTGCGTGCATATCCTTTAATGAGAATTAAATTAATTAGGATCAATTAGGCGTTACCCGTAAAATTAAACTTTTTAATTAATAAGTGTATCGTACTTAATGAATGAGTGTATAAGCATGGTATCTATCAATTGATAGACTTTACAATTTAGTTATTTCTCCCAAATGAAGTTTTGGTAGACATATTGTTTTTGTCCGGTTTCTTATTATTATGTCGCCCCAGACGAAGTCGGGGCGACTTGTTATTATACTGTTTCTTTTTCCCTATTATTATTATTCTTCTTCTTCCTCACTTTTTTGTCCGGCTTATAACTCAGAGATGGCTGATTGGATCAGAACATCACATGGCATAAAGTAGAACCACTATCTGAAGTTGTGCAATCAACTTTAAAAATGGTGATATGTGGAACCATCTCCATGGAAACCAGAAAGTCATGCATGAGTGATTTTGGGCATTTTCCTTAATTTTACGGCAACCTAGAAGCACAGAGGGACCAAACTTGGTATGATGGAAGACCATAATGAGATACAGGTTTGAGATGATTTTGGGGCGGAACGGAAAAACAAGATGGCCGCCATGGCTAAAAATAGATTTAACATGGGGCCTATGGGAAAATGATCTTTCTACAATAGCTTCACCATGGTTTGAGATATTCCAAAGTTTTTTTATAGGAAGTTGGACCTCATCAACCTCAAGAAGACAGGTAAGTTTGAAAAACAATTTTCTCACCGTGTGGCCGCAGCCACAACCGTAACGTTTGCATAGAAGCCTATGGGGGAAATGGAGGTTTTTTGTCGCCTCCATTTCTCTGCTATGCATTGATGGATTCCAATCAAACTTTACACAAAGCACCATCACCATTACATCTTGGAATTCATATTACGAAAAATTTCAAAACGGTGGCCATTTTTAAGATGGCTGCCGAGTTACGTTAAAAAATACAACATTGTCGGAATTCAATGAAAATCAACTTCTAGTGATATTTTGATGTGGGGAACAACATGGAATCATCGATTTTGGAATTCACATGACGAAAAATTGCAAAATGGCCGCCTTTTCCAGGATGGCCGCCACATTACTGTTTTAAAGAAAACTAATTTCCTGGGGTATTTTGACATGAAATCATCAAAAAGTGTCGGGGCGACATCTGCTATTGCTCGCAATGGCAATTCTAGTTATTCTTCTTCTTTCTTTTTTCTTTGTTCTGTTCAATCTTGTCCGCACATTTTTTCTTAGATGCAATGTCCAATCAATACGAATCTTGTGGAACCTGTTAAGGTTGACCTGAAGTTTTGCAATCCATTTTAGGAATTTTCAAAATTGCCGCCATTTTCAAAATTGCCGCCATTGAAGAAAATAGTGCTGTTATCAGATCTCAGGAATGGCCCGATCAATTTCAATGAAATTTGGTATACTGATACAGCTATCTATTCTGAGCATTTTTGCCTAAACAAATTGGACGCGAACGACACAATTTTGTAATGGCAGCAATTTCACCACACTCCCCCCCCCCAAAAAAAAAAATCGCAACTTAGTCCGATTGCAAGGAAATTTGATATGTAGGTAGATTTTAATGCACAAATTAAGAATATCATGTGTATATGGGGGTTTTCAACATACTCAAGAATATAGTGGCAATGGGGGTTCGTTTGGGAGACATTCTGTGTTGGCTTCCCACCACAATCAGCACTAGTTATCTTTAAAATGCATTGCATCCTTTTTTTTAAATTGATTTGCCAAGCGATATATAATTTTATGATTGCATAATATAATCTCATCTCCATATTTCGCAATTTATCATAATAATTATGTCTCCCAAACGAAGTTTTGGGAGACGTATTGTTTTTGTTTGGTTTCTTCTTATTATGTCTCCCAAACGAAGTTTTGGGAGACATATCGTTTTTGTCTGCATTCTTATTATTATTCTTCTTGTTTTTTTCTTTCCGTTCAATCTTGTCCGCACATTTTTTCTTAGATGCAATGTCCAATCAATACGAATCTTGTGGAACCTGTTAAGGTTGACCTGAAGTTTTGCAATCCATTTTAGGAATTTTCAAAATTGCCGCCATTGAAGAAAAAAGTGCAGTTATCAGATCTCAGGAATGGCCCGATCAATTTCAATGAAATTTGGTATACTGATACAGCTATCTATTCTGAGCATTTTTGCCTAAACAAATTGGACGCGAACGACACAGTTTTGTAATGGCAGCAATTTCACCACACTCCCCCCCCCCAAAAAAAAATCGCAACTTAGTCCGATTGCAAGGAAATTTGATATGTAGGTAGATTTTAATGCACAAATTAAGAATATCATGTGTATATGGGGGTTTTCAACATACTCAAGAATATAGTGGCAATGGGGGTTCGTTTGGGAGACATTCTGTGTTGGCTTCCCACCACAATCAGCACTAGTTATCTTTAAAATGCATTGCATCCTTTTTTTTAAATTGATTTGCCAAGCGATATATAATTTTATGATTGCATAATATAATCTCATCTCCATATTTCGCAATTTATCATAATAATTATGTCTCCCAAACGAAGTTTTGGGAGACATATTGTTTTTGTTTGGTTTCTTCTTATTATGTCTCCCAAACGAAGTTTTGGGAGACATATCGTTTTTGTCTGCATTCTTATTATTATTCTTCTTGTTTTTTTCTTTCCGTTCAATCTTGTCCGCACATTTTCTCTGAGATGCAATGTCCAATCAATATGAACTTTGAGAACATGTTAGGGTTGACCTAAAGTTCTGCAATCCATTTTTGAAATTTTCAAAATGACTGTCGTTTCAAAATGGCTGCCGTTTCCATGGAAACAGGGGCAATTATATAGGACATTGCATTATCATGGTACGAATGTGTATTTCGGGGGGGGGGGGGGGGTTCAATATGCTCAAGATTATAGTGACAATGGGGATTCGTTTGGAAGACATCTTGCGCTGGCATCTCAACACAATCGTTACTAGTTATTATTATTCTTCTTTTTTTTTCTGTTTTTTCTTTCAGCTCAATCTTGTCCGCACTGTTTCTCTCAGATGCAATGTCCATTCAAAATGAAACTTTGGGTACATGTTAAGGGTGACCGGAAGTTTTGCAATCGACTTTTGGAATTTTCCAAATGGCTATCATTTCAAAATGGCTGCCGTTTCCATGGAAACGTGGTTCATTATATAGGACATTGCATTATCTTGATAAAAATGTGGGGGATTTCAACATTATAGCGGCAATGGGGGTTCGTTTGGGAAACATTTTTTCCAACACAATCAGCACTAGTTAAAATTGATATTGAGGATAATATATTTACCCCCCTTTTTTATCAATATAAACAATCGCATATCGTCTACTATTTATAACTTGTGTGTATAAAGTGTTATTTGATTGTTTGACCAATAATTAATGTTTTAGATATTGGTAAATACACTGAATGGTGATTAATTCCTCTTTAAATACTAGTAACAAGGATTCCACCGTTTATTATAAACTCGAAACTATTTGTTTTACATGTTTAATACAAAAAGCACACTAGAATAATTGTGCACAAAAAAATAAGACGACGGCAATATTATGAACATGAATTGATCGAAACAATATCCTTCATTTTATATGAGATTCAATGTCCCTGACCATTTAAATTATAGTTTGCATTTATAAGTAAATATACACATTAGTGTGTCGTTTAAATCGATCGATGCGACTTGTATAGTACCTGTGGCAAGTTTAAACCAGATTATTGGACGCCATAGTTCATTTCAAATATTATACAATTAATTGGATAATTTCAAATAAAATTAATTTTATTTACATGTATAAAGAAATGTGGTAAAAAAACAATGTGTCGTACAATACAATTTACAATTCAACGATTACACAAAAAGTCACCAAGATACCAAGGCAATTCTCAACCTTTTTAGTAATGTCGCCGGGTATTTGATACCACTGGTGAAAAACAAACAACCAGTTTTTAATTTCAAATATATATGTATATTAAACGAATTATTTATCTTCGCTGTACATTTTACATTATTCAATTTCACAAAAACCGCGTTGAACATATCTGCAAGACTTAATATAAAAAATAAACGATACCTGCAAATATAGATGGGTCTGCTGTTAAGCAACCTTTCAGTGTTACGTTTAAGTACTGAGTGAATATGTCAGGTAAAAAAATACAGGTAAGGTAATAAGCAGGTAAGTTAATAAGCCATCATGTTGTCGTCAGTCAAGCGTCAAGCACACAATTATGGTTATGATTTTGAATAGAATATGGTGATGATAAGATGAAAAACATTGTTTTAAACATTTAATTAAACATTTAAAATAAACAAAATTTATTCCCGGTGGCACAAACAAACATAAAACTATAAAATACACAAAATGCAAGTGTACAATGAATAAATACCCATCAATATCAAAATAACTTAATCATAAGTAAAATAGCAAGGAAACCGACCGAACAATAAGAGCCGAAAGTCAAGGGACAATTACAAATCTAGATATAGACAATATATGCAACGCAAAACAAAAACCAAAAACACACACACAAAAAATACAGAAAGTGAATAACTCGAACCCAATAACAACCATTGGTGCATTCAAGTGCTCCTGACGAATAAGCAGTGATAGACCAGTGTCTTCTCTTTCTTCTTCAGTAGGCCTTCTAGGAACTCAGCATCATAAGAGTACAAAAACTAGTTGGCGAGGGGAGGAACACAATTATTACCTATTGGAATATCAACAGTCTTTTGAAAACATGACAAATATGTTGAAAATAAGAAAAATCTAACATTTGACTGATTCGGTCTTCAGTGTATATTTATTATTTGATTTAGAGTTATTGAAGACGAAGTTAATGGCCAATTAACTGGTAGCTATATCGTCTCATATAACCTGTGATGATTTACAAGACATTCAGTTGCAATATAGCAAACAAGTTGTAATTTAGTAAATTATTCATTAAAACAAACAAAAACTCTTATATCATTTTTAACATGAAGGTGAAATATTTTAGACAATGTATATTTGAAACAGTTACTTGGACCATCTGCGTGACTATCTGGACTATATGAAATTAAGGGGATTATTGTCCAATATGGATGTCACCTAGTAGCTTTCCAGAATTGTTTTAGTTTTTATCTTGTTTGTTTGTTTGTTTATTTGAATGTTTTTAACGTAACTTTCAGCAATTTTCCATCTATATTATAGCGTCCAGTTTTTATTGGTTTACGACACTATTTAACCCTAATTGACTAAACATTTTAATGGTAAAAATATTTCATCAAACCACAAATAAATTATTGCAGTTGTAAAACTGGGACTTCTCAATTAATATTCCCCATATATGCATCGAAATACTGCGTGTATAACCATTTCGTGGATACCTCTTAATGAGGTTTTTAATTAATCAGGTCAATTAGAAGGTGTGTTCCCCGAACGCCTACTGGATAAAAACAACACCTCATTAGGTAAGGGGATTAAGGGGCCTATCAAGGGGAATGCCATAATTAGTTTACTTGTATTTACCTTGAAAATTATAATAAAGTATAGTAGACATTGAGAAACTGAATTTAGAAGAAAAATATCAAAATAAAATTTTTAAAAAAGAATGAATGGTTTCAAATTAATGAAAATTAAATTAAAAACTTGACTAAAAAGTTACAAAAATATACATTATTTGTCAATAAAATAAACTTGTTTTCATAATGTCCCAAGCCAATTTATTAAGCTTCAAAGAAGCTTTATAAGGGATTGAGATTATGAGCTTGTAGCATTACCAATTAATAATGTTCACATGTCAAACCTTTGAACATTTCAAGCTAAAAAATATTATAAAAATGGGTGAAAAATCAAAAGCCCTCATTCTAAGCCAATATGGCCAACGCTCAGCTGAATGTGAAATTCATCACCAACAGACGTGGAGGCCAAAATATTAGTCTCGATGGCTTCATATACAGAGTCAACCGTAGGAAACCCCGACAAAGTCTTCTGGAGATGCGTCGTACCTGGATGTTCAGCATCATTGTCTACAGAGAACAACATACCAACTGGTTTCTACGAAAGACCAGAAGGCTCATTCGAGATTCGAGAATCGAAATTCGAAATTCGAGATTCGAGATTCGAAATTCGAAATTCAATATAGTTATAACCAATCAGATTGCTTGTGACATAATCGTCTACCAATCAGAATAGTTCTTATATATTCGAGATTCGAAATTCGAAATTCGAGATTCGAGATTCGAGATTCGAAATTCGAAATTCAATATAGTTTTAGCCAATCAGATTGTATGTGACATAATCTCTACCAATCAGAATTCCTTGGTTATATCGCAACTACATAAAATTTGGTTGAGTAGTTTTAGGGGAGTTAAAGCGAAAACCATGATTAGTGAGGATTACTGAAAATTTTTAAGTTCAAAGAGCCATAACTACCATATAAATTTAGGAATCAACAATTCCTGATAATATGCACAACTACATATATGGTGTACTAGTTACATACCAAGTTTCATAAAATTATGTATAGTACTGAGTAGTTTCAGAGGATTTGTGCTGACAAGATAATTAAAGGGTATTTTCAGCACATTTCTAAGTTCAAAGGGCCAAAATAAGCCAGTGGCGGATCCAGAAATTTCGAAAAAGGGGGGGGCGACACTGACTGGCCAAGGGGGGCCCACTTTGGTCATGCTTCAATGATTTCCTATATATCCAACCAAATTTTTCCGTCAAAAGGGAGAGCCCCCTCTGGATCCACACCTGATAGCCCATACACAAAATTAGAGGACCAAAATGCCCTGGTAATATGCATAACTAAATATGTTGTACCTACTATATACAAAGTTATGTAAAACTCCATACAGTAGTTTCAAAGGAGTAGCTCCGACAAGATGATAAATGAGTATTTTCAGCAAATTTTAAGTTCAAAGGGCCATAACTCCCACGAAAATTTGAAGATCAAAATTCCCTGGTACATGCACAACTACATATGGTGTACTTCCTACACACCAAGTTTTGTTGAATTCCGTTCTACAGGTACATTCTTGTTTCTTGATTTGTAAAATCAAGATGTAATTGTGAACTGAATTAATTTGATAAAATAACAAATAAAGCTTATAAATTTTATTTTTTTAACAAAACCATGTTGAACACAGTCATTCTTTGACAAATATGTGGACGGTTAAAACCTTATCACCTTTAGTTACGTTTATATTGACAGTATTGTCTATATTGGTAGGTTACAGTAAATACTCTTTAATCTAATTAAGGAGACCAATAAGCTAAAGCCACAGAGCAGCTCAGAATGACCCTGGTGGCAGACACACTAAGCCCTCGTTTTAGCAGTTGTTGTAAAACAAAACACATTGTCAAAGACCATAGTGGTTAATGTGTTTGTAGATTTCCAAAAAAGAGGGAAAAAACTGTGCCAAAAGGCTAAATTTACCTTCTGTACCCAACTTATTCTTGACTAGTCAAAATTAAGTTCCCATTTGGCTGCCCCATTTCTCCAAAGAGATTTATCATGTATTAACTTGTTCTCATCCTGAATATAGTTGAAATGCTGCTTGCTGCATGTTAATTAATTAATCAGTCAATTGGTCTGGTAAGTCAGTCGGTCAATCAATTAACCAATCATTCAATCCATGAAATTGCACAAGACTTTTAATCATATATGCAATTATTTTTAATCCCTTGGCCAGGCAGTATGAAGATTTGCCAAACAATGGAAGAAAATATATTCCTTCATGATGTCCATAGATGTTCTACAACATATTCCCCCAACATTTAATTTATCTTCAATCTTATACTTTTAAAAACAACAGCCCTTATATATAAGCTTTTAGATTGTGATTTCGTCAAACACATTTTTTATCAGGGGAGATAATATTAAAATTAGACCCAAGAATATAGAAATTAAAATTTGTAAATCTTGCTGCTAACTCCCAATGTTTTCATTATTATTTTTTTTTATAATTCAGCCTATGAATTGTGAGTATGTATATTCCAGCCATCTTTGGTACACCTCTGGCTTTACCCAAAAAGACCAAAGAGTTTCTTAAGATGCCTTATTTTATGTGGATTTAGATCCTTCATGTTTGGATGGCATGTCCACGAAAAAGCTATTCTGCTTATAACTATTCCATTTACGTAAATATAATTTTCTGTATTTTTTTTATAATTTTCATATAAGCACAATTTATTTTAGTTGTAGAACATACTTTTAGCTTATCTTAACCATAGGTTCATTTGAGCTTTTCCCATCACATGGCATGCATCATACTCAACAGTAGTGGTAATCAATTCTACAATGCTGCCCAGGGTGTCTTCATGTGGTTTATGGACCAGGTCCTCTTGTTTGGTGGTTGTGAGGTCATAATACAGTAAGCCTTGCCACAGACCATAGTTGATGTCTTTGAGTCTGTTTGTACACTTCTTACTTGATAAAGACACCTGTTGTAGGTTTAATGTACAAAAGACTAAATTCTCTATGTCTAACCAATACTCCATACTTTTATTGCAGCTGGTAAAATTATGCACCCCTTGGATAAATCTCTTAACCTCATTTGATTGTTAACTTATTCTCGTCCTGAAGATAGCTGAAATATTGCTTGCTGGACATAAAGCTAAGATTATTATCAATAAAAAATCAATTATCTTCTGATGGAATAGTTCAAAATTTTATCTTATTAATACCTTTAAACCAAATTGACCACTATTTGAATAAAAAATGCTTTAAATAGCTGATTCCAATTTATTTTCAGGCAAAGAAGCCCACATTTGTACTTAAGACAGATTCATTCCAAGTTTTTTTTTTTTATTTTGGGGCCTCAGTGTCTGAGTGGTTAAGGTAGTTAGTCATCTACTATGGATCATGTGGTCTGTCAACACTAAGGTTGGGAATTCTGGTCACACTGTAGGCATTGTGAACTCGACTCCAATCTTTATTGACATTATTGTCAGTTTTCTAGCAAAGGTTTTCTCCTGGTACTCTGGCTTACTCCCCCAATGAAAATGGATGCAGATGAAAAATTGCTGTAATTGACGATAAACACCTTACAAACAAACAAACAAACCTATGGCTTATACTTGCTATTATTTAGTTAAAACAACATATCTACTTAAGGGATCAGCAGTGTTGTCGAGCCCACCTTGTGCCCACTGTAACTGTTGACAAGCGATCAAAAAACAAAATCCCACTGTTTTGTGTATATACATGTAGGTGTAACTGTCAAGGGTTTCAAAGATAAACTAATGAATCAATCATCAATTATTGTCTTTCCTTAATAGCTGTTTTGTGACATATTGTTTGTCTTCGATATATATTATGTTCAATAATTTGACATTGTTTATTTCAGCTTATTAGTACTGGAGAAAAGAAAGATGCCGAGTTATTCCTTGTTCTGTCTACTGTAGCACATTATTCATTGTTTCCATTAATATTTACTAAGGCTGGTAAGTAAACATGTATTGTTTTTTGGTCCCAATTTTTTGCCTTAGTGTCATTTTTGTCGTCTTTATTTTCAGAATGTTCAATTGTAGTACATATATTGGTTGGCAATAGAGGTGGTGGTATCTATATGCAGATTGTATGTAGATTCATGGGTTCACCATTTGGTCTAATTTTGTACCTAAACAGTCCCACTGATAAAATATAGATTGTGATAGAAAACTCAATGTCCTAGCTCCTACCATTTAAATGTGTCCACAGTGGCAGAAAGGGGATGCCTCATATGGGAATTTTTTTGGTAAATGTTTTGTATTAACCTTATTTTTGAACGTTTGTGTCATGCCTAAAATAAAGAGCTTTCTTGAGCATTTCAGCATATTTCTTCAATCTTTACAGTTTTCAAGAACTTATTTTTTTTCTCGTCACTTATTTAAAACTAACAAAACTTTAAAAAAACGTTGTACCTTTTTGCTGATTTCCTATTTCTAGTGTATTTCTGGGACCTCACAGGACGAGTGTTTAAGGTAGTCAGTCATCTACAAATCATCACTTGTGGTTGTGAGGTCAAATCTTCCTGTTCTGTGCTCGACTCTAGCCTAATTTCAAAAAGTCAGGAGGGTTTTCATTGAGTACACCGGCTTCTGCTCGTAATAAAATCTAGGACTCAATAATATAGCTGAAAAATTGCTGAAAGTGGCTTTTAATCCTTTAAACAAACGTGTATTTATAGGTCTAACAGATAAGAATTTGTCTTAGATTAAACATCGTCTGAACCCACGACCAGTCGAGTTCTCTATATGTGACCATGGGCACACTCCTGGATATTTTCTTGTTTTCATGAATATTCATTAAACAATGCCAATGGGAACATCTTTTTAGCACACCTGGTCTGTCGTTCGTTGTCCCTCTTAAACTATTTAAAAAATCTTCTCCCCTGAAACCACTGGCCTAATTTTTTCAAAATTGGCCACAATCGTTCTGAAAACACTGGCCTAATTTTTTTCAAACTTGGTCACAATTGTACTTAGGGTTCCTAGTTTCAAATTGGTATCCAGGATGTTGATCAATGGACAAAGATGGCCACACAGGTTTTTGATCTCAAAAGTTATAATAGAGAAAACGGTTACCTCAAATTGATTAACACATTAAGCTTTATCATAGTTGATGTAAATTGCTAAAATGATCAGCAATACAAGTCCTACTATACTCTTAATTGGTCTTGAATTGTCAAACGACTACTTATAGGAGTGATTACCCTTTAATGATAATTGTTTTATGAATTTGTCATTTTTGTCCTGTAACCTAAAAACTATAACAGCTAGAGTGCAAAAATGATCAGCAATACAAGACCTACAATTTACTGTATTAGTAGTCTGCAATTATCAGATGACTCCTTATAGGAGTTATTGCACTTTAATGATGATTTTTTATGAAATTTTCCTTTTTTATCCTGTACATAAAAACTATAACAGCTATAGTGAAACTGGAAATTGCATAAATTATCAGCAATACAAGTTCTATATTTTACTTAATTGGTCTAAAATTGTCAGATGACTCCTTGTAGAAGTTATTACCCTTTAAAGATGACAAAATTACCAATTTTTACCTTAGAAATTAAAACTGTAATACCTTGAGTAAAACTGTAAATTGCAAAAATAATCATAAGGACAAGGCCTACAAATCATTATATTGTCTAAACATTGTCAGGTAATTCTTTATACGATTTATTGCCCTTAAATAACAATTTTTGATGAAATATGTAGTTTTTGCCCTTTAAATGCAAATGCAATAACAGCTAGAGTGAAACTGTAAATTACACAAATGATCAACAATTCAAGGAGTGCAAATCATTGCTTAGTCCAAAATTGTTAGATGACTCTTTATGGGAGTTATTTCCCTTCAATAATGAATTTGGACAAAATCAGTTTTTGTGTTATAAAGTCTATGATACCCGGAGTGGAACTATAAATTACTAAAATTAGCCTGAATAACGAGGCCCACAATCACGTAATTTTTAGAAATTGTTTCGTGGCACCTTATAGGAGTCATTGTACTTAACATTTTTGCCCAGTAACTTAAAAGCTATGACAACTAGACTGAAACTGTAAACTGCAAAAATTTAAATATAGTTGAAGTCATTTGTGTTCCAGGTGTGCTATCAATTACAGGCTACTAGGAGCCTGTAGTTTTATATACTACCCTTAAATGTTGAAGGTGTAAAATCTATGTAAACGTCGCTATGACGACCTTGAAGTCGTGCATGTTCTGCACAAAAATAATAACAGATATAATATACCACAAGTTTTTACAGAATGATCTACATCTTTTTCTTAGTGTGCAGGTTTTGTCAACGAGTCAATTGACTTGATGAAATTTCATCGATAATGTTCTTCATTCAAACGACGCATTTACTAACCAAAATCATGCATGTCATCTCTCATTTGATTGGTTGTAAATCCCTAACCGGAAGTAAAAGGAACCAATCAAAATAGGATATTAAATATTCATGAAAACAAGAAAATATCTTCAAATGTGCCCACAGTTGGTAAGTGGTAGCAAAGCGAGAACACGACTGGACATGGGTTTTTGACAATGAGTTTTAAGAGCCTAGTATTTCCATAGCAAATATCTGTGATCAGATGTTGTGCCCACGGTTGGTAAGTGGTAGCAAAGCTAAAACACGACCGAACGTGGGTTTCTGGCGATGAGTTTTAAGGGCCTAGTATATATATCCATAGCAACTGTCGTTGATCAAATGTTTATATATCCTGATGAATATTGTTACTAACAAAAATTTGGATCCTTACTTTTTAACCTAAAGCGCTTATTTAAAAATATTCTGTGTCAATTTGCTGCAGTACTGTCAGCCACTAAGTACAGTGCTATAATTTTAAAATATTTTATGCTTTCTATGCTTTTTTATGAAGGAATCTTGATTTGAATTGTCATTCAATAAATGCTTTTTGTTGAAAAATGTTAAAATGGTTGCAATACCTTTATTGAACTTCCAGTATAAGCCCAATTTTGGAACGCCCACATCTTCTTGTTTTGAACAGTAACAGCTTGTCTCCCTGGAGTTTTTTTTAACACCATTTTCGGCATTTGTTAGCTATATTATGACCTCCATTTTTATTGGGGGAGAAAACCAGAATATTCCTAGAAAATCAGCAGTGAATTTCACAAAAAGTCATACGTGTAAAATTTATCATAAGTGTTGCAAGATCAAAGGCAAAGCCATTGTGACATCAGCATGTTGGAAGATCAAAGGCAAAGCAATTGTGACGTCAGCATGTTGGAAGATCAAAGGCAAAGCAATTGTGACGTCAGCATGTTGGAAGATCAAAGGCAAAGCCATTGTTACATCAGCATGTTGGAAGATCAAAAGGAAAGCCATTGTGACATCAGCATGTTGGAAGATCAAAGGGAAAGCCATTGTGACATCAGCATGTTGGAAGATCAAAGGCAAAGCCATTGTGACGTCAGCATGTTGGAAGATCAAAAGCAAAGCCATTGTGACGTCAGCATGTTGGAAGATCAAAGGCAAAGCCATTGTTACATCAGCATGTTGGAAGATCAAAAGGAAAGCCATTGTGACATCAGCATGTTGGAAGATCAAAGGGAAAGCCATTGTGACATCAGCATGTTGGAAGATCAAAGGGAAAGCCATTGTGACATCAGCATGTTGGAAGATCAAAGGCAAAGCCATTGTGACGACTGCATGTTGGAAGATCAAAGGGAAAGCCATTGTGACGTCAGCATGTTGGAAGATCAAAGGCAAAGCTATTGTGACATCAGCATGTTGGAAGATCAAAGGCAAAGCCATTGTGACATCAGCATGTTGGAAGATCAAAGGGAAATCCATTGTGACATCAGCATGTTGGAAGATCAAAGGCAAAGCCATTGTGACATCAGCATGTTGGAAGATCAAAGGGAAAGCCATTGTAAATTCAGCACTTACGATGTATTTTACACTGACGACTTTTTCAGAAAAACACTGTTGACTGACAATCATGGTCATTTAAGGTTTGAATCGATCACACCCTGCTTGAAATCAGGCTCAAACTTGGAACCTCAGTGTTAAAACAGCTGTACCTTAACCATTCTGCCATGACTCCCTCATGAAGTTTATTAATTATTTGGGTGACTTGTTGATAATTTACCTGTATTTAATTTGAACTATAATGTATCAATTAACAGTTTCTTAGTGATTTTTGTTGAATCTTTGTATAAAATATGCTATTTAATAATATGTTTAGGATTGTAATTAAAATCAAATAAATATAGTGGTATCAAAATTTATTATTTTATTTTTTTTATTTAAACATAGACTGAGACAACACTTGCATGGTGAATTAAAATATATTACCATGATTTTTAAAATAATTTGTTTCAATCCCCAGTCAGTTCGACCCACATTAAGTAGCAGACAGTTTCTCGCATAGGTCATGCAGTTCACAAAAAATTAGGTGACACATCCTCCTCAAGGTAAAAGATTATTATTTTTTTTTTGTCTTGTAGTTGCTTGATGGATATAAATATAAATAAATAAAAAATAAAATAAAATTACATGTACTATTATTTTTTCTTTTCAAACTGCCTACTCATATTAGCAACTGGGCATTAGTAATCTTATTTTTCAGTGCTTTGTGATGACATTCCCTTTAAATATGTACTTTTGTACTTCACAATATGGAATCTCTTGTGAGCATGACTTATATGAAAAATCATTATGAAATCTCACTCTGCAAGACTCCAAAAAGTTGAAAAACCCTGTCTGAAATTTGGTCGAGCATATAAAAAAATTTGACCGGAAAAATTTGACAGACTGAGACTTTAAACTTTTTTGTGCCAACACTTAAAACCTTTTGCCAGTCTGAAGCAGAATTTGCCTGTCAGGTCTTGTAGTCAGACACCTTAAAGGGAGACACTGCATGTAGAACTATTATACACAGGGACATCGAATGAGACCATCCATTTTGTCCTAATTTGGCCATTTTACAATAGCACTCTATAGTGATCAGTCTGTCCATCCGTTCAAAACTAATCGTGTCCATGCTATAACTTTGTTATCTTTTGAGGTAAGCTTTTGATATTTGGTATTTTGGTAGGTAATATCAAGGGGATGTGTCACCTACCATGGTTGATGACCTTTGAACTTGAATTTGACTGAAGATCAGCGGGCCCACAGAGATGGACTTACTGATATCTAGATAAACTTACGTCTGTCTTCTGATCTGCGCCTTTTCCTATTGTCACCATGAGGGAGCAAGTTAAGATTTAATTTTATATAGATTGTAAGAAAAGTTTATCAGACGTACCATAAATCAGGTTACTTTGGTTGTAGTTTTATGTTGGTTTATTTGTACTTTCACAGAAATAAGTACACCAAAATAAGCATGCACCACAACTTTTTACATGCCAATATATCGGTCGAGGCAAAATATTCACAAATATAATGCCCTCCCAAGTTAAAACTTACATGTATGCATGAATTATTTCCTAATAAATCTCATCACACAATTTACTTTTAAATTCCATTAAATAAAACATATCCTTCGATGTCTCAACCTAAACTAACATAGCAATGTATTAATGATGTGAGTTTTGTGTAAGCAAAATATTGAAAATTCTGTCTATTTTTAGTACTTTTTGAGCAGTTATTTTCCAATAAGCAATAATAAACTCAGAGAACCATATTTTTCTTTCTTAAATTTTGCTAAATTGTATACTAATTGCTTGACATCATAACAAAATTTGGAAACACTTCATTGGATAATATTTTGTATATCAATTATTATAGTGCTTTTAGCTTTTTTTTCTCTGTATGTATTATAAAATTTGAAATTTCAGTGCTCAAAATTTACTATATTGCAAGTTAGAAGAAGATTCATTAAAATATCTTCAGTGTACCAGTGCATGTAGGTGTCCTTAACCCTATAAAACATTGTTTATCTACACAGATTTGTCTTTTGAAAACTACAGTGGGCCGGGAAACACCAAACTAAGGAAGACATGTTTAACTAAAAAATTGCCCTCATGACCTTAAAAATCATACTCGATATTTGCATGATATCGTCATACATTATGGATGTTTTCCTGTAAATGACATTGTTTGATGCACATTTGTTAGCAGCTCACCTGACTTTTAGTTAACACACAAACATTTGGGATGTGACCATTTATGACGAACAACAAATCCGAAAATAAAAAATTCCTTTCTAAATGAATGATGACTACATAATGTGAACTTTAAAGTGATGTTCTAATTTAATTTGCATATCAAATTTTCTAACCTATATATAGGATTTCTGTAATCTTTTAAACAGGAATTCCAGAGAACTGAGTTGGGTTTCAGATTTTAAAAAGAGGTGGTTGTGGGAGTTAAAGAAAACAAGATAATGGACTATTTGTATTTGGTAAATCTAACAAGTGTTTTTAATTTTTTTAATTTAAATCATTCACGTACATTTCTGTATTATGTGTAGAATTAGTTCTAAAATTTGTTAATATTTTTAAACCCGTAAAGTTATGGTATATTTTAGACATCTGATTGGTTGTCTTTATTTTTACAGAAACCCTAATAAAGATAGGTCTAACACTACTGTATGCAGTATATTCGTTTCATAGCCTTGAAAACATATTTAGGTAAATATACTATTGTAAAATTTCAAGAACTGTAAACCTACTCAATTTCCTGACTTACTTTTGCATATTATTGATTGATTGATTGAATGTTTGCTTACATTTAGTGAGCAGTATTTCAGCTATATTCAGGAAAAGAACAAATTAACATACAATAAATCAACGGGGAAAAAGTATGGGCTTACGGGAACAAAATTTGGACTGCCACTAGACAAGCTTTGGGTATTGGGCAGGGGGTGGGAAATTTAGCCTTTTGTAGCAGCTACAATGAGCCTACTCTTTTTCTAAATCTTCAATAAGGGTCTTTATCATGCAAGTAACATGGCATTCTCCAAACACTTCACCTACTACAGTCTGTAGCCTGTCATTTCGTATTATGACCTGACAACCCCCAAATGAGATTGCCTCCCCTATCCGCTACCTAAGGACTAGCTGGACAGCTCTGTGGGCCGAGTGCTGTGAACCCTCCCAGTGTGGTCCCAGATTTTTGCATAGCTAATTTGGAATAAATATTCTTAACTTTTTGTTGGTTTCACTGCTTTTACTTGCACTGGACTGCAGCACTGGGCAAAACTAGGTGAGGTGAGACCCTCTTTTTGGGAGTTGAAGGGTTTTTACAGACTGACCACCAACCATAGTGGGTAACACATATGGAGAGTGCCATGCTCCTTGCACAAAAAGATACTGTTTGTAGATTTCTAAAAAGAATAGATTAATTTTGGCTACTTATGGGTGAATTCTCTACCTCTACCCAATACCTTTCCAGTAGCAGCCAAAAGTTTGGTTTACCTTTTCCCTCGAATATTTATTTTTTGTAAACTTGTTCTCATCCTGAATATACCTGAAATATTGCTGGATGGATGCAAAGGAAACATACATTCATTCAATCAGGTGGTCCATATTATAACAGGGGCCTCGATAGCCGAATGGTTAAGGTAGTTAGTCTACTATTGATCACGTGGTCTGTCAACACTGAGGTTGCAGGTTCAAGTCTCAATGCGAGCAGGATGCACTCGACACCAATCTTAATTGAAAAGGATTGCATGTTTTTCTAAGGAAGATCAGGGTTTTCTCCGGGTACTCCGTCTTCGTCCCCTAATAAAAACTGGACGCCGCGATATAGCTGAAAAATTGCTGAAAGTGGCGTTAAACACCATTCAAACAAACAGCAAAAAGATTTTATAACCTGCCCGAGGGAAGACAGCAAAGGTAAATAATTTGAATGTTCACATTGGCAAGAATTGTTTTATTATACCAAAACTACAAATACATATTTTGATAAAAGACTAATGATTTGTTTACCGATATGTGTAAGCCGACTAACTCTGGTTTTTCTTGCCATTTTTCTCTAAATGGTTAGCAGAAGACAACTTTAATTTCCAGTCGGAAACCATCTGAATCGTTTTAGGAAATATTTCCAGTAAGAATGAGACAACAGAATTGTCAACCAGTCGACAATTGTGTTGTCCTACCCTTAACCAGAAGTTATCTGCTTTCATAGAAAATGTTTTGAAAACAACATATATATAAGATTTGCAGAGCCCTCTGGAAGATAACCCACCTCGAGTAAACAATTTGAATGTTCATCTTGTATGAAGACAACAGTCGTATGATATGTCACACAAGACATTAAGCATAACATTTAATAGAATAATTAATATGAATATGATTCAAATTAGCCTTTGCATATGCACTATTTACATTTTGTTGCAAGTTAATAGTACACACCAGGTCTGAATTGGATTAGCTTATGAGGAAAATCCCATGCTCAACATCTAAAATAGTAAATTCATTAAGAGGATTAAATAGTTTTAATTGCAATACTAAGGCTGCTTTCAACTTATTACACAAAAATTTATATTTTAATATCATAACTGAAACAAGGAAAACGAAATCCATATAACTGTTTGTCTTGTGAACACCTGCAAAACAAAACATATAATTTTGTATTTACGGTTTTGTTTTTCAGAATATCTTGGACACAGACTCGTCTACCTTTGTGTTCTACAATAGAAACATTATATATAATTGGCAACGTGCCATTAGAAATATACAATAGTGTGATACACCAAGCATTAGAAATTGACAAACGGCTACCATTTGTACCATTACTGTTGACCTCAGTTTAAAGAGCTGTAGGTGTCATGTACTGCTGGATCAAATTTTATGTTTTGACTTTTCAACAAAATCTAAAACAAGTCACACAGAATAAATAAAAGTTATTTATATTTAGATTTAGATTTATTGTATATCCCCGATGTGATTTCACATCTTTGTTTGTTTGGGTGTTAAATTTGCTGAAAGTGGCGTTATTTCCCATTCAATTGTTTAACTATATCATGGTGTCCAGTTTTTATTGGGGGAGGAAGCCAGAGTACCCAGTGAAAACCACAGATCTTCAGCAGGAAACCTGATCAATTGCACATGTGACGACTATTGAATAAAATTTTATGCTTCAACTTTTGGATGAACTCTCTATCTGTTTTCAACACCTGTATCATTAAGAAGAAATTCTTTTAATACATGTAAATTGTACAATTTTGTTTGTTTTGTTTATCTTCTTGTTTGATTTAATGTGGTTTAAAGCAAATTTTACACCAGGGTTAACACTATTTTGACATCAATCATATTGTTGTAAAAATGTTGATCGGGTTTTTCAATGGATTATGCATGCAAACACAAGAAATAGCTGGAACTAATAATCTTACCTCTCGCCCTTCTTTGCTTTTGCTTAATTCAACAAATCACAAAACTATAATCGAATTGTTACGGTAAAATTTGGCCTAAAAAATAACATGTCTACTAAAAAGCCCAAAAGTATTGGCAGCGTGGACAAGGTAGCAGTTTTTCCCTCCTCCCTTTGCCAACTCCTACTGTGGACTGGGGGAAAATCAAAATACCCGTAGTTGTGGTGTAAATGGAATTATACCAACATTACAAAAAATGATCACGCACCTATTTTTATAAATTCTTTAAACCTGACGTTAAAAAATTGTTTTTAAATTTTATCAATTACTCTGGGGCCACTGAGGGAGGGTACACATTGCTCGACCCACAGAGCTGCTCAGCGCGTACCTGGATTTCGAATAGGAGAGGCTCTGTCGGCGGGGAGTGGGGTGACAAGTCACAATAGTGAAAGTTTGATTGTGGACCGTAGTGGGTGGTTGAGAGTGCCGCTCCCTGCACGATAACAACTATTTTGTCGATTTTGAAAATATAGCCTCTACAATTTTTCGTCCGTACCCAATGCTCCATACTACGAAAGCCCAGAAGGCTCATTCGATATTCGAAATTCGAGATTCGAGATTCGACTCGAGATTCGAGATTCGAAGTTCGAAATTCGAGATTCGAGATTCAGAACTCGAGATTCGAAATTCGAAATTCGAAATTCAATATAGTTATAACCAATCAGATTGCGTGTGACATAATCGTCTACCAATCAGAATAGTTCTTATATAAACGTAGCCACGTGCTGTTATTTTTATTTGGGGTTTTAACCGTCCACATATTTGTCAAAGAATGACTGTGTTCAACATGGTTTTGTTAAAAAAATAAAATTTATAAGCTTTATTTGTTATTTTATCAAATTAATTCAGTTCACAATTACATCTTGATTTTACAAATCAAGAAACAAGAATGTACCTGTAGAACGGAATTCAACAAAACTTGGTGTGTAGGAAGTACACCATATGTAATTGTGCATGTACCAGGGAAGTTTGATCTTCAAATTTTCGTGGGAGTTATGGCCCTTTGAACTTAAAATTTGCTGAAAATACTCATTTATCATCTTGTCGGAGCTACTCCTTTGAAACTACTGTATGGAGTTTTACAAAACTTGGTATATAGTAGGTACAACATATTTAGTTGTGCATATTACCAGGGCATTTTGGTCCTCAAATTTTGTGTGGGGGCTGTCAGGGGTGGATCCAGAGGGAGCCCTCCCTTTTGACGGAAAAATTTGGTTGGATATATAGGAAATCATTGAAGCATGACCAAAGTGGGCCCGCCTTGGCCAGTCAGTTACCCCCCCCCCTTTTTTTTCGAAATTTCTGGATCCGCCACTGGCTTATTTTGGCCCTTTGGACTTAGAAATGTGCTGAAAATACCCATTAATTATCTTGTCAGCACAAATCCTCTGAAACTACTCAGTACTATACAAAATTTTATGAAACTTGGTATGTAACTAGTACACCATATATGTAGTTGCGCATATTATCAGGAATTGTTGATTCCTAAATTTATATGGTAGTTATGGCTCTTTGAACTTAGAAATTTTTTGTAATCCTCATTTATCATGGTTTTCGCTCTAACTCCCCTTAAACTACTCAACCAAATTTTATGTAGTTACGATAAAACCAAGGAATTCTGATTGGTAGAGATTATGTCACACGCAATCTGATTGGCTAAAACTATATTGAATTTCGAATTTCGAATCTCGAATTTCGAATTTCGAATCTCGAATCTCGAATTTCGAATCTCGAATTTCGAATCTCGAATATATAAGAACTATTCTGATTGGTAGACGATTATGTCACACGCAATCTGATTGGTTATAACTATATTGAATTTCGAATTTCGAATTTCGAATCTCGAATTTCGAATTTCGATTCTCGAATCTCGAATGAGCCTTCTGGGCTTTCGTACCATACTGTTCCAGTTCCAGTCAAAATTTTGTTACAGTTGGATAATTTCTTTCCCCATTGATTTATTGTTTGTAAAAGTGTTCCCTTCCGGAATAGACTGACATGTGGCTTGTTTGGAGTGCAATTAAATCTATGGATTACTTTATAAAGAGGTTTGATACAAGTACTTAATCACAAATTAGAAGATATTTTTTCGTATCCGACTTACTGATAATCAAGTTAAAATTTAATCTTTCACATATTCCCCTCTTTTTTATTAAGGAAATAGACAGAGGAGAAAGCAAGTCATTTAATTTTAATGATATTGAACAATTAATTACGTCAATGTTGCATATTTAGTGTTGCTAATCTTGACGCCAGTGTCCTCACATTATTTTTCGGACAGCTAAGCAGTGGATTTTCACCTTCAAATTTTAAGCATTATTACTTTTAAATGGCACTTCGTTGACTTTCGTCCATTTTCTATTCATTCGCTAACAATTTACAATTATACTGGATGACCACTTAACACAATTTTGCCAAATTGGGGATGTGGTTTATTTGTTAATTGTTTGTTAATTACCTGCAACAGAACCTCGATGTACGGCGAAAATAAACCTCAAGAGACAGGCCGGTACAGTAAGCCGAACAAATGTAAATTTATAATATGATTTGTATACGAAAATTGCATTTTAAAACCAGGTATGTTCTTTATAAAAATGTCTAAATCACGAAAACAATCATTGTAAGAGAGAAGAAGTATACATCTCTTTATAGTCACAAAAGATATGGAATTTTTTAATTAATTAAAGATTTAAAAAATATTATTTAAAAACAGAAAAATTTAAGTTATATTTCGATACGTACAGAATAAGCTAAAACTAACCATACATTAATAAGTAAATGAAACTAAAAAAGTGTTTATCTACTAACATAAAAAAATATACAGTTATATTAAAGTAAATGCGACTAAGGTTTTATACAGTTTAGCATAAATTATTACAAAATTTTATTATTTCATAAATTGTTTTTGCTACGGCTCTTCTTACTGCATATTCTTTATATTTATTTTTAATACTGATGAAAAGGAAAATATTATGTTTCCTTAACAATATGTGTTTGCAATGACCGTCAAAAAGCATTTTGACCAGATGATTTTTTTTTCTTAAAATTTTAATTAACTGAAATGCTGATAGTGTAAAATCAAAATTTACGATTTTTTTTTTCTACCAAGCCATGCAATTTGCAAATGTCAAGACTTTTTATTTAAATAATTTTACAGATTTTAATTTAGGTTTCTCAATATGGTGCGGGTGAGCGGTAGCAGACTCCTATGGGCCTCTTGTGATTTGGTATTAAGCTATACATGTGCATCACCGACATACGTAAAATGTTGCAAACATACACAAATGTGTAAATTGTAAATATCTTTTTTGTCCATAAAAAATAGTTCTTAAATGTCTGATGTTCGTATTTGTGATCACATTTGTTTTTGTCATTTGCTTGCTTAAGCCTTCGATACTGTTGAGGTGCATAGGCCACCAACAACACTTTTCCATCTGGGGTCCTGTTTTTCTGCTAGACTGGCCAGGTCTTTCCACTTATATACTTCTGCCTCAATCTCTGACGTAACCTTTCTTCTCCAACTGTTTCCACTTTAGCGATCGTCTGGTGATTGAATTTGCCGGCTTCCTTAAAGTATTCATATCCAGCGCCATTTTTTTTAGTTCAGCTTCTATGGGCTTCTGTTTTGTCTTCTCCCATAGAGCGGTGCCTGTAATTTTTTCCGGCCATCTGATCTTGAGAATTCGCCTTAGACAGTTGTTCACAAAACCTGGAGTTTGTGTATGAGATGTTTTGTCGTTTTCCAGGTCTCAGAACCATAAAGGAAGACGGTTTTAATATTGGAATTGAATAGTCTGATCTTGGTATTCGAACTGATGTTGCCTGCTCTCCAAATAGAGACAACATCTTGAAGGATGTTCTGGTTTTCCCAATTCGGCATTTTATGTCTTCTTCAGAGCCACCCTGACTATCTGTGACACTTCCTAGATATGTGAAGGAACCAACCTTTTCAAGTAGTACTTGTTTCTTTTACTTTGAGACTGGCAAGGCTGTTAGTATTTATCTTTAATACTTTGGTCTTGCTTGTACTGATGATAAGGCCAGTCTCAGCTGCACTTTTTTGTCCCTTGAGGACTATTGAAATCTATGTTAACATTTTAAATATAGTGTTATTTGATTGCACAAAAACATTTTTTAAATTTTCCAATAAAAAATTTCGGCCATATTGATTTTTTTACAAGTCGCCGCATGCGCGTATTAATATGCTTTTCATTAAAATCCTTGTTAAAAATAGTTCAAAACTTGTTCTTTTTTTTTATTATTAAATTGTTTCAGTTTCCTTTATGTCTTATATTTGTTATCAAAGTCTATAGTTATTTTTCCAATGACCAGATACCTATATCAATTACTTTAATACACATATGAGTACACCTTTAAGATTACCTTGAGTGATTTTTAATTTCATTTCAACCCTCTTCACGAAAACACGCCAAACTCTTTCAAGTTACATTTAAAATATGTTTAAATTGAAATATGTATCAAATTAGGAAATTTGCCAAAGACTATGACGTAATAATGAATATTTAATCACCAATTGTATCACTTATTCGGTTATTAATATGGCAAATAGTACTATGCTACCCGAGCGCAGATCGAGTGTTTTCTCACAGTCACTGAAATTGACACCTAATATATTGCTTAAAGTTGATAAAACCAGCAATTTATATATATAAATAGTGTCTTTACTTTACGTTATCAAAGTTGTTGACACCATCAGTGCGATCATTAAATAGAATTCGTAGTTTATTTTATTGCTTTGTTTCAATACGAGCGATATAATTCGATTTCTATTGTCAAAACTTTTCAGGTTGTATATATCATTACATGTAATAAACATTCAGATGTTGCTAGCAGGAAACCAGTCAAAAATTAAGAAAACAGACAGAATAATGGATACTTAAATAATTTCTATTGAAATTTACAGCTAAAATTTAAGAAAATGTTATGCAATCGTATGACACACATTTTGTTCTCTGTGTGCGATGTAAAAAAAAATAATTCTAATATGACGTGCTTTAAAGGCTTTGAGACCACAACTGTGGTAAAAAAATGATTTATGTATGAGCAACACGCGACGAGGAGGGCGTGTTTTAAAGACTTTTCTAATTACAAAACTGCAACTCCCACCGGAAAGCTATTGCGTATGACGTATTAGTCTTATAAATAGCGGCACGCGCTACAATTATCCGTTGCAAAAATATTGTGTGTTACATTGACGGAACAGCTAGTTTATGGCGGAAATGATGTTTTCTATAGATACGTAAATATCATAAATGTACCATAATTGTCTTATTAGAATAGAAATAATTCACGGAGGCTGTGATTTATCATTGTTTTACCACGGGATGACCATTTATGTCGTTATTTTATCCCTCGCTATCGCTCGGGATAAAATAATACGACATGAATGGTCACCCCGTGGTAAAACAATGATAAACCACAGCCTCCGTGAATTATTTCTTAAATAAAACCCAAGACAAAATGACACGACACAAATAGCTTTTTGAAGTCTGTCACGCATCTGCTTTTCAGTTCGTGTACAGTGATGTGACTGGCTCTGAAACGTTCAGTACAGTTCAGCAAAATGAAAATGAATTAGACACACATGACAATGCTTTCATTTTGTGCATGTGAGTCAATAAATACCTACATAAGCTACCCCCATGCAAGTTAGCTTTGCAGTCAGAATTATGTCTCCAGCCAGAGACAGTTACTTCAGTCCACACAGACATGTCGGTCAGTACTCACATAAGCCATCTCCATACTGGGTCAATTGGAGTCCGAATTATGTCTCCAGCCGGGGACAGATACTTCAGTCCACACAGACATGTCGGTCAGTACTCACATAAGCCATCTCCATACTGGGTCAATTGGAGTCCGAATTGTCTCCAGCCGGGGACAGATACTTCAGTCCACACAGACATGTCGTTCAGTAACAACATATGCTGTCTGAATACTTGCTCAGTTGCAGTCCGAATTATGTTTCCAGCTTGGGGCCAGAAAAGAAAATAACATCTTAAGTCTTTTTAGTTCACGAACACGATGTATGAACTTAATGTGAGCTGGAAAATAGTCAACAAAGTGGGAAAACCCACAAATCTGATGAACCGAGGCTTACAGACAGCAATAGAAAAATAAAGGCAAAGAAACAGTAACATAATGCAACGGAGTAAAAACCCTGCCATTTAAAATCATCTGCGCCTAGATTAAAATATCTATGTGGTACGAAAACCTGGGATTCTAAAATTATATTGTCGATTATTTTTTAATTGATATGTCTGTAATAATGCTGATTAAGGACTGTTCATTTCTTTTTGGTAAAAAATTTTATAATTTATATTATTCGTTGATTAGTGCATTATTGTCGTATTATTTTATCCCGAGCGATAGCGAGGGATAAAATAACGACATAAA
Source organism: Limnoperna fortunei (assembly GCA_944474755.1). Classification (NCBI taxonomy): domain Eukaryota; kingdom Metazoa; phylum Mollusca; class Bivalvia; order Mytilida; family Modiolidae; genus Limnoperna; species Limnoperna fortunei. The sequence goes on from OX104120.1 coordinate 63,606,856, forward strand.
TGGTCACCCCGTTGTAAAACAATGATAAATCACAGCCTCCGTGAATTATTTCTATTCTAATAAGACAATTACGGTACATTTATGATATTTGCGTACCTATTGAAAACATCATTTCCACCATAAACTGGCTGTCCCGTCAACGTAACACACAATATATTGCAACGGATAATTATAGCGCGTGCCGCTATTTATAAAATTAATACGTCCTACGCAACAGCTTTCCAGTGGGAGTTACAGTTTTTTAATTGGAACAGCCTTTCAAAACACGCCTTCCTCGTCGCGTGTCGCTCATACATAAATCATTTTTTTTACCACAGTTGTGGTCTCAAAGCATTTTAAGCACGTCATATTAGAATTAACGTTAAATAATAATTAATTCATTTGATTTGTAAGCTGAAATCTGATAGGCCAATTAAAACGGAGCAACACGTTTTATACGATATAATTTGCATTGGTTACATGAATTACATATTCTTGTACGATTAAAATTAAAAGAACTTCCTTGAAGTCATCAATGGTTTTACCTTTAAAATTGTCAAGATTTATGTTTAAAATTAAATTATAATGAAAATTTCACATTTCTGAACAGGTTATATTTTATATAGATCCTGTTCATAACTCCTTTAATAATAATAAAAAAAAAAATAATAATAATAATAATAATAATAATAATAATAATAATAATGTCATCTATTATTATTATTATTATTATTATTAATGTAAAGTTTTTGTTAAGTAATAAACAACTTCATGTAATCACTTTTATAAAATATCTCTCCCAAATTAAAGGGACAAGTATTGCCAGTTTTCCTACCGAAGGTCGGGGGTTCTCTCTCGTCACTCCGGCTTCCCCCCCCCCCCCCCCCCCCGCACACACACACACCAATAAAAACTGGACGCCATGAAATAGCTGAAAAATAGCTGAAATTGGCGTTAAACATAATTCAAACAAACAAACAAACAAACAAAAACCTACCAAATTAAAAACAAAATCCCTTTTCCGTCATCTATTGCTTTTCCTTTTATACTGAAACAACTGAAGTATTCACCGAAAATATTTTAAATAACTCTAAATTAACTTTATATAATCTCTTAAATGTGGTTCTCAATTCTTAATGGTTCTCCGATCTTTCTCGTGTGGTTTTGGTAGTTAGTCATTTACTGATACACTGCAATCGTAGCACCTGTCGGCCATTTACGTCAAGGGTAGGGATACATTGGTGTATCAGCCCGGTTGGGACAATAAAACAAAATGAAAATGCAACGAACACTTCATTTGTTATGGATTGGGACTTCGACCTTGACATCGGACAAGGTGGGCCTGACTCCAACCTTTATTAATGAGGAATGCCAGCTTTCCTGCAAAAGGTTCTCACCGTCCCCTCACCCACTTTAAACTGAATGTCATATAAATAACATAAAAACAAACAGTCAAGCCAATAAAAATTAGTTATTTTCATTTGTTTTTCATTTACCATATTTTTCCACAACAGTGTGACACCTGTAATGTTTGTTGCATTTTCATTTTGTTTAATTGTCACAATTTTAAATTAATTTCACAACTGTCAAGTATTAAAAAAAAACACCATTTTATACACACCTGGTGTGAACTCTTAACTTTCCTAAACCAGACAACAGATATCAAAGGAAAATTGGGAGCAATCATTACCTTTTATTCAAGCCATATTAAAATTATGGTCCAATCTTGTAAATTTGAATGTTTTCACTTTATTTGCCCGAAACATAAATGTCTAATAAATCTAATTTCAATTGACCCTCATTGTTTTACATTGATCAATTTCAAGCGATGTATTGAAATGGATTACCCAGGTGTTCGGAGGTCGGGACCTCCTAAACTTGTCCCAACGTCGCGAAAACATGTTTCAGACTTTTTGAATTGTTTTAATAAGCGTTTCGTGTAGATATTATTACTGCTTTGTTTTATAATATGCAATAAACTACCAGTTATTACAAGGAAATATGATAACGGAACATGATTATTCGACAATTCTCCTATTCTGTGTAATCTGATAAATAACTATATTAAAGATAGGGGCCACAGGATGGTGAAAAAAGGAGGATGTAAAAGCCCAACAGAAACAGTGGTTTCTCTTTATAATTCCAGACTAGCAGTTTGTAATTTTTGTAAAGATAAATTAATTTGGGTTCCAACTAATTTTTCTAGGTTTTTCCTCTTTTTATCTATTACAATGTGTAACAATTTTCCATTCTCCTAAAAAACTGAAAACAACACTGCCAACAACAAAGATAATAAAAACAACCAATAAATAATACAAGAATCGTTTATTATTAGTTAGATAACATCTTAAGTTTTAAATTTTTAACTTGGATCAGTTTGTTTGTCGCAAAAACAGCACTATATTCCACTCGGTATTTGTAGATTTCCCCCTTTTTAATTATACAACAGAAGTAAAAAAGATATTTAACGAGGTAAAAATTCCAAAAGTGAAATTAAATAAGAGTATGAAATGATTAACAAACACCTCAATACACAAAACAGATGAAAATACGAACCAGTGGATACTGAACAACCCTGTTACGTTATAGTATGATAAGGCTGGACGTGGTGCGAAAGTTGGCGTCGGTGCACACTAACAACATCTTTATAGACTCCCATTGTATGCAAGGATCAATGTTGATCTTTTGGGATTTGATCGTTTGCTTAACGCCCAGTGAACAATATTTAAGCTATATTCAGGATGACAAGTTAACAAACAAACAATAAATCAACGGGTTAAAGAAGAAAATTTTTGGCAGTCACTGCAAAAGTATAGAGCATTAGGTAGGGAGTGTGAATTCATCTTGCAGCAACTACAATAAATCAACTCTTTTTCGAAAACTATAAGAGCAGTATTGATCGTTCAAGGAGCGTGACACTCTCCAAACACGTATCCCACTGAGGTATGCGGTGAGGCTTCAGTATTATAATCTGACAAACCCAAAGATGGCCTACCAGTAGAAAAACGGGTTATCCGTCAATTGGAGTTTATCAAACCCTGCCCGCAGTAAGACTAGACCCGCAATCTCAATGTTGACAGGCACATGATCAATAGTAGTAACTACTTTAACCAATCGGCTAATTGAAAAAAAAACTAACCGTTTCCATTACTAAAGTATATCATGTCATTGGTTGCAAAATTCGAACATTTTTTTTTTGTTTGAATGCAGTAGTTTTTATTTAATATATATACGACTACATCGTGGTTCTAGCTCACACCGTTATGACACTGTGTCACCCATTCGGCTGCATTATGTCCAGCGCTCCAGACCACTCGGCCAAAATCCGCTGTATGAAAATATAGCTTCATTATCCGAGGTCAATCTAGAGATAAACATTGTACATGTGTACTAGCATGTGAAAATGGAATTTCCGTCATCATTCGTATTAATCGGACAGTAATCTGCAGTTCTGTGCACATTATATAGGATATATACCTTTTTTATTCTATTTCAATATATAATGTTTAAACGGAGTACTTTTCAGTGAATCGGTATCACTTTCATTTATATGATAATTTTCTTGGACATTCTCCATTGGCTATATTATAGCGGATTGTAAAATATTTTCTGCTTCGCTAAAAATCTGATAAAGATTTTACTGATTATATTGGTAAATTTTAAGTGAGAAATTCAAAACCATTAGTCATCCTTTATATAAATGTACTTTGCACTTAAGCATGCACACATTCTATCTCTCCCTTTAATGTTGTTTCGGGGGCCTCTGTGGCCGAATGGTTAAGGTAGTTAGTCTACTATTGATCGCGTGCCTGTCAAGACTGTGGCTGTGAGTTCGAGTCTTACAGAGGGCATGTTTTGCTCGGTTCCAATATTAAATGAAAAGGATTGCAAGTTTTCCAACCGAAGGTCCGGGGTTTTCTTCGGCCTTCTTGCCAATAAAAACTGGATGCCACGATCTAAAAAAAAAGTCTCGTTAAACACGATTCAAACAAAAAATCAAGTTGCTATATAGTAAGTTTCTTTCATGAAAAAGATACGTTTGGCTTGTTACCCATCCGACTTCCTCAGTTTGTGACACGAAAGATATCAACTACATGTAATATACACTTTATAAAATGTATAGGACAGTTACGTGAATTTAGTTTATACGCGTTTTTACGTGAAATTGTATCATGCGAACTTTCAGATAAGATTACATGAAATATTTCAAATGTTTTGTTTTAAAAATATGAAGTAAAATCATATATTTGGCGTCCAATGTAAAATATGCATAATTTTTACGTAATATTCAGAAAAAAATGACTTCTAATAAAGAAAATAAATTCGAAGTGCTGTCAAAATTTCACTAATCACTGACACTTGTCACCTGTCGACACCATATAAAGATAATCAGTTGTATTATATCCTAACACGGTCTTGATAAAACTTTAAAATTTGCATTCATGATTTTAATTTTATGACTTTGCTTTTGAAAAGAGATAAGCCGTGTTAACTCCGTTTAATATAATCGATTTACTTTATCAAGGTTTCAAGAAGAAACCTCTTTTTTAATTCGACCATTTTAGAGCCTCATTGAAATTTGCACTGCAACAATATTTCAATGAAGGTAATAACAAAATACCGAACACCAGGGAAACTATCAAAAAAGACACAAATAAAGTCCAAGAAATTGGTAAACTCGAGAACTAACTACAAAAAATATAGCAATAACAGTAATTGTACTGACTTAGTAGAAGCATTTCAAAAGAAATGGTGGGTTAAACCAGGTTGTATGGGATGCCAAACCTTCTGCTTTGATTGCTATAGTGTGTGAGTCACAATGCATTTAACTAGTATCATAAACTGAAACGTTTACTAGAATAGAAAACGAACTCCAGTAAGTTTTCAAATGTTTGGTTCCTGAAGGGAACTCGCACACTAAATACTACTTCACCTGAGTATTATTAAATATATCTCAATATTTATTACACTAAGAAGAAAGGGGTATAAAGACCCTGATAACCTCCACCATTCATTTCCAATACAGTAACTAAAGGACGTTTTAAGTTAAAGTCGTTTTTAATACAAACCCAGTCAAAAACGGGTTTCTTTTCTTTTTTTCGCAATATAACTGGTGTGTATTTTTTTTTCACTTGCAACAGGGATTGTACTGTTACACAGGAGAAATCAATATGGTTGTAATACTTTTGAAAGATTTATTGTGATATATTACATTGTTTCTTTGAAATTTACATATATATTATATCGTATAAATGAGTAATGTACTCTATGCCGAAAGATTTTTCTTCAAGGTCCTGTTTCATGCGTTGAATAAAAGCAATCTCTTTCGAGCGACGGTCTTGCTCACAATCATCTGTAGGACTGGCATGTAATGTTCCCACTAAGATCGTCTAAACCCTAGAGAAGATCGGAGACGATCCGAATGTTGTCACAATGATAATAGAGTGCTTTCCCAATAAAAACTGCCATGTTGCAAGATACATCTGAAAAACTTTATGTGGCGTTAGACACCATACAAAATTGTCTGCTCACTACTGTTCGTTGATTATCCATCAAAAGTCTTTTAAGAGTGGACATACGTAGCATGCCAAAGCGTTATTTAAAATCCTACGGTCAACAGCAAACAAACGAGATATCACATAAAGAATGAAGAATGCAGAAGAACAAAATATGTTAAATAACGTACTCTATGTTTTAAAACAAAAACTTAAGAAAACGGTTTTTTACACGTGGAACATGTATAAAAACTACAAATAAATATTAAATAATTTTTTTTAAATAAAAGATACAAGTAGCACAATCAGATTCAAATAAAACAAAATCAAAACTTGATAAGCTAAAGATGGTAAACACAACAGACAACACATATTATATTATTTATTCATTTTACATTTTCGGTGGTGGCCGAGTGGTTAAGATAGTTAGTCATCTACTATTGATCCCGTGCCTTTCAAGCGATTTCGAGTCTAACTGCGGACAGGTTGTGCTCGGCTCCAATCTTAATTGACAAGTGTGTTATAATTAACACCTAAGACAATTCAATCAGTTGTAATTACATCTAGAATTCTGAAAAATCCTAAATCCAAATATATTCTCATATTTATCCATTTCAGATAGAACCGGGTTAACCAAAACGTTAAGTGCAGTTTCATATACTTTTCAAAAGCACTCTAATAAAATTAAAAACATGAATGAAAAGTTTGAAGTTTGTCAACAAAATTTAAAGGGTAATAAAATCTGATAATTTCCAAATGCCCAGGTGGCATGTGTCACTGATAAACCGAAATAGACTGATAATTGAATCATATATACTTTAAAAACCATTAGCTTGCTTACATTGACCAATTAATGTTCGAGTTCAAAAAGGAAAAAAACAGAATATGAGTTCTGATCTACAGTGAGGTATTTCAGCTATATTCAGGACGATAACAAGTTAACAAACTATAAATCAAATCGAAAAAGATAAGCCAAAGGGCAACATTTTGACGGCCACTGAAAAAGTATGGGGTATGGTTAGCGGCGGAAAATCTATATTTTGTTGCGCCTACAACGCGCCTACTCTTATCGAAATCAACCAATGGGGTCTTTATCGTGCAAGGAGCGTGGCACTTACCAAACACGTTGGCCAGTGTGGTCCACGGTCAGGCTTTCGAATTATGAGATGGCATCATTTATCCGCCACCTGTAGACGCGCTGGGCAGCCCTGTGGGTCGATCACTGTGAACACTCACAGTACGGTCCTAGCTACAATAATATAGCTCCCTTTTTTATGAGCGGAGCTACAAAGAGGTCCCATTACTGGAGCAAAAACACTCTTGGGATTTATGCATATTTTCCGCTATTAAACTGCTGTCTTTTTTAAATAAATATTTGTTCCTTTCTCCGCCGCTAGGCTCAAATTTCTACAATATCTATAATTAAATCATTTAAACTCTTTTTTGTAATCATGGCATTGTTGACAAAAATAAAATTGTGGAGTGTAGAACTGTGGAATCGAATCGATAAAAATTGTATCCGACTAATGCCATGAGTATAGCTAAATGATCCGGAATGAACCTTTTTTACCAAATCGATTCAGAAATTATGCACTTCCGGAATTCAAATTTTCTCAAAAATGCCATGAATACGAATAATAAAGTGTAAAACTAACAAATAAGGTGTTATAGAAATATCAGTTAAACTGAAAAGACATATAAAAGTATGTAGCAAACCAGGGAAACAGTTTAATAGCTGATTATGCATACAACCCCCGGGTGTGAATCAATCCCGGCTGCACTGGCACCGAGAACATAACTGGTTCTCAGATATAACCTCTGCCACACGTCATCCCCATTTTCTGTGGTACTACATTTGTTGTCTGCCCGTGATATTTGTAAACAAAGACCGTTGTTTGTAAAAAAAACATACACTGAAAAAATATTTATTTTATATAGTATATTTATAAACTTTTGATACGGTTTTACATTAAAAGTACTGTGTTTGTACCCGAGGCTTATCCGCCATGAGAAATATCTCTCATTGCGGGTTCGAGTCCAACTGCGACAGGGTGTAATCGACTCCAATGTTTGCCAAAATATAAAACACTGGACTCCATGATATAGCTGAAAACATTGCTGAAGGTGGCGTTAAGCACCATTCAAACAATGAAAATAAATTGACTAAACAATCTAACGAAATACATTTTTGTAATTAAATATTTATTATCAAACAGAATGCAAAGAAAAACAATGTTGATATACTACAACAGTTTTTATTTAAATGTTACCACGCTCCAGCTTCCTACCCGTAATAAAAACTGGACGCAATGATATAGCTGAAAAACTGCTAACAGTGGCATTAAACATCATTCAAATAAACAAACAAACAATTTATAGTTAACAAATAGCTAATTCAAAATTACAACTCTCTCACATTCTTGGAATTTTTGGGAAAATATGGTTAATGTTTTAAAACAATTTATCTATTTATAAGAACAAAGATAATAAAATTTGTGATAATAAATGTTGCGTAAGTGCATGTAATCCCTTTAACAGTATTAGGCTATTTGATTAACATTATGAACTAAAAATCCCGGAGTACACGGTGAAAACTCACGAACTTTAAAAAACTTGCATTCATTATTTAGATTGGAGTCGAGCACTCCCTACCTCTGCAAGGCTCAAACCTGCAACCTCAGTGGTGACAGACATATGACCGTAAGTAGATGATTACTAACCTTAACCACCACAACAAGAAAGTATGAAAACTTTTGGGAAAATAAATATCCTGTATGACCTGTAGACCTGCAGTTCTTTCAGCACATGGTGTCCTGGCTAACATCTTTACTAAAATTCATTTGTTAAGAAAGAAAAAGTGAACACAACCAAACATTGCAATTATTGTGTATGTATAAGCTTCTCTTTATTTTTTTGCCATTCAGTGTTTTATTTGGTTGTGGTACGTTGACGGATGAGATCCGCATGTCCCGTGAAAATTGCAAGCCCACATGTGCAAAAGTAATATTGTTTATAGAAACGTACAATCTAAATAGCAAAATATAATTTTACCCACTAGCAAACACGTGTGAACTTTCTTGTCAATAACAAAATGCTTAAATTTTTAAAAAATTTGGATTAAAATTGTTTTACATTGCCAATTCTTAGAATGTATCAATTAACCGATTCTCTCAAATTCCAGTGATTTTGAAAATTGCCTTACAATTCCAACGTACGCGCATAAAATAACATACATAGGTTGTTCACTTTCTGTCTACATCGCGATAACCGGTATCTTGACCAGCAAGCACGATTTTGTACTCCAGCTTCCTCCAAAACCTTAAACTGTACGTCACGGTATAGCTGCAAATTGCAGAATAGTGCTGTCAAACCACTTGTAAACAAATTAACATGATTTCACATGAATTGAAGAAAAAAACAACATTGAGTTTTACGTAAATTTGTTCCGCGTTTATTGTGTTATTTATGAATTTCACATTTAAAATTAAAAGGTAAACATTTTAATCAATGTAAATATTTGTTTTTAACATTTCTAAACGTCTGTCCTTAAATATAAAGAACATAAAGATTAGTAATAAGTTAATATAATTTTTTAATTGAAAGATTTAACCTTTTCAGCAGAAAAAAAAAGAGTTTTTCGTGTTGTTGAACACTTTTAGCATTTAGTTTTTCGGCAATATAAGAGGTTTTAGTTGTTAATGACAAAATATATGAAAATGATGCACATGTTGTTAAGAAATGCAAGGATGGCCGAAATTTTATTTTTCCATTTGCCGAATTCTCATCTGAAATTAAATCTTTTCTGGATAAAATATAACATTATATAATAATTTATATAATTAATAAATGGTTACAGTCAAATTGTGTCTTATCTCTGCATGATTTGATACAATATTATTATATATTTATGTTTACATTGCCCCTATCAGCCTACCAATTGTTTCATTTAATATGCTATTCAAAGTGGTGCAAACGAGGTTTAATATGTCAGTTGATAGTATTAGAATATATCATAAATAATTATTGGTATTTATTTTGAAAATAAACCCGTTAAATTACTTTGAATTAGTGATAAAACGAAAGTAATGATGACTTATTGACAACCGATAAGGGTCTTGTTCAGGTTGTATAAGTATGTATATTTATGCTGATTTGGAGAACACGACAGTTTATCATTTTAAATGTCATTGATAACTTTAAGATATGTGGCATATATATAACCAGTGTGTAAGTATACTGTAAACATATATACACCGATAAGGAACTTATTAAGTGATGAAAAACATTTAAGGACTTTTAAATTCGATCGAGGCCGTTTTCACTTGACCTTATACATGTATATAGCGCTAACAGTCACGAATCACTTTTTGAGATTTTTTATTGGCACGGATATTACATAAATTTCAAATTATAAGGCGTTTAAATTTTCTCCGGTAAATTTTGTTTCCTATTCTATAAAACAGCGTTTTTTAATACCCTGATGCTAGGATACATGTAATAATTTTATAAAAACTAAATAGGTTAAAATAATCAAATGGTCATAATAAAAACATTAATGCATTAAAGTAATAGATTTCAATTAGGTAATTGTATAGGTTGCACGGGGAAGTGACATCTTCATGTTTGTTTTAATGTCCATTTCATATTTACTTGACGTATAAATTCTTTCTAAAAAAAATGCCAGCTTTTATTTATTTTCCCGCCAGGTCTGTAAAAATATTTTAACAATTTTATTACAATCGAGGTTTATTTTTTAAAACGAATTGAGTATGTAACATTAACGTATATCAATGTATACAAATTTTAAGGTCGTCTCTTCGGTGGTCTAGTAGTCTAGATAAGTAGCTATCTACTAATGATCACCTGCGTGTCAGCATTAGTTCGAGTCTGACCCGGTACTCCGGATTCTTCCACATTAAGAACCACTCTCTGGCACAGAGAACATAACTGGTTCCCAGATATAACCTCTGATACACGTCATCCCAAGTTACTGTTGGAGTACATTTGTCGTCTGCGTGTGATGTTTGTAAATAAAGATCGATGTTTACCAAAAATAAACGAGATCTTATTTATTTTAATGTAGTCTTTTATACACTTCTCATACAGTTTTATATACAAAGTAATGCGTATCCGCCGTGAGAGATGTCTCTCATGGAGTCAACCAATGGTGTGGCAAAGGTGTATCAGTGGCCGTTCATCTCACAATTGTGATGTTTTTGTTGGCTTGCATTTTTCCATCGCAATACTTGTTAAAGGTATCGCGATACTTCTTAAAAGCATCGCGATGGAAAAAACTTTATGCATGGTGTAAAAAGTATCGGCTTGCTTTTTTCATCTACCTGACCAATCGTGTCACAGTAGTGATGTTTCTATCGCAATACATGTTAAAAGCATCGCGATAATCGCGATACCTTTAAGAAGTATTGCGATAGAAAAATGCAAGCCGATAAAAACATCACAATTGTGACATGAACGACCACTGATAGAGGTGATATAGTGGATGACGTAGAATACCCAGAATCCTTTGCGTGGAGATTGATTAAGAACTAGCTGAAATCTTGGTGAAATTGCCCAAAACAAATTTCAAACAAAACAAAACAAACAAAGCCAATATGGAAAACAACACAATTATACCTATTATGATTAACCAGTCCAATATATGTCCTTACTAGTCCAATATGGATTCAAAATATACCCAACTTGACGCATATATATCTATTTGGTCCAACCAGTTGACTACTGAATAGTGCATATTAGACGTGTAAATGTCTTTTTGGCGTACTTATAAATCTCTCATCAACGTTCGTAGCTGCAAGCAATTAGCAGACTGGGAAAAAAAATCAAAATCAATTTCGGGATTCGTTTACATGAGGCAGAAAAAAATTAGATTTATCACAATATTATATAGAGTTGCACTCCTTCTTATTAAACCTTCTTCAAATATGAACTGAGTACATACGTGAATATTGTGTTCCATGGCTCATCTCACAGAGCTGCTTATTGCGTCTCCGGACGGGGAATAGGACGATTCCAGTGTAACGTGGACAGCTATGCCGGGAACCAAAGTGTGCAACGTGTTTGGAGAACGCCACGTCTCAGTCATAATCGATTCATTTTTTTTTTATTTTCGAAAAACACGGTACGCATTTTTCAAAAGGCAATATTATCAGCTTTCCATATTTTTTCATTGGCAGTCAAAATGGACTGACAATTGGTCCGTCTCAATTCCCAACTGTTTTAACTTGTTTGTCGTCCTTAATGCTGCCGAATTACTGCTCGCTGTACAGGAAGCAACACTTATATCAATCAAATACCGACCAGTATCAACAATATGTGATTGATAACAAACAGGAACAAAATTGATATTAGTAATTACAATTACAAATATAGAATATTAGATGAAAGGCATGCTTTTGAAAAGCTGACAAATGCTCAGAGATTTAGAGAATGTTTTGCCCCCCCCCCCCCCTTTTCCCCCTTTTCTACTTTTCTGGTTTCGTAAGTGCAGTAAGTCCGACCGGGAAAAGAAGAGGTCATATAGATGGCTACAGTAACTCGAAAAAGATAAAGGATTAAAAGATATAAATAATCAGATTAAAATAAGATCTTTCTTAGTTTACATGATGTTTGATGTTTCGCATCATCTGTATACACCACATACAATTTAATAACGCATTGCTGTTGACATTAACTGCATCCGGCATGAGATCAATGTCTTGTCAATTTGCAAACATTTGCTATCTGTTTGGCAGCGTTTGTCCAACATCTCCGTGCGAAAAAAAAACAGTACACGTAATTTAAAGTAAAGTTTCTGACGTAGCAGACAAGAGGGCTTATATAGTCTTGCACAAAAAGGAACAAATGAAATGATATTTTCTAATTGTTACATAAATAAGAAGTGGTGTGTTCGATTATTTGTTGCTAAGAGCCAGTTACGTGCTTCAAGTTTTCATTTCAAATATGCAGTACTGAGAACAAAATTCCTACTTATATACATGGACGTTACGAATGTTTGTATACTTACGTTAAGCAGATTGCACGTAAGATTCTGAAAGAATAAATTATACAAATGTTTGTAGGAAAAAAAAACAGGCGTTTGTTTCAATCTGAACGATCGGTAATAAAAGAAACTCTTGATGTGTTGGATTTTTTTATTATTGCAGATTAATCTAACAAACAATGGTTTTTAGCGTACTGATTTGATATGTGAATTGCCTCAGTGTGGCTCTGATACTTGATCTAATATTCTGACGGCGGGCAAACTACACCAACCAAAAATAGCAATCAATATAAAAAGAATACTCGTGGCAAATAAAACACACAAACAAACAACGAGGTCAAACACAAAAAAACGAATCTTAGTTAAAACTGGTTAAATCATGTGATCCGGAAAAAAACGCCTCATCCAGTTTTCTGCAAAACGAGAAAAACAAATAATAAGCTGTTATATAATAAAAAAAAATCGAATCTTTCATACAACAGCAAAAAAAATCATGATAGCAAACATAAAGTCGGGAAATGAGATGGGCGTCGATGGCTTTAGTTTTATGTTAGTAATTTGCTAGATAATAGTAATTTACGGTGTGTCTTGAAAATTCCGGAAATAATAAGCAGAAAGAAATATAAATATTATTTAGTTGTGTGCACCCAGCAATTTTGCCATTTAAATCAAAATTTAAAAAAAAACACCTGGACAAAAGTTGAAGCAGGAACATCTACAATATCGTTCGAGTTTATAGGTGACGTCTGAAATGACCCTAATAGTACATTTTGCAAATACTCTCTACATATAGTGTCTTTCGACTAACCAATCATTGTCTTAAGACTAGACAATCTTTTCATGTTTTTTTTGTACTTCCTACACAAGTTTTCCTTAGAAATAATACAAAGGGAATATTTTTAAGACTTAAACCTTTTATTATTTTTTAAAATGTGTGCACACAATTCCTATTTTTTAAGGATTATACGTGCAGCTTTCGAGATTATGCAAAAAACAGCAGAAATTACTGCGTTTGTACGCGAAACTTATCCGCCATGAGAGATAATTCTCACAATGTCAACCAATGGTATGGCAGAGGTGATTGTGGTTGACGTAGGATACCCAGAATTCTTTGCGTGGAGATTGCATTAAATCTATCTACATCAACCATGCCAGTTTTCCAGTCGTTCCCTTTTTACGGTCTCGCGCCCTTTCCGTTGTACACAGTATACCATTTAGCAGAACCAAAAAGAACCGGAAGTATCGCCGCCTTACGACTGAAAGCACGTGAACACGAAGCAGCAATGGAAGTGTTGTTTCAATATAAATGATGCATATTAATCTTGTTTCATCAATATAAACATTGCGATTTTGTTTCAGACAGCACAAACTTATGCAAGTATTTAAAAGATTAGTTTGTGATAACTGGCCTGTCGTGCTATTCAAGAATGAATAAGATTTTCAGATATCTCATGTACTCACAAAAATGGAAGCGTCATACCAAAGCGTACTGTGATATTGTTTCAATTTACTTGTGTATTTAGACTGTAAATAAAATGCTATAAAATAATTGTCACTAGTATTCTTGCATACCTATCCATTCTTTTGAAAATATTTCGGCACAATGTTAACGTTTTTGGTTCACACATTTAAATTACTTGAATTCGTAAATGACGCACTAAGAAAAATTTAATAAAACTGAAACGATATAACCTGTTCTGAAAAGTGAAATATTCTTTAAAGTTTAATTTTAACGATAATATTTGACAATTCTAACGACAAAAACAGCGATTTCGTAATAGATCTATTTTAATTTTAACGTCGTTTAAATATTTAATAGCTTTGATGACAATTAATTTCCAACAGTACCCATTTTCTAAGCAATCGACATTTTTTCATAGTTTATTCATTCCTTTTACCGGATTGGGAACCCATGAATTGATATTTTGTTTGATAACTCGTCCTCGTCCTAAATATGTTTGTCCAACATTTTACAATTTCATAGTTCTGACTGTTCAATATAAAAAGTTCGGATTGTCCAACATCAATCAATCACTCATTTTATTAAACAATTAAAACAAAATTGAAAAAAATCATGTATCACAGAATATAAAACTAAATGACTTTTTTAATTCTTATATAAAATCCTATTGATTTGGTAAATTTATTTTGCAATTACCACTGATATATTTTTTATTTGATTGGTAATTTGTTACTTCTTGAGTGAACATTCATTCTGAACTTTTTTGTTTACTTGTGCTGTGTCCTTGTTCTAAGCGACTAATGTGACATCGACTTTATGATTTTGTCATTATTGTGTGCTTAATGCTTTCAAAGAGGGGAGCAGATCTTGTGTTAATGTGTTGTGGACATTTTTACTTTTCTGTTAATTTTTTAAAGAAATAAATCAACTGTTTTTTTTTCATTAGCTGTTTTTTGTTTTTCTTAAAAATTGACTGTTAAAAGATCTTAATAGTCAGAACTCTCAGTTAACAGTTTTACAGTTTGTTTTTCGTGCTATATACTAATTCATTTTATTCACCACCTTTTCAAATACCTCAAATCCTCTGTTGCCATGGAAAACACTTGATTTATGTATTTTCTCTACTCTGTACCTTTATTAGCCTTGTACACATGTAAATTGCTGTTTTAAACTGAATATTATCTCTTTTGGCTTCCTCCCATCCTCCCAAGTCAGGGGTTCTGAGTCCGCGTTCGCTCCATCATCACCCCTGACATCATACATATATATTTTTCGGGTCGAAAATGAAGTTGCTTCTGACCTTGAGAAGCATCAATCAAAATCGTTTCTACTAAATGTACGTAATGTAAATGAACGTAAATAAAAACACGAGGTTTAATGAACATACGAATACTTCGATAATTTGAACTGTAATTGATAAAAAATATATCATGTATCTCATATTTAAACGTGCGCCAACACAAAATAAGGTGTGTGACAGCTAGCTAATGATACGTTTTCTTTTATTTTCTTCTCGAATAAAAAAATATTTTGGACATTGTCAATTCAACGAAGACGAAGCTTAAATTTGTACTTGTACTCACAAGTGTTCTGGGCGTATCTACTTCATATACATGAACATAAGAGGTACGGTAGGTTTTTAAGACACTTTATTGAATCAAATTAAAAAACCAATAAGTTTAATATGGTTTACAAAATAACCATGGTACTCTAAACCCCTACACGATGTACACAAGTTTGATTATTTAAGAAAAAAATCAGTTTTCACTATAAATAGAAAATAATATTAATCTTATATCCATATCTGTAACAAGACACCTGCTATGTAAGCAAGAGTCAGTATATATGACTCTTTGTGGATCTACTACTTTTTTTTAGAAAATGGGGATGGGGTTAGGATTTTTTTAAAACAAGTTTTAGTCCAGAAGAACCACGCAGTCAGTAATCCCAAACTGAGCAAAGAGCATATAGGGCAAAAGGAAGTATTTTAAGCAGTATTCTATGTTAGACCACACATCATTCCCTACCCATGTCTACATAAAGGAAGTGGTTGGTTATTTATACAATCATGTACATTGTACAGATGTAAAAAAATCCAGAAATTAAAGATGTAAATGGTATACTGTTGAAATATTTCAACAAAATATTGACTTGTATACCGAAGTAGTACTTGTGTATACACTCTGACTAGGTACTCCTGCCTCGTCCCCAAATAAAAACTGGATATCATAATATAGCTAAAAATTGCTGAACGTGGCATAGAATTCCATTTAAACAAACAAAATGTATGCGACTAATTGAAACAACTTATTTGCAAAAGTATAATTCAGCGCATAAATAGAGGGATCAATGCAATGGGACACTAGAAAGTTTAGCGTTTATAATTCTTTTCATACATGTACATAGTATTGTACATGCTATATTGTATTTGCCTGCATTACAGCAAAAGAACATCCCTCCGATAAATAAATTAATTTCAACTAATTTCAAACCTTATTGGCCTATAACAAGTTAAACTAAATAAAGCTAAATAAAAGACCCATACACTGTTATAACTAAGCTGCATGCCATGTGGACTTTAAGCTACATACATTTACAAGAATCACAGCTCATTTTAAGAGAATTTATCGTTTTAATTGAAAGGAGAACTACATAGGTTGTCACGTATGACAAGCCCCAGCATAAGGCAGTTTGCCTTGGTTTTAATTCTTATGTCTTGCATACTTATTGAATGATTAAAAGTGCCTTGTCAAAGTCCAAAAATTGCACTTGCAGCTTTTGCATTTATTCCTTTTAACTAAGCAGTATTGAAGTAAATAATAAGATTTATGTGTACTAGTACATGTTCAATTCCAAAACATGACCATATACATGTACACAAAACTACACTATATTGATGGGAAAAATAACTTGGAAATATATCTTGTAACAACAAATTCAATATGCAAAATCATGATTACCAATATATTTCTTAAAACCCAAATTTGGAGCCCAAACTAAATGTATTTTTCAATTTTAGTTAAGTTACATGTACTGATGTAGCCTTGCAATCATATTAAACTTCCATTTTCTCAAAATAGGACACTTAAAGTCCATGATTTTGTTAATTGGGTCATGCAGAACCTTAATAAGCAGCTATTGAAACATCAACCTTTAATTGTGGCCTGTATTTAGTATACCAGTACTTATAAATTATTTTTAGTATGCAGCTCATGTGACAATTTATGATATGAAAATCAATCCCATTCCGTTTCCGCTGTTTTATATATTTTTTTTTCTGCCACTTATTTTATATTTCTAGAACACCTTGTTAATTAAATTAAGAAATAATTCATGGCTGCCCCAATTTTATGGATTATTTAAATATGGGTAGGCATTATATTCATGAATATTTTGCCACGAGCGTTAGCGAATGGTAAAATATCATGAATATAATGCTTACCCATATTTAAATAATCCATAAAATTGGGGCAGCCATGAATTATTTCGATTCTGATATGAAAATACAGAAATTTTACATTTCGCGACTACCTAGGTAAAGGTTTATTTTGGCTGTTCCAATTTCCGAGAACCTCCCTTGTTTCGAAATTATTATATTTCTCGTGTAAAACTTAGCAGAAAAAAACGAAGAAATATAAATTAAAAACAAACAAACATATTAAATAAACATTTACAATGAAATTTAACAATCAAAACAAAGAACGACAAAATTAAATGCTTCATTACATCAGTCGCCGTGTGGCGTGTCTGGGACTGTTCATGTGTTGCTGTGTTTGCGGGAGAAATGAAAACTGCTTACCGCATTTGGTCGATCTTATGCTCCTGTTTTAGATCCACAATGGTGCAAATTTAAATCGACAGTTATTTTCCACAACTCATCAACATTCTGAAATTCGGTTGCGTTTTCATTTTGATACGTAACGGTAAATTCGTTTGTGGTGGGGGCGGGAAAAGTCTCGCGGTTTGCATTGAACGTCATTGTAAACAACGCAACGTCCCTTGAAAACACAACGTAGCTAAAGTCAAGGAAGACTTGTAACATTGGATTTTCTTACAAAGGTACAAAATAATAAAATAAATTTTAAAGCAAAAACATCAACACACGGGGGTTTTTTAAATGGCTGGAACAGCCGTATTTTGTTGAATATTTAAATAGAGGTGTGTTTCCAAAGCGTTTGAAGGACGTCATATTAGAATAAACACTTCATTCATAACCATCCAGTTAAACTACAAAACTATTGTTATAATTTAATTGTTATTTCATTTTTCATAAGATAACTCAATATGTTCTCTTTAATCTTGCAACAGTGATAATAAAAGAGTTATCTTTCTTGCTACACTGTTACTGTTACAATTGTATATTTTAATATTTGTTGATATTATACCACCTGTTGAATGTTGCCTGAATGGAGAGGATATATATTGGCTCTGCCTGCTATCCAAACCATTTCAGATTTGTTTCTGAATAAATATGTTTAAAATAATACCAAGCTCCTTGCTCGATAAAGACAGATTTGTAGATTTTCGAAAAGGCAGGCTCATTGTAGCCGCCATAGAGACTAAAGTATCACTGCTGCCTCCTATCCGGACAGCGGGGGGGGGGGTGGTGGTGCCTCCTTGATGTTAGAAATGTTTTGAAAAATAAAACACCCACACCCCCTTTTCTTTCTCGTTCATGTTTACTTATTCTTGTAATGGATATGAAAGTGGAAAGGAGGGTACCAACTGAGATGACATGTTTGAACATCAATTTTCAATTGATTGATTGATTGATTGATTGATTGATTGATTGATTGATTGATTGATTGATTGATTGATTGATTGATTGATTGATTGATTGATTGATTGATTGATTGACTTGCTTTCTATCACGTGCAGGGAGTGTTGCACTCATCCATATTAAGATAACAGATAAAAGCTAATTCATCCGACAGTCGTTGTTGGTGTAACGTCCCATGCGCAATATTTAAAGTATATTCAAGAGAACAGCTAAGGTGATATAATTACTTCGAAACTAACAAGAAATGGATTGAAAAAAATTGGCTTGTACTTTTGAATGATATGGAAAAGGAGGCATTTTTTTAAATTGTTATAAAACTAATCCTGGCATACTGAGGAAGTAGACACGTCTGAACAAGCTCAAATTTATCATGGACGTGCTGAGACTGATCAGCTCCGCCAACGGTTCACCTTTAATTTGTGTATAACCGTTTGACAGATAATTGCTGAGTGCACAACACCTAATGTCAATATGAGAGGTTTAGGTGGAGACGCTGTCTTCTATGTCCACGGCGGAGAAACGAATCTTTTTTCTTTCCATCGGTCTGTATGTATCTTGTTTGATGGCCGATAGCAGTGTCTATATGGAAATGTCATTTTAGCGCGTATATAAGTACAGAAAATAAAAAGAAAAGATACTAATAGTATTTTATTTTGTTTATGAAAGCATATTCCCCGGACACACCAACAATTTCAGTTTTTGGTGTGCTGTCAAGGACGGACGTTGGAAATGTAAAAACCACATACATTTTTTCTGTTGACTTCCATGTTATTCACTATGGAAGGGGATATCCGCCAAAAATATGTTCGTTTGTTCTTTGTTAATTGGTAGACTTGCAGTTCCTTACATGTTCAGTTATTTCTTTGTCCATTGTAATTCTTCAATTATTTGTTTGAGAAATGCAATTTCCAGCTTGGTAACCTGTATTTACTACACGTTGTTATTTGTTTCATGTCGTTTCGTTAATGGATATGATATTGTTTCAATAGTTATCACTTCGTTCTTTGTATATTTCTCAAATATTTCACTTTGAATTCATAGCTAGATTACTTTTATCATTTTGTAGCTATATTACTTATTTTTCAAAATCGACACGCTTACAAAGTACGCATTAACATTGTACAAATTAAGAATGAACGCATTAACATTGTACAAATTAAGAATGAACATGTTACTCATGAGTGATTTTTTACCGGAAGAGAATGAAATTTGCGGGTTGGTCTCAAAACAGGACGGGACATTTTATATCTATAAATCGTCATAACTTTTGAAGTTGTAAAGATATTAACAAACTTAAAACTGATTATTAAAGTAGACATTATAAGCTGTAAAAGGACATATAACTGTTAACACAATTATGAATTTTAAGGCAAACATTCATAACAGGACGGGAATTTTTCAGCAGTTTTTCAGCTATATCGTGGCGTACAGTTTTTATTGGGGAGAAAGCCGGAGTACCCAGAGAGAACCCCGACCTATACAGGATGGATTTTGTTACATGAAAATTTTACGACGAAAGTTTCACGATAAATATTTTACAGAAAAACTATCGTCTGTCAAGAAATTTTATATATCATTGAAGCTCAGATCATACAGATTCCAAAAAATATAAAGTGTGATAAATTTTGATAAAGGCAAATTTAAAAAATCTTGACAGGACCGGATTTTGTTCTTAATGACATATTGACATTTTTTCTTGATTTCAAAGATTGAGTTCTCATATCTTTTTAAAAATACATTATGGATGGAAGACGCCATTTTTGTAATTTTAAAGATTGAGTCTACATATCCTTTGAAAAAAAATATGTATATAGACAAGGCAAGACAAAAGTTTTATTTAAAGTCGGTACAATAATAAACAAATAAAGTTTTGCATACTAATGATTTCAAAATCCCAAAATCTCGCTCACGAGATTAGTCGAGAACGAGGCGTGGGGGAAGAGATATTTCTATGATGTAATTGTATATTAAATGTGCCTTTAATGGCTTATTTATTACCTGACACTTAACTTTGATGAAAGGTAAAACTGAAAGACCAATAAAAGACCGACTTAATAAGCCAAGCACGAAAATGTAAATTTAGATTATGATTTTTAGAAGAAACATTAGATTTAAAAAACAGGTATGTTGTAAAAAAAAAGATGTCTAAATCGTTAAAATCAGTGGTAAAATACAATAGAAAATAGAAGGAAAATAAATTTGTTATAATAAAATAAAGTCATAATATTTATTTTCAGATTTAAAATGTTGATGAAAAACTATTTAAAAATGCAAGTTATATTTATATACTCATAGAACGAAATTAAACATTCCTTGAAGTCCTGAAAACTAACACAAATTAAAAAAGGTAAATGAAATTAAAAAAAATGTAATAATATTACAAAAAAAACCTAATTCAATTAATTAAAAAAATGTCATCAATTAAAGTTTATTCAGTTTAAAAAAATAACAAAAGTTAATTATTTCACATCGATTCTTTTGCAAAAATATAGCTCATTTTTTTTGTTTATTTTAAATTCTGAAAATATACTATATTTAATAATATAACAAGAATCAACAACACAACAAACACAGTTCATTAATTATAGCAACTAATTACAATGTTTATATAACAATTTCGTAGAGACCTGAAAAGTACAATTAATTAATGAATGATAATTATGTTTTGAGCAGAACCAATTTAAGTTTTTGCTGACACCAGCACAAGATTTATGTTTTCAAACAAGATTTTATTCCCTGTTTCCAGTCACGACCCACCATATCTTCAACTGCATCAGCCAAACCACATTCACAATTCATTTCGACAACCAAATTCTTAGATTTCACTCTACCTTTTTTTGTCACAAACTGATTTTGGAAACAACCTCATGTATTTTTCTTCAAATGTAATATGTAAACCAGTCATTTGATCTAAAAACAGGACGGAGAAAAACAGGACCGGAAATTTGACAACTGTTCAATCTGTCATATCAGCAATAGATTGAACACTTAATTGTAATTTGTTAAAACAACAATCATGATCGGTACTCACCAGTAATTAGCTTAATTAATTTATATGATATTTCATCACAGTTTTTCAAAAAATATTTCTATGCTTCATTTTATGAATTTATTTTATACTAGATTATAATGTAAATTAATGCGATAAGTTACTTTTGGGAATTTAAATTTCTAAAACCACAGTAAGTTTGTTTAGCCTATATGTCTTCTTTTTATAATTTCTCATAAATTGGGTTCACTCAAATAATAAGAATTTATAAAATAAAAATTCCTTGTTTAATACTTAAGCCTGTGGTTTATATGTGCTAACTCTTGTGGTGGATAAATGAACTTTCAAAGGGAAAACCCGTCATGTCAAGATTACATACTGTGCCAAACTTTGCCCTTCGAAGTACATAATTTTCCCTAACATGTGCTGATCCCTCAAGAACTCATCCAACTGGTGGTCTGTAAGCTGAAGGTCATAATCATTTTTTTTAATTAATTTGCATCAGGTCATTTTTGGAAATAATACTGATCTTGTGTGCTCTCATTTCCGACAGTTGTAGCTCCAAAGGAACCCAAGCCATTGGCATTCGTTTTCCCCATTACTTTTGCTTGAATGCTATGCTAACATGCATTGTCTCTAGCCTAGAAATTTCTAGATCATTAATGTCGGTTCCATTTATAAAGAATATGTCATCATACTTTATATGACTTTTACGTTCATTGTTTTGAAACATGTCTTTCAGACCTTCTTTAAATTCTGTCGTCCTCTTTGCTTGTTTATCCTTAAACATGATTAAAAATAAGTTTAAAGAAAAAAGGTTAAGTTTGGTGCATTGTTAAAATGGAAACAGTTTGTTGAGTCAGAACTAGAGGAGCCGTCATTTAAAATGTTGTCAGAAAAAAACTGATCAAACTATTCACTTACTATGCAAGGCAAGTAAATTGGTAAAATGCCCCACGGTTGTGATAATTATTCAGGATATTATGTACATTTTAACCATTTCTACTTTTGGAAATTAAGCGTAATATAGTATAGAATGGCATGCTGATTTGTGTTTTTGTAAGTTCTGCTATGACGACACTGTGAGGGTTCACAGTTCTTAACCCACAGAACAGCCTATCGCGTCTTCAGGTGGCGGATAAGGATGCCCTCTTGTTAGCGTGTTGTAAGGTCATAATGCAGAAAGCCTGATCGCGTACAACAGTGGGTAACGTATTTAGAAAGTGCCACGCTCCTTGCACGCTCCAGACCCCTTTTGTAGATGTCGATAAGAGAAGGCTCGTTGTAGCCGTTACAAAAGGCTAACTTTTCCGCTTCTACCCATACTCCATACGTTTCCATGCATTCAAATATTTGCCCTTTGGTCCATCTTTACTGAATTGATGTTCTCATCCTGAATATAGCTGACATAAAGCAAACATCCAATCAAACAATCAATCAAGTTTTGAACAAAGAACAACTATTCACTAAATAATTAAGGTTTGATCTTTCAAGAGACTGTTTGAATCGAACTGGGAATTTCTGCGAACTGGCAATTTTTCCAGAAAATCATGTGTGTTTCACAAAAATGTTAAATTCCGAATAAAACTGTAATGACTTAGATATCAATGACTGTTAAGCTACATTTCATAGCATAAAAAGATAAAAACACAGACATGAGTAAATTTAATCAAATATGAAACCCCGATTCCTGTTGATAATCCTTACTTCCTCATTCCTTAAATAAACAATACTAAGTAAAACATTAAAACATGTCCAGTTATTTCATATCAAAATGAAAATAAATCACACATGAAAGAATCAATTGTTTTTCTGTTTCATTAGTTATTGTTTACACTATTTCGTGTTTCCAGTAAATACTCACATTGTCTGATTTTTTGTGTTTTGTGGCTAGGCTGCCACTGAAGCCTCTACCAAACATTTGTTTTGAAAACTGGCCTTCATTTCAATCTAATTTTAGACTGGTTTCATTGGGTTTGAAAAATTTAAATGAAACCCATCTATGACTTTTGTTTTCTTGCATTCAGTTTGACACATTAGAATTTATAGTTTCAAAGATAAAATAATAAGTACTTACAAATTTCTAATTAAAAACACTTATTTCTTACAATTAACTGTCTGGAAGCTTTGTATTATTGGAAGTCGTATTAGTTGTCTATAACACACTTATTTTAGCTTATAGTGTGCAATACTTTTTATGTTCTATACTTTCTTATGACAAAGAAATTATGTTTGATTATCATTTTGTAGAATTTATTTATATTTAACATGCATATCATCACACACAATGTAAACTAATTTACCTGCATAAAAAATTACTTTTTAGTTTGCTGTCTGTTTTGCTAGCAAGTAGTAATTAATTAACATATGCTTTGCAGAAGGACTTATTATTGACCAGATGTATATGCAATTCATTCTGTGTCTCCCAAAATAGCCGGTGGCATATTATTTTACCATTTTCTTCCATCTATTTGTGTTTGGCATCTGTAAATGATTTTTTCACTTTACATCTTTAAAGCATTTATGTACATCTTTTCATCTACTTCTAATTAATCTTCGCAAGGCGTATACTTTTATTGGTTGATTATCTGATTGATTAAATGTTTAATAAACGTCCAGTGAGCAATATTCCAGCTATATTTAAGATAAAAACACAACAATAAATCAGCGGGGAAATGGGAAGGACTGAAACTGTGACAACTACTGGAAAAATATCAGATCAGCTGGAAATACTTAACTTCATCAAACCTAGTCCGCAAGATAATATTACACCAACGCTGCTGGGTAACTTATATCAGAACACCAATCAAGGTGTATGCCAAAAACCTTAACTGTCAACCATTTGATTGACATTTACAATACTATAGACAACAATTTAGTTTTTGATAGGGTTTGGCATAAGGGACTTTTATTTAAACTAAAACAGATCGATATTAAATCAAAGTTATTACACTGGATCACTGACACTAGACAATCGCCAACAAGAGGTAGTTTTGAATAGATTTACCTAAAGTTAGGTAAATGATGAAGCAGGGCTGTGTATTAGGACTGTTCTTATTCTAGATTTATATTAACAATACTTTTTAGTGGCTTGACTGTCACATGGCACATCCTTATTTGTTATTATAGAATATCAAGATTATGGCCAGGCTGCTGTATTAAAAAGATCTGACCATAGTCATGTCTATGATTGGTCTCAACATTTGGCTATTAAATTTAATCCACCCAAGACGGAGTCTTTGCTACTCTCAAGAAGAAATTATGAACATCATCCAATTTAATTAAAGGGTCTTGATATCCAGATGAAGGATGTTAATGTTCATACTCTTTTGGCTCTTGATCTTCAGAGTAACTTTCAATGGAAACGCCATATTGAGAAAATTTATGAAAAAAGCCTGCAGTAGGCTGACTATACTTAGAATGCTGAAGTATCAAGTGTCTCGAAAGTCCTAATCAATCTATATTTTTCATTTATTAGACCCATTTTAGAGACATGCAGATATAACCTGGAAAATCTGTAAACTTTACGAGTCAAATTTACCTGAAGGTGTACAAGTTGAAGCTAGAATTATTACGGTCTTCGCTGGAACTCGTCTAGAACAAAATGATATGAAGAGCTTGGTTGGTTGGGGATCTCTCTGTAAGAGATGCAAGAAACATAAACTAGTTCTCATGTTTTAGATTGTAAATGGGCATGAACCAAGCTACTTACCGGACATAGTACAACCATACTCTGTTAATTCCCATCATTATAATCTGAGACATTCTACATGTATATCTACTGGTAACTTTCGCCTTACATTATGTAACACTGTTATATATGATTACACTTTCATATCCAGTACTTACGTCTTTGCGTCAATTAAATTTAGTATAACTTGTTTATGCATTTAAAGAACAAGACAGACACTTGAATATTTCAGAATTGGTAATAGAAAAGAAAATGTCATTAGCTGTCAGTTAAGAAATGGTGCTAGTAACTTAAACAAAATAAGATCTCTGGTTCCATCACTTGACTGACAATCCTGGGTGTGCATACTGTGGAGATGCGACTGAAGACAAACACCATGTCATGCCCCCTCTATACCGTTCAGAGGGCAGTTCTGCAGAATATCTGTCTTGAACTTGTTGGTGCAGAATTCAGTGTTCAGTATGATGTGTATAGTATGGACACTGTAATTCTTACAAAGAATGCAAATCTAGTTTTTGGCACTGCATACATTTATTAAAAATAGGTAGCAATTCTAGATTGTAATATATGGTTGTAATATTGACCCTGAGCAAATCTTCACTCATAAATATTGGTTATTGTATGTAAAAAATACTATAATACATATGTGTCAATATATCCAGAGAAGACTGAGAATAATATCCTTTGATTGCATACAGAACAACAACAAACAATTTGACTTCCCATTCTGATTTATGGTAATTTTTATTATCAGATTTTATGGATATCTAAATTTGTTTTGTTCGATTATCCTACAATGATGAAATAAATTAACATTGTTAGTAAATTAAAGATACATATATTTTAGACCAAACGTTTGTTAAACCTTGCAGAAATTAACAGAATTTAGTAGAATTATCTATTTCTAAGTTTATTTTCTTGTTTAGACACACATTAACTCCATGACACCATTTTGTAAAATGACTAGTCTTAATTTACTATTTTGAAGTCTATTGGCATGTACTTGTATATATTGTCATATCTTGTAACCTTGATTACTGGAGAGGATAATTATAGGCCTGTTTCCTCCTATCCAGTCCTTTTCCGTTATTGTTCTGCATAAAATATATTTAAAGGAAATCTTATATGTATTGGATAGTGACCTTTTGTTGCGGCTACAATGAACCTACTCTACAATAACTACAAAAAGGTATCTCCGTGAAAGTAATGCAGCAATATCCAAACATGTTACCCATGTTGTGGTCCGCAGTCAGGCAATTGGGTGTGTTTATCTTTGCAGACTAGTAAATGTAATCTTGCACAGGTGTTGTGATGCCAAGTTTTTAAAACTTGACAAAAAGAAAATGTTTTACTATTAATTCATTAGAGCAATTCGGGTTTGGAAGAACAACGTTTTGCGTATATTTTCTTAATATATGACTACATACTTTTTCAGATTTTCAGAGAAAAAACAAGACTTTTCCGTAAGTAGAATATCTTTACTTCTTGCAACTTGGCTTGCAAATACTCTTGCTCTTGATAACTAGTTGATTTTCTGAACAACTTCTTAATAGGTTAATGTGTTATATTGTAGCTAATTTATAGTTTTCTGTGTCCATCCAAAATCCAAGATGGACGCACCAATCTAGCAGCTTAACACAATACCTTATTTCAAATGCATAAAAATAGCTTCTTCTCTAAAACCGTCCCAACCATTTAAAGCAATCTAGCAGAAATGACTCTATAATAGTTCTATTCTACTTTCATATTTTTTGTTGCTGATCGGAATTTCAACATGGCTGCTAGGCGTGTCCAAGCGTTTTGATAGGATAAAATACAAAAAATACGTGTGACCAATTTGATTTTGCAGATTAAATTGTAATATTGTAATAATTTACTTCAGAAGGTCTTCAATTCATTACTATCATGACTAGTTGCATTATTGTAATGAAATACCTAAAATATGTTTTAGAAATCGAACATCCGGCATTACAAGAAAGACTAGACAATGATACTCTAAGGGAATTGTCGAGAAGAATTGGAAATTGCGCTTTGCATCTTGGTGTTGAATTATGTTCAGACAGCGTAGAGATTGAAGAGACTATTTACAATCATAAAGAAATGTTTGAACAAAATTATAACATTCTTACTAAATGGAGCAAGTCGGGAACAAACAAAACTATTCGTAGTCTCATGCAAGCACTACTAATTGTCGATTCTAGAGGACTGACATTTTTACTCAAAAAGTATAATATTAAGTAGATGCTGGTGATTTGATAGTATAACAGTTGTTGTGTTAAGTGTTAAGAATTATTATATAGTAGGATTATGATAATAACATATTTGTCGCACGATTTGTCGTAGATTTACATTTTGTATATTACTGATCACAATGTTTTTTACTCATAATAGTAGTTTATCAGAGGCTTTCTTGCCTTGCCTTGATGTGTTATTGCTCGTTATTTTATTTTTTTAGGATTCACTGTTAGGTATCAGGCATTTTGTGTGCTATTAACAATAGTTTCAAAAAATTTCTTCGTTCAAATTTTTTAAAAGCACATCAATCTCAAAACTTATTAATATTAACCAGTAGGTAAAACGTTATACATTATCTGTTCTAGTGAGATTTTGCAGTAAGGACCAAACATTGTCATAAGGATCGGTGAGGTGGTGCTATAATTTCGTATAAAAACACAATTGCGGAAAATATTGCAGAATTTGTTTTAATTAACAAAGTGTATTTGTAGTAGGACCCCCCCGATAAAAAATTGTTGGGCATTTAGATTTTTTGTTTCTACTTTCAACTATGCATTCGTCTTTACAAACATTGTTTTACCTTCAGTGCAATAATATGGTCTCTTATGTATATATTTCTTTGTTCAATTTGCTGCTATATAGTTTGTCAATACTTGGCGTAACTACTTATGTTAAAATAAAAACATCTTTCATTTCGGAGTTTTCTTTACATGTATGATTATCGCAACAAACTTCAAATTATTTCTCCTAATAATCTTTAACATTAACGATGTAATCAGCTTAACATCCAGGAAATATGAAAATTATTCGATTCATTCTAAATTGTTTCCTTATGTTTTTTTTTATTTATATAATGACCTAGCAAATGTGTAACATCTTACTCTCATACTTTCGATTATAATTCCAAAACAAGTTAGTTATATCTGACTGTTTTCTATATGGAAACATTTATCATCACAATGGTTCGAATGACGAGGCTTTAACAATTGGAATGACGAACGATCATTTTGCCAATCGCTTTTTCACTAGTATTATTTTGCAAGATATGAGAAATTTTTTACAACTTTTTAAAACGTAATTCAGGAGCTTACAGACGAAAAATGTGCACATATAACCACTACTGATCCAATCAGAACAAAACGTAGGTATTCACTGTTGGTCTTAATGTTGGGTACACAATTTGCTAACCTGCTACTGGTACACATTTACCACCGTCATACATATACATATGGATGTATCACCATGAGACGTAAGGCGTATCATAATATTTATGTATGACTTTTATCTCCACATTTAGGTAAAATTATGTTTATTGTATATTTAAAACTTTTCCATCCTCTTTCATTTTTGTCTTTTAACCTAAGCCTTTGATATTGCATAATGAAGATGTATTACTATGAAAGGGTTAATGCTTATTATAATGAAATTATATATCTTTGACAGTTAGCCTCAAGTTTAAATTAATGATAACTTTGCAGTGGAAGCTAAATGCATTCCAGTGATACCAAAAAAGAAAATAAAATGTATGAAATATGAAGTTAATAACGACTCATCCATGATACCATAAAAATAAACCATATTTTTTTATAACTTTACACGATG
The DNA here is from genome assembly GCA_944474755.1 of Limnoperna fortunei. Taxonomy (NCBI): domain Eukaryota; kingdom Metazoa; phylum Mollusca; class Bivalvia; order Mytilida; family Modiolidae; genus Limnoperna; species Limnoperna fortunei. The sequence goes on from OX104120.1 coordinate 63,636,089, forward strand.
TATACTATCGTTTATAGTAGATAGTCAATCAAAATAATTATAGTAAACTTCATAACCTAAATGTTGTGTTATTAGTAAACCTTTTTAGACTTTCAAGTCATGTTTCCGATTTCATTCACGCCGTATGTCTGCAATGTCTGGATGGATCGTTAACTGTTATTATGAGCACTTAACGTATAATTACGAGTACGTTACTAATACATACGAATGCTTAACGATTTGCGAAAGATATAAAAGCTGCAAAAACGAACAGTTAATTGCAGTTTTTATCAGGACGTCAAAGAAGATAGATCTTTATAAAATAACTACAAGCATGGCTTGAAAGTGGAAGACGAGGATGCTCTCACCTCTTAAGAACCGCAGCTAGAGCCAGAAATCTTTGATATAATTTCAATTTGTTTCTCTCGTATGCCATGTTGTCTAGCTGGATGTCAGTAAAGGATTATACACACACCTTTTTCCACGAAGCACACTAAATGTCTTGTATATATTTTTAACTAACTCGCAACTTTTCGTAAGAATGCGTTAATATGTCGCAATTTACATGAAAAATTTAGATGTGAAGGTAGCATTAATGAAACTCGCAATCACAATCGACAATCCCGGGTATATTTTTGTTAAGTTAGATGATCTATTACCAATATATATCAGATATTGTATGATCAAAGCTGTAGGACATCCAATATTGATTGCTGCAATTTATTGTTTGATTGATGGTTAGCGCCACTTACTGGAGAAAGCTGTTTATATTAATTCATTAAAGGAAATAAAAATATCTTTTATATGGTATGAGCCTATTTCTTTAGATTTTAAAGGTGCCATTGTTTAAAGTTTTATTGCAACTTATAGCAAGCAAACACTATGCAATATAAATCAGTTTGATAACAATTATACATAAAGTGTGCTCAGACGAATAACAAGTTGAGCGTTTATTAGAGAAAGAAATCAGAATGACAGGTCAATACAATAAACAGACAAAACTACAAAGTTTTATTATTTTCAGTAAATGAAAATTCAGGAACAATCATGTGTATTAAAATACCTCCAATGATTTATCAATACCAATCTACAAACTAACAAGCTCAGTAGAAATTACTCAAGGGTACAATAAAAAGATAGACGAACTTATATTTAAGCCACAGCTTATCTTTTCCACTTAAAATGATAATTAATATTTTACAGAACACTGAAATGTTTAAAAATCAGTTAATGATGAAAAATAGTAAAATCAGATAAAACCAAGGAAAACACATTGTGAAACATTTTGCAGACATTATAATGTACATGTACAATAAGTCAAAGCTAATATTTGGTAAAACTAATAAAAGAACTCCAAATAATAAAATCCATGTGTAAATGATTACAAATTCATACCCTCTTGAATTATTTCTTAAATATGAAACACTGTCAATTATTAGTTGCGGTTATTGAATTCACTTATTGCATATACAAATATCGTATCAAAATGCACGAACGCTACTTGTATAAACTAGCAATGTATTTTGTCTGATGTAGTGTAATACCTTAAATTTACGTAGCGTCGTCCTAAATATGATTGTTACAAATCTCTGCTTTGTCCGCATTTCCGTGAACAAAAATCCTCAGTCAATGAAAGCACCACAGCAGTTTCATGTAATAAATATATATACCACAAGCGGATGCTGCCGATATATAACTCCACATAAGCGATACATTTATGATCGAATTTATGATTGAAGCCGGCTTGCTTGTGGAATGTCAATGTCAAGATACAGAACTTAATACATTGACTGTTTGTTTTGTCTTGAATTTAAAATGCGATCAAACATCCCCTTGAATGTGAATTGTTAAATTGTTTGACATCGTCGATATAAAAGGATGATGCCAGGAAATATCTGGCTTGTTGACTTAAATCATAAAGACTGAAAGTTATTCAAATCAAGCAATTAGAAGCCAAACATATAATGATGAACCCGTTAAGATCGTTGACAAACATTCATTGCATTGTAAAAATGTCATATCATGAAAACTGGACGGTTTATTTTGATAAAATAACTAAGTTAGAACAAAGGAAATAAATAGTAACATTCAGGTTTCCAAAATGTAAACATTGTTAAATATTACTACGTCTGTTAAGGCTATGACTTAAATATGCATGTGAATGTTTTAAACGACTAGAAAAAGCTGAAGTAGGAACAGAACAATTCATGACATACTTAACCAAGTTTACAAGTTATAATGCTTCATTATGTTTTAAAACTGGGTAGACATTAGCTAAAAGGCATAGATCACTGCTTTATGTCCAATAAGCAGCATTTTATATGTATTTAGGACATGCAAAAGTTAACAAACATCCAAACACTCGTTGGTCTTAAGAGAAAAACGTTTTAATACTGAAAAGTAGCAAAGATGAGCCTACTCTTTTTCGATTTATACAAAAGAGGTTTTATTCTGTAATGAGCGCGGCACTTGCCAGGCACTGCACCTATAATGGACCGCAATCTTGCTTTCCGTTAAAACATGACAGGATTGTAACGAGACAATCCTTTCTAGGCACGCGCTGATCAGTTCTCAAGGTTTGAGTTTTTACATAGACAGTGATGTATTTGATAGTTGTTACAATACCTATACCTTTGTATATAATTTACTTACTATGACTGCATGAAAGTAACTCTGTCGTTCTAAATAATATATACAAAAATGCTGAGTCGGAATTGGTGCCATATTAAAGAGCTTGCACATGCTAACATTAATTGCAAAAGGGGCTTTATTATCCACGCTATTCATAATGTCAGATTCAATCTCCATTTAAAATAATAACAGAAGTGGTGTTGAATAGATTAACGGAGGTCTAAATGCCGATGTATGATTTGTTAATTGGTTTGAACTGAAACGGCTATTAATATTCAGTTTTACGTCGATGTCTATTCATCCACTCACCCTTAATTGACATCCTTCATTACTATTGAACAAAAAACAACTATTAAATCCCACTATTTTTTTCCATTTAAATCAGCAGTTAATAACTTTATATTGATTTATTTTAAAATACTAGGCAAATAGAAGTAATATAAGTACCCATAGTAGTAAACGTGACGTCACAATTAAGGAAACAGTAAACAGAACTAAATCAATTACCATTTTAAGATAAGAGTAACATCCTAAGTTGAGCTGCATCAAATAATGAGGTATATGTGTTTTATCCTGATATATCTTCACTTATTATATACAAGTAAGTGTTACGTGTGAAATATTGGGCTCTTTCTTGATTTTAAAACAACCTTTAACTGTAAGTTTTGTTCTATGCTATATTTTTTGTTTAGTTGTTATTTTGTGTTGTTAGTGTTTTTAGAATTTTTTTTATTTTGTTGTTATTTTCTGTTGTTACTTTTTGAGGAAATTTTTTTCGATGATTGACATTTATGATGCAAATTTCTAAACAATCATCTTATAAATGTTTTTCGACTGTGAACTGTAGACAGCAGCTGGAATGTTCGTTCTAAAATTGTATCACTACTTACAAGCAGTCACTATTTTATATACGTTTACATACAATAACATTTATACTCGATTAAATACAATTTCAATTTTCTAATTTGTTCTACATATTCATCCTGAGCGGAGTTTTTATTATATTGGCTATAATTTAAATTGATTTATTGATATTTCTTGTTTGAAGGTGTACGCCAGTTTCATCAAATTTTAGTAATATCATGGCTTCTAGCTTATATTAGAGGAGAAAGGCATAGTAATCGGTGAAAACCGATAACTTTCAGAAGAAAAATAAGCTGAAAGTCGAGCACACTCTGCCCATTTCGGGCTCGAAATCGAAATCCCAATTTTTACACACTGGTGATCAATAGTAGATAACTAACTACCTAAACCACTAGGCCACGGAGTATTTTAACAAGTGGACTTCTATATTCGCATAATATGGACGCTTGCTTTAGATCACTTGTCTTCACATTCAAAATATCATAAAAATGTGGCTCTACATTGTGTAAAACCTAGGTGTTTGTTTGTTATAGGTTTTACGCCACTTACTATTATTTTTTTCTCAGCTGAGCATAATATACCGGACAGTTACTCAAAATCCTAGTTTACAAAACTGTTTGTTTGAATGGGGTATAACTCCACTTTCAGCAATTTTTAACTATAACATGTAGTCGTTTTCATTGGTCGAGGACGCATGAGTACTAGGTTAATCATCATACTTCCGGCATGCATCTCATCTCTTCTCATCTGTCCTACGGCGGTTGCCGTTGGAGCGCCACAGATGACTTGTCAACCAGTCCTCTCCACCGTTCCTGTCCTTCGCAAATTTGACCGCCTCGCTCAGAATCAATCCTGTCCATTCTGTGATGTTGTCTTTCCATCTTTCCTCCTGTCTTCCTCTCTTTCTTGCTCCTCTAACTGTTCCCTGGAGCACTGTCTTGGCAAGCCCCTCTCCTCTTGTTTCGTGGCGGAGCCATTTTAATTTGCGCCTCTTGATAGTGGTGAGAAGATCTTCATAAGGACCAAAGGCTTGCCTTATTCTGTTTTTGACTTCCTCGTTGATTATGTGGTCTTTGTAAGAGATACCAAGCAGTGTTCTGAAGCATCTCATTTCTGAGGCCTGAACCCTCTTCTCTAGTTCTGCTGTAAGGGTCCATGTTTCACAAGCATGAGTCTTATCTTTGTGCTGATCTTGATTGCCTTGTCCTTGTAAATAGTGTTGAACTTGGCTAGTGTTACAACTGTCATTGCAATTCTGGCTAATACTTCAGGCTTGGACCCATCATCTGGAATTATTGCTTCAAGGTGCATACAAGTGATGTCAGTTTGGATACCATTGTCATTGTTTGTCATCAGTTTTGTTTTCGGCATGCATGTTGAATGTTAAATGTCCATTGTTACGTTTAAGTATAAAATAGGTAAAAGTAAAACTTTGCGGGGTCTATTGTAGTATCTCATTGTATCAACTACGAGCTAGAACTGCAATCCATGCTTTTAGATGAGTCCAGATACAGTCCTTTTGTTCTACCTCGTCAGAACTATAACGATATAATTGAAGTTACAACGAAATGGAATTTCTTGAGACTCGGAGACTTGGTGAGCGTTTTCAATTTTAAATAAGTCTTTTTTTATTTCGTTTTTAATAGAGAAAACGACACACATTTATACAGCTATTACGGTGTCTCAAAAATAAGCACCAATGAAATTTTTAGAATTGATGGGAAGAAGTTTTGATCAATAAAAATATACCTGTTCAACCAGTGTGTGTAACAAATAAACTAATCGTAAAAACGCGTCGTGTTTGACACCGTCTACATAACTATAAACAAAAGAATATCTGCAATTATTGTACGTGTAATGACTTACATACTACAACCATGTTTAACATAAATGTAAGGTGGAAGGCTAATGATTTAGGTGGAAATGATTTTGTGCCATTGATAAGCAATTTATGAATATTTATTACGATTTTTTATCAGCACGCAGAACATCCTTCGCTAAATTTCTTATTAAGTGACTTGTTAACATTGCTGTTTTTATTCAACATATTGGAATTTATTCTGATATCATTACATTTGCAGTACAGTAGACCTTTATTAATACAGCTTTTGCTTTATTCAGATTGTATCTACACTTACAACGATATGTAGTTTTTAGTTCTGTTTCACGTGCTGTCGAATAAGGTCTTTGGTGATGAACTCATAATATTGCTAGATTATAGGGCAAAATCGTTTAGTCGGCAAGGGACTAGAAATGCTCGTCGTTAAGGAAAAATCGCTTGTTTTCAATTTCAAGACTATCTTCATGAAAAACATATATCAACTAACTACATACAATATCTGCCGAGATCGCTCCTTATTTTAAATGGATATAACGTCACTTTTAGCAATATGTCAGAAACATAATGCGTCCTGCTGTTAGTGAGAGAGAAAGCTAGAGATACCGGTAAAAAAACTCTGACCTTCGTAAAGAAAACTAGCAAACTTTGCCAATTAAGCTTGGGGTCAATCACTAGAAGTCACTCTCAGTGTTACATACCTCTGAGCATTTGCATAAATACTCAGAAGACTCGGCCATTGAGGCCACTTTTCAAATAATAAATGCAAAAAACTTATCTGTCAGCAAAAATCGAAACAAATAGGACAGTGACACACAACCCAGATTGAGACAAAGACACTAGACACATAGAATATACCAAAATAATCCAACAACATCATAAACTATAAAAATTGAGTAGACCTAATCCAATGAAACCATGGGTTTCTCATTGTAATGTCCATAAAAAGTCATTTTCAAAAAGAGGTAATGTTACCTATGGATCAGAAAAGTGATTTTATTTTTAAACATTTTGAGAATCGGTTTAACAAATTAGTAAAAATCACTCCAGATTACAACCAAAGTAAACACATGCCATGTTGAAAAGCTACATTTACCCTATGGTACATTTACGTCGCGCACATTTACTGGTGTTTCGTTATGTGTATAATTGTTATGGCTTATTTATACAGTATGAAATTATGTTTCTTTTTTTCCTTGGCAGTCAGAAAAGGAATCAAAATTTTCACAGACATCAGTTGTCAGCTTGGTATGATTATAATTCAGAATATATCGTAAGAGCAAAACAACATTTAAACATTAAACTGCACAATGTAATACATCACTAGTTTGTTTTTTAATGCAAACTTTTGTTGAGCTTGAATTGATTTATTTTATTTTAATTTTAGTAAATGTTAAATGCTGGTAGCAATTATTTGTCGTTAAACCAATACCAAAGGTTAATAAATAAATCGAACTAGAATTCTGACTTTCAATTGGAAAGAAAATATTTTTTATCAGACGATGGCAAAAAAATTATCTTCATGGGAACACACGCTGTTTGACGTCGTATATTACTCCATGGAACACTAACAGATTGTGTGGTGATTTTGTTCAAAATGTAAAAACTACAAACATTAATTTTTTTAGTTTATTCTTATGTTTTAATGTAGGTATAAGTATTGACTACACAAATATTCTTTCCACTGAGCTGGTGCTATATCCACTTGATTTATGTAAATCCGTGAAGCAAGATCATACCAATGTCAGAAAAAAGACATTTTGAAAATATTGAACACATAACATACAACTCATGTCGTTGTGTATTTATGTAATTGACAGAAATGGGTGGATGACTATCTTGTTTGGGATCCCGCATTGCACGGAGGGATTACGTCTTTTACAGCATCAGGACAACACATTTGGACACCAGATTTTATTATCTTCAACAAGTAAGATATTGCATTTTATAATTTGAATAAAATTCATGCTCTAATTATTATTGTTTTCTGTAAGAATTTCTAAAAAGACCTTCCAAAGCAAGATTAAGTAGATGTGGTTTAAAAAAATAATAGTGACTTAAGCTATCCGACCCGTAATTAAAGCTCCGGTTTCTTTTCATTTTTAACCAAGAAAGAGGACTGTATTAAATTATTTCATTGCTAATGATACACAATTTATTGTTTAACTTTGAGTCAGTGTTAGAAAAATATGTAGTTTTTGAGTAAGCAAGTTATAGTTACTCATATAGTATTTCCGATGCTTTTCGAACATTACCGATCTCGCTTCATTTAAGATCAATGTACATCCGGGACAATCAGGTGGTCATTTGATCCTGAATACCGTAAGTTTCCATAAGATGAGCGAAGAAGACTAATGGGAGGGCGTTTAAATAGGCAGTATGTTCAAAATTAAACTGCTAGGAATCAGAAGCACGAATTATTGAAACATTTATGTCAATGTAAGAATAATAAAACAACAGGATTTTTTGCATACTTTTTCTAACATTGTTATCATGTGAAGCTGCCATCTTACGTTAGCCGTTAGTTGAAGAGATAAGTGTTGATAGAGTGGAATTATGTGACACGAAAACTACATTACATTCAAGAAATGCGAATTATCAATGTCTTATAAACTGTTGAATTTCAGTATAAATACAAAAAATATATATTCTTATTAAAATTTAGGGTAAAAAGGTTTCTCTTTTACAACACATTCCAACTCTCAAAAAAGTCACACCTTATGTTAGTTAATTAGGACATTAATACAATTTTGTCTTAGTGTCAGGTATTCGTATATATGAGCTCATAAGCGTTTGGTTATGCCTTTACAGAAATCATTTGATGAATATTGTTTTACAGAAATGACTATTTTGTATGGCAGATAAATTTCTGTTTAACACAAATAAAACGAGGATATACTGTAAAGTACCTACTATATATTTTTCCAATAAAAAACAAGAACTGCCTATTAAGTCAAAATTGTTACCTGGTTGGAACGAAATAACGAAACTCAACGAGGAAACTCTCCAACAACAATTTTAAAATTCAATATTGTTGGCATTGCAACTTAATATAAATCTTGCTTATTTTTAATTTTTTTAATGTACAGTATACAACACATCAGGTACCAAACTAAATTGTTTTGGTAAAATATTATGACATATTTTGCAGATTGGAATCGGCAAGTCGAAAAATTAAAAGTGTCCTATAATGGGACAATAGAGGCTGTTATATTCGGAGATCTCAATACCATATGTGAAGTGAATCCAGAAAAATTCCCAGTAGACTGCCAAGAATGTAACGTAGTGTTTGGAATTCCATTCAGAAGCACGCGGCAATCAGTTGTTTGGGATAAACTGGAGCCGTAAAAAGGCTTCGATCTTGTTAAAGATAAACATCCAATATGGAAAATAGAAAAAGTAGTGACAATTCCTCTGGGAACAACTTCAATGTTAAAAATGTATATAAAATGACTTCCCATGCATTTTATATACACAATAGTCCTTCCGGCTTCCTCCTTGTCCATTTTGTCCATTCTTATGTTTTTTATTCCAATAGAAGAAGGCGAACGCATTAGTTTTGGCGTGACAGTTTTTCTGGCATTTATGGTTCTAATGTTACAAGCCAGTGATCTTTTACCAGCGAATTCAAAAACCATATCGGCTATTGGTAGGTATATTTAGCTGACCACATATGTAACAGAACTTATTTCCACATTCAGAAGGAAACAATAATACACTAATACTAGAAGACATAATTGATTGCAATTAAATTTTTGCAGACAGATGCAATATTTGATAATTCATGCTGATGTGAACTTTTGAATGTTGTATAAGTAAAATGCATGTTTTGAGCTATTGCTATGTTGGATTAGATACAGATATTAACTGTGAAAAATAATCCCACATTAAATATAATTAGTAACAGTCATAATTGCTGAAGGTATAAAAAGGCAACTAGTTCTCTCAGATTAAGGAACATAATCCCCAAATATTCCATATCCGTTAATTCTGGCATGTTAAAACATGTTGTACTTTTGATGGCCAATTTTAAAATAATCTAATATATTATTCTTGTTCGTGTATTTGTAATGACATGTCTGTATTTTCAGAAAAATATTTCTTGTTGCTGATCTGCAGCGGTCTTGTGGCCATTTTGAACTCTGTTGTTATGAGTTACTTTCAAAGAAACCGAACTTTACCTAAAGAAAAACGCAATTCTATATCGCCTGTCGGATCCGGATTTGGGAATATAGAGAGTGTTGAAAAACTTAATTTCGTTGACCAAGACTGGAATCTCTCAGCTAAAAGAATCTTAGCACCTAATAACAAAACATTAGGACGTTCATTTAAAAGACCAATTCTAGCATGGAAAATTAATTTTCAGTTTGTACAAAAAAAACTTCCACAGAATGACGCCATTAAGAATCTTCGATTGGGCAAGTTTTCTTGCATGTTTAATTTTGTGTATATATGCACACATTGAGTTAGCTGTTGTTACACAGGCAAATACTTGTTAAAATCTATTTGGATACCATTGAATGAATTTTAAGACCCCAAATTTATTTCCAAAGTAGGCAAAAATACTAGAGGAAACTAACTGTGAAACTAAATTCAAATATCTTCTGAATGCAGCATCTAATTCCATGTACAGTGAATCCGTAGATTTAGTACATTTTAAGTGCCAATTGATTAAGTGTTATAGTTGTTTTCATTAAAATAAATTTGAAGCTGTTTGTGTACACACACGAAATTGATATACATGTATTATGCATCCATGAACAGTTCAACAAATTGGAAGTACTGGTTAGTTTTTGAAACAGTCATTAGCTTTTAGCTATTGCGTGTCGTGTCTCAAATACAGTTGTGTTCTTATAAAGCATTCTGTTATTAAGCGTATAAAACGCTTAACGTTCAAGACTGTTTTAAATTGAGGATGTATTTTACATCTCATTAAAGTAAGAAAAAAATAACGTAGATTGATTGGTCAATTTTTAACAATAATGTATGAAGTGTTTAAATACAAATAACAAGCTAAGCGTTAACCTCTTTATCTTTGATGACATTTTATTATAGAAGGTAATCCGAATGACTGAACACACTGAACAGACATATCTTGAACTTGAGTTGTAATATTATCAATAAGCTAAAATTTCGAATAAACCTGCATATTAAGAGAAATAATAGACAGTGCCTATTAACATCGCAACTAACTAGGTCAGACAACATGAAATAAAGGTGAAACAATATATGGAAAGACTGATAGTTCGGTCACATAACACTGATTGTTTTATCCACTTAATTATAATTATCATTTATAATTATTGTTTTGCAGAATATTAAAAAGTTAAAAATCAACCAACGGTAAAAAAAATATATAAATCCGGAAAATAACAGCAGAACGCATTGTAATTACTTAAGGTATTCTTAGCAATAAACACTTAATTAAAGCAATTGCATAAATTTAAAGCGATCAATTCTTTTTTTAAAGCCGACTACTTGTTGGTAATGCCCATTAGGACTAACAGTGTACCAGCAGCGACAATGATGAAACATCAAAGATACTTTTACAAATTACAAACTAAAGTAGTTTATATGCTATACTTAAGATGTCTATGCTGAATGGTACGATTACGGAAAGTAAGCTTGTAGTAAACAATAGAGACAGAACTGTCCTCTCCACACTTGACGTCTATATAGATGGAATACTGACAAAATAAATATACATAAAATACAGGTGCTGCAGCCCTTGTGTGAAGAAAAGATGGAATCATTTCTCATTCCGTTGCGTATAAAAGAAATAAAGTGTAAAAATTGCATTAAAAAAATTTCACATCGTCATGGATTACTATTATAGTGCGGCATTTAAAGTTAAATACACTACACCGAATTAAGTCTTCATTACATGCTACTTATACAATTTTATTAAATGGGCGTGTCAATGTCAACCTCATCCTCGATTTATATCTAATGAAAAGACATAACTTTGTATTGAACCTTTTAAAACAAACAGCTACAAATGTGGTAAATAAAAACTTCTGGAAAAAAAGGATTTTTTTTAAATATTTTCATTGTCCGATTAAATTACTCCAAAATAATTTGGCATGACCATGCACCATTTTTACCCTGTAGAAAAATTTAATTTTGTTTACTTTAAAACATACTCTTCTTTACTCTTTTTTAAATCTGTACTTTCTTAGTCATGGATTTGTTCAAAAAATATCTGAAGATTTTAACCAGATTTTTAAAGTAAAAATGTGCTAATCACTAAATTTGTGTAATGCAAAAAAGTAGTCAATTTGTGTAATATATATTCATATCCTTTTGAAGTCTACTATTTAATTATAAATTTACACGAATTACACACAGAAGCTCTGAAATTCTTCCACATAGATGAGAAAATGTTACATATTTACTCTAAATACCATTTGGAAAGAACCTCTAAATCTGCACAAAAAATGTTATCTTAAGCCAAAAAATGACTTTATGACAAAAACCTGAACAACCAATTCATATAGTGTAACCCTGTACAACGCTGAAAACACTACACGTATTGTATTTCTCATCCTTTATACTTTTTAAAGTAAAGTACTCTACATCAGGCAGCATTCCTGTTATTAAAGCATCCACTGCGTTTTTGGTTTATAAATATGAGAAATATTAAATTGCTCAGTATTTCCGTTGCTACAGGGTAAGTGTACATAATTGTTATCATTAAACTTACTATTCTAAAGCGCTGCAATTTACTATTTCCTCTGTTTAATCAAATCTGAACCTCCACTCTGCAAATTGGACATGTAGCATTGTCCTGAATAAAAAAATGAAAAACATTGACAAAGCAATTTCAACAAAAGAAAAAATGACATTTTCTACTATATCACAAAGCCGCAGCAATTTTGTTCGTATGAATTATGGAATTTATATATAGAAATATTGTTTAGTCTGTCATGTAGTCTTCTAAGTCCTGCAATATTGGATGTACCATGTTGTTTATAGTATATTAATTCATTCTGTCATTACTACGTAGATAAATTACCGAAAATATGTTATTCCTAACAATTCTTCCAAAATTGTTTTTTTTAAATATTTACAGTCTTTGAGCATCGAGACTCTCTTCACATAAACTTTAATTATGTGTGTGACACGTAGGAATATACACAATGAACTGAAGACGAAAACGTGGTGGGAAAGACTGGCACTGAAAATATATATATATATATATATATATATATATATGGGTTAAATGTATAAAACAATCATGGAAGACCAACTTTGAATGCAAACAAAATATTACAATTTAAAATATAGCTCCCAGCTACTAGAAAATGTCTCTCGTGTTACAACTTCCATGGAAGAATTATTTCTCCTAATAATATTTGACAATAACATTAACGATGTATTCAGCTTAACATCCAGGAAATATGAAAATAAATCGATTCATTCCATATTTTGTCTTTATCTAATATTTATTGTTTTTAGATTTATATAATAACCTAGTAAATATGTTACATCTAACTCCCAAACTTTATATTATAAATGCAAAACAATTTAATTAGTTCTGATTGTTTTCTATATGGAAACGTGTATCATCGCAATAGTTCAAATGTCGAATCTTTACCAAATGGAACTACAAATGATAATTTTGCCAATCCTTCTTTTTTCACTAGTTCGAACATTTTGAGACGCTCCAACTTTTAAGTGCAATTTTAAATGTATTTAATGTAAAAAAATTCTTTATTGTTAATAGACCAAAATTATATTTGCATGATTTGAAAAAAAATTGTAAACTTAATTCATACAGGAGCTTACAGACGAAGAATGTTCACATGTAACCACTATTTACCCAATCAGAACACAACGTAGGTAAGCAGTGTTGTGCTTAATATAGGATATGCAATCTAGTTACCTGCCACTTGTACATATATACCATCGTTATATCTATACATATAGATGTACCACCGTGAGACGGTGTAAGGTGTATCGTAATATTTGTGACCTTTATATCCACCTTTAAGTAAAATTATGTTAATTGTATATTAAAAACTTGTCCAGCCTCTTATTTGTTTTCTTTTAACCTAAGTCTTGGATATTTCACATGAAGATGTATTACCATGAAAGAGTGTGTAGCTTATTTTAGTGACATTATATGACATTTACTTTTGGTTTCATGGTCAAATTAATGATACCTTTGTAACGAAAGCTAATTGCATTCCAGTGATACCTCAAACGAAAATACAATTTACGAATATTTAAGTCAACAACGACGCGTACATGTTACGTGCAATAGATTCGTATAATAAACCATATTTAATGACTTGTAAATACTCTCAACTAACTCGCAACTTTCGTAACAATGCATTAATAGACAGGTTGATATTAGGAACTTGTACCGGAACCGATACGCCAAACGTGTAAATTTTTCCTTTTACGTCATCAGGACTGGCGTGTCACGTGATTATCTGAGACGTACAAGTTTGTCACAAATTTCTAGAAAGCTGTTTTCAAGTAGATCTAGCGCGTGTTGTTTCCTTTACATATAGCAGCTTTATTATTAATGTTGAGTGCTATATTGATTACGTTTAGAATATGCTGCGTCATTTTTATTTAAACTTTCATTTGTAATGTCTTTGTAAAACCGGACGAAATGTCTTTTTCTAACTCATTGAAAAAGCTGAAAAATAAAAATGGCTACCATTTTTTCAGATTTGGGCCTATATAAAAATTATATTATATGCTTCATATACAGTCCGCCATAAGTTAAGCATCACCTACTTTTCCGGATCTAATGTTTTTTCAATAACATAAACAAATTAGAAACTGCTTAATTTGTATGAAAATGTATATATCATTAGGAAATTTGAACCTGTACAATTCTTTATTTTATCTTCAAATTGTAAAATTAAATTCAAGTGGTCTAATAATGATCACAAAAATAGGCCAAAAAACAACAAAACAATAGGTGATTGTAAGTTTTAGTTTGACACAAATTTTTTCATTATTTACAAAATTACAGTCATTCAACAAGTCCTGAGGTGAAAGAGTAGCAAATGGACTGTCGTTTGGCGTATTTTCCATCAATATCGTGTATAACCTCCACGCTTCCGGTGTAAATGTTCAACACGTTGCCTCATTCCAGCAACAGTCTACTGTGGAAATCTCTGCCATTCTTCCACAAGTGCGACTTCTAATTCTCGAACATTTTGGCATCTTGGGTTCCGTTGATTGACTTTTCGCCCGATAAAGTCCCACAAATGCTCAATCGGAATCATGTTCGGTGACATGGCTGGTCATGGAAGTGTGTCAATGGCTTCTGTTTCAATAAAGTCCCTCACAACACGGGCTCGATGGGGTCGAGCGTTGTCGTCTTGAAATATTGGTCTGTCTGCAAGAGCATGGTTGTCAAAATGTGGCCTAACGTGACCATCCAAGATGTCATCGCGATATTTCAGACAATTCAATGTACCGTTAAGAATCTGTAAAGGGAGCGTGCAGTTATGTGAAAAGCATCCCCATACGGTACCGCGCCACCACCGAATGCAGTTGTTCCTACAATATGATTTCTATCTAAAGCTGTATTTCTTTGCCGCCAAACACGTATCCGTCAAAAGGCTTCAACAGAAAGCGGCTTTCATCTGACCAATGAATACGTCTCCAGCTTCTTATATTCCAGTGACGATGATGTCTTGCCCACTGCATTCGTGCTTGGTGGTGCCTTATTGTCAGTTCTGGTCGTTTCAAAGGCCTGTGGCGCGTAATCGAGATCTGTGAAGCCTCCGAATAACTGTTCAGTCACTGATTTGACCACCAGTAGGCCACATTCCTCGAAACTAGCCTGCTGTTGAAAAGGGTGCAATCTGGCTTGACGAGCAAGGATGCGATCCTCTCTAGGGGTTGTTTTACGGGGTCTCCCAGATCTTGGGCGGTCCTCGATTGACCCTGTCTGTCTATGCCTCGCAACAATTCTGCAAATAACAGTGTTGTTCACCCCAAAATTGGCTGCTATTTGGCGGTTACTCATTCCTGCATTTTTCATTCCAATTGCTTGCCAGCGTTCGGCGATACTTAATTTTCGTCTTACCATGTTGAACGTCTTTAACAGATAATAACTAACCACAATATCCACGTGCAATCGGACAAGACTATTTCATTCAAAGTCAGTCTGTTAATTAGAAGCGGGCCAAGTTTCTGAAACAGGTTTTTACACTTTAAAACTTTAATTATTGACATCTGACCTCTATGTTATATAAATGTATTGTTTGAAAGCATTGCATAAATGCATCAGATGCTGAATGAATCGTTTTGTAATAAAATTATTTAACAAAGTATTTAGGTGATGCTTAACTTTTGGCGGACTGTATAAAAGCGACTAACCAAGAAATCTCAACACAAATAACTACAAGTAAACCCATGCATGTGTACGTGTAGCGAGCTACGCGTACCAGTACAAGTAAAGGTTTCTGATCTCAACCTCTCTAACCTGTCCTAATTTACATGTTAAATCTTAGATGAATCATTACATTCGTAATATACCGTAAAATACTCGATCAACAAATCGTAAAATGTCGTAGCTGGTTGGTATTAACTCGTTGATTTGTGCAACCTGTAAATGGCTCCTGATAACACATAACCACTCGTGAATCGCTCATAAAAAGATACATGTAATTTTATGCATTCTTCTCCTACGTAAGGATTCGTAAGAAAAATCCGTGTATGTGTAACATTAACTAACTCGCAATCACAATCGATAATCCCGGTTAATTGTTTGTTCAATTAGAGGCTCTACTACCAAACTATATCAGATATTGTATCATCAAAGCGGTAGGGACACATTAAGCATCCTGTTTGAATTGGAAAAACCTCCGACATTCGGTAGTAAACAATCCGGGCAAATTAAGGTTAGAATAAAGCAAACTTTCCTGCAGTGATATTTAAATCCGGAACCTATGTATTGACAGGTACGCGATGAATAATAGATGACTAACTACCTTTACCACTCGGCCACTGAGGTCCAACAGCAATGTCAACACTGTTAGTGCATGCGATTATTACTTTAAATAAAGTGCGCTTTTAATCCGAGTTTAAATATATTGACCCTTGGTAAACATTAGTAGGTGAAGTGGAAAAACTGGAATATTTGTCAATAATCATGTAAAGAAAGGCAGGGTAACAATACCAATCTACATCGATACTAACAACCTCATTAGAAACTACTCAAGGGTGAAATAAAAAGATATACAGACTGATATTTAGGTCATATACTTCAATTTTTTATCCATTTAAAACAATTATAAATAATATTTTACAGAACATTGAAATTTTCAAAAAACAGTAAATGATTTTAAATAAATGTTAAAGCCAGAAGAAATAAAGCAAAACACATTTCTTGAACTTTTTGCAGACCACTGTAATGTTTACAATAGGTCAGCGTTAAAAATGGCTAAACCCGATAAAAGAACATATTGCACAAACTAAAAAATATCTTGACAAGATACAGCTATCGCTAGGTACAAAATAATAAAATGTAAACGCCTAGTCCATGCGTATATAATTAAAACATTATATCTCTAATGATTTTTTTTTAAATATAAAACTCTTTCAATTATAGTTAGCAGTTAGTCAATTCACAATTATTAAATTAAACAATATTGTATCAAAATGAACGAACGCTACTTTTACAAACTAGCAAATTGAATCGGCTGAAGTCATATTGTAATGCCTTATGTTGTTACTGTCAGAAGAGACTCCTACTAAGCTTTCTTTAAGGTAGAAGGACCACTGTATGTTAGTATTGATTGACTTTATATATATATATATATATATAAACCGACCGAACAACAAGAGCGAAAAGCCAAGGGATAGTTACAAATCCGGATGTAGACAAACATACACAAAGCAACACAAAAACATAAAAACCGGAACCAAATACAAATGCATGTGCTCCGGACGAGTGAGCAGTGCCTGTCTCTAATTTGACACCCGTCGAGTTACCCATTGTCATGTTTTGGAAAAAGTCAAATCCATGAATAGGAACACTACCAATGACTAAGTGAAAATGTCCGATCATATTTGAGAGATGTATTGCTACTATCGACGACTACACCATCTGGATACATCACAACTTGTTCCGTTTTTACTCCCACAACTTCTGCCACTTTGTAGTGAATGAAATGACGATATGATTATAATAGCATGTTTGATATATTTTGTCACCACGCGTAGTAATATAGGACCACTTACCCAATTTATCTTGTTAATTACAGTGGTAACCTTCTGGTCAGAGAGCTGTAACATCTGTAAACCCTTGAATGGATCTTTTATTTATTCTATGTATATATTTATATTCCATAACACCATCCCTTAGTTTTTCTGACTCTTTTTGGTTTGTTTTGTTTCAATGTTAATTATCTTTCTACAAGAGGCTGTCGTTATAGCTACAGCCCTGCCATTTTTACTGGTTACATCCTAGGGTCCGCAGCAGGTTATGTGCTTGTATAATCATTTAGTATTATGTCTACCGTTATTGTTCTTCCGTGGACAAACAGTTCATCCTATCATATGTTTGCTTTTCTCCCTTTTGGACATCAAGTATAAAATCTAAAGTACATGTATTCCTGATATCAAAGGATATGAAAGACGTGAGGAACATTCCAATAACTGATGGACTTTTGAGCTGGTTGCTGGTCATTTTCTGCGACTATTTCTACTTTTTTGTTGTTCGCTCTATGGCTGGAGGACTTGTGTCTATAGCTACGAGTGAAAATACTGTTACGGAGGACAACATTAGAGGTATTATGTCATTGATATGAAATATTAACTTCAGTTTTTGTAGACATCCATCCCTAACTTAGTCTTGATAAACATTTCTTTTTTCGCACTCCCACTTCGCTCAACCTATTACCAAGAAATGTTTGGAGATCTGAAGCACAGGATGTAACGTAATTGTGCTGCTGTATTAGTTATTCAAGTTCTTGGTTCTTTCAATATGATTTCCTCTTCGGCATTAAAAAGTTCTGTCTGGATATCCGTTTTAATTCTGTCAAAATAAGAGGTCACTTTTACACGCAGCTGTTATGTTTCTTTTTGTATCTTTTTTCGTTGTTCAATTCTTTCGGACAAGTTTTGTTTCCTATCCTTCTCAATATTACGTTCTTTTGAGATTACACCATTGTTCGAATTTCTCCAGGTTTGATGATGCCTTGAAACGTTTTACAATTTCTTCAAGTAAAACCATCCATGTCCAAAACAAAGTGCATCCATGACAAAGCAGAGCATTATTTTTTTGACAGAATTTTGTATACTTTAACTAGTGATTCTTACAGCGCTAAGGCATTTTGGAAACTGCCGATAGCAACTACTTGGAATAACTACATGATGTCTAGTGTGTCGCTTTTGAAACCATGTGATGCATGTGATGGGGTGATATTCGAACACAGTGCTTTGTAACGTTCCTCGACTTTCGCTGAAAACGGAAGGTATCGATCGACTTTTCAGATAGCGCGTGCGTTTTGTTGACGAAAAGTATTGACTATATTTTCGGCGTAACCAATTGTTGAATATGCTATGTTAAATCTATGTAGACATGCTTAAAATAACACGTATGTCAAAGTGTACACAATTCTCAAGGGATGCAGCGCGCCGTTCATTATATAATTAATAAATACATATAATTCTACAAAAAATATGATTATTGGGTGGATATATATTTTGGAATCGCGATTTGATTTTCTCGTCTACAAAATGGTGTGGCTTTGACTATGGACATTGTTATGGCCAATTTTCACTTTCCTTGCATCAAATGTTTTTAACTGATATTGCGTTAGAGAAGTATCTAAAACTGCGGCAACACACTTCCTTTACATAAATGTTCTTATACTGCAGTATTTTTTGTATAATAACATAAAGTAGCTTTTTATTTACCATAATGCGCAAATTTATAACAGATATCACGATAAGCTCCAGCTCAAGTTTGTTGCCTATGTGTGCAATATGTCAAATCAAGGGATATTATTTTGGCTTTCTACTTTCTACATTTAAAGAACAGCAAATTAAAAAAAAGGGAAGAAAGCCTTTTATAATTGATAGCAGTTTCTAATCTTAATGTTATTTGAACATATTTTTGACGACTAGTTGGAAGTCGACACATTTTTAATTTACACGAAAATCATGTCACTTTTGTTTTATTGTAATCGTCTGTTTGTTTTATGGAAAAAGCGGCATAATTGTGAAACAGAATTTGACTGCCATACAGGAGAACAGTTCTGTTTTGTTTACAAACATAAAAACGAAAAAACTGACACTTTTATAATATCCAGTTCGTGTTTCTATCAAGAGAAGACAAGTAAAGTTCTAAACACTACATATAAATTGCTTTCAAATATTTGAATATATAAAAAATCCGAAGATAACAAGGCTTAATCGAAAAAACAACATCCAAGTATTAACTTACAAAAGCAAACGTAAAACGACCTCAACAAACACCAACCACTCAAAACATACAATTATAAGATAATCAATTGCGCAGAGTGAATATTGAAAATATGAACGAGTTTAATCTTAATGCGTTTCGGCATATTCAACATGAATCAAATATTCAACATGAATCAAATGATGTTAAATCAGTGGCTACGGAAGTGTCAGAACATCCTGTTTTAATACTAGTTTACTTTAACAGTAAGAGGAAAACGAGTAAGTTGTCCTAAAATAACTGTCCCCATGGAGATGAATTACTATAATAATCATGATGTCGACCAATAAATTTACGCAGGGTCGACAACCTAAATGTCATTGTTACAAATCTCTGCTTTATCCGCATTTCGTGCACAAAAATCCTCAGTCATTGAGAGTACCACAGAAGTTGCAGGATGAGGAGTACCTGTAATAATTACCATAAGCGGATGCTGCAGAAATATTATTTCACATAAGTGAAAAATTTAAATTTGTGCAATGTCAATTTCAACATATTCAAGATATAGAACTAATCAATCAAATTCAGGTTTTCAAAATCTAAAATTTGTTAATATGACTTCTTCTTTATAGGCTTTTTCTTGAATATACAGTTGAATGTTTTAAACAACTAGAAAAATTTAATTAGAAGCGGAACAATTAATTACAAATTGAACCGAGTTTACTAGTAAAAAGGATTCAAAATATATATTTAAACTGGGTAGAGACTCCAAAAGAATTGACAAAATTTCGGGCAAAATTTAGACCTTTGTAGCGGCAAATATGAGCCCAATGTTTTTATAGATATATACAAAAGTGGTTTTAATGTGTAAGGATCGTGTCACTTGCCACACACATTAGCTACTATTTCCGTCAAAAATGGCAAACCATTAGCGACACCATTTTTCCGGTGTAACTCTCAAGGTTCTAGTTTTGGGAACAGTTACCAGTACATAGATTGATGGTTCAACGTATCGTAGCAATGTAAGGACTATATACAAATATATATAAAAACGACGTAAAATATTTCGAACGGTTTGGCCTCATGCCTTTCCTCATCGGATATTTATTGATAATGATTATAATTTTTATTACTATACAATAAAATACCGCCGAGTTAAGGTCATAAGGCCGAAGCATTCGGAAAGTTTTACAGAACTTGTGTATTCATTTTTTATATATTACTTCTTACTTTTGCACAAATAGTATTTCACTAATTAAAATTGCGAAACTACACTACTACAGATGTATTATGTTCATCTATAGAATAATTTCGTTTAAGGAAGCTACTTTTTATAACTAACGGATTTGGTTTTAGAGCGCTAGAGAAAGTGCAGGTGGGTATGCAAACATTTGATCGTATTAAATTTAACAGCGTTTGGTTTAACGTTTAGACTATATAAATAGATGGTCTTCTTATACTTTACAAATCCGATTAATTATATAGTTCTTGCAATACTTATACATTTGTATATAATTTCCTGACTATAAATGTATGACAAGTAACTTTTACGTCGTAACAAATTTTTTTTATGGTTGTCGCAATATTTAGACTTTTATGTAAGTTTCATCTGAAAATAGGAAGTAAAGCTCGATTTTTAAGTGTATGCCTTATGTTTTGGTGATTTACAACTTGATGAATCCGTCTGTTATATTTATAATTGAATTCGCGCAATATTTAAGCGTTTACACGTTTTAACATTAATTTTAAAAAAGGTCTGATAATCTACGCTATTAACAGTGTCAGATTACCGATCTTTAAAAGAAATCAGAAGAAGTGTTGAATAGCTTAAAGGAGTTTTAAGTTCCATTGTATAGTTTGGTAATTAGTTTTGAACTAAAACGGTTATTGATAATATGTTTTACATTCAGGTCTATTCATCCATACACCCTAATTGAAATCCTGCATCACTGTTGGAAAAATTACTATTAAATCCAACTATTTTTTGCATTTGAACCAGCTATTAATTACTTTATATTGATTCATTTTAAAATACTAGGTACGCATTGTAATTCACGTTACAATTAATGACAATTAACGAAAAGGTAAACAGAACGAAATAATATTGTAACTAGTAACTTTTTTGACATAAGACTAACATCCTAAACTGATGTACATCAAATAATGAAGTATTTGTGCTTTATTCTTTTATATCTTCAACGATTGTTTACAAGTAATTGTTAATGTATGAAATATTGAGTTCTTTTACATTATTGACTGTTAAACGATTTTTGACAGCACTTTTTGTTCTATTGTTGTTTTTGTTTGATGGTGTTTTTAACGCCACTTTCAGCAATTTTTCAGCTATATCGTGGCGTCCAGTTGTTATTGGGGGGGAGGAAGCCGGAGTACCCGGAGAAAACCCCCGACGTGCGGCAGGAAAACTGGCAATCCTTGTCAATTAAGATTAGAGTCGAGTACACCCTACCTGCAGTGAGCATCGAACCCGCAATCTCAGTATTGACAGACCACGTGATCAATAGTAGACGAACTACCTTGACCACTCGGCCACCAAGGCCCCTCTTTTTGTTCTAAATTATATTTTTGTGTTGGTGGTTTTTTGTGTTGTTACTTTTTTTAGGAATTTTTTTTATTTTGTTGTTTTTTTCTGTTGTTACTTTTTTGATTAAATGTTTGTATGATCAACATTAATGATTAGCAAATTTCCAATAAGGTATTTCGAATGAGAACTGTAGACAGTTACTGGAATGTTCGTACCAAAACGGTATAACTACGCAAGTATTCAATATTTTATATATGTTACATAAAATAAAATTTAGACTCGTTTAAATACACATTTCTATTTTTTTTTAAATTATTTTTCACATATCCTTAGAAAACGGATTTGTATCATGTTTTTGGAATTTAAATTGATTGATTGATATTTTTTTGTTCGAAGATGTATTCCACTTTCATCAAGTTTTCAATAATATCATGGCTTCTGGTTTGAGCAGGAAGCCAGAGTAATCGGTGAAAACCGAAGACCACCAATAGCGGAAAAATATCATTCTCAATTAAGTTGAAAGTAGACCTCACTCTGCTTATTTTGAGCTCGAAATCGCAATCCCAATTTTGACACACTTGTAATAAATAGTAGATAACTAACTACCTGAACCACTCGCACACGGATTATTTTAACAAGGGATCTCTATTTTCATTTAATTTTGTTGCTTTGCTTTAGATTAAAGGTAATCACATTCAATACATCTAACAAATGCATCGCGACATTACGTAAAACCTAGTAGCTTGTTTGTTATTGGTTTTACATTACTCCACTTGCTACTAATTTGTACTCTGCGAAGCATAATGTTAAATTGTGGTGACATTTCTAACTGCCGGACATTTACTTAAGTACTGTTATTTCTAAGAATCAGGCAAATGGTGATTTTCAAAAGGTGTCAGAACCAGAAATAATTCTTCTTTTCTCAGTCTTTATGTTGGAAAAAATGTATATAGAAAAGTGCTGTCGAGTTAATGTTTTTCTTTTACATATTTGTTCTCGAAAAACATACCACTATTACGTCACAAACCAGGAAACTAGTGAAAAAATGACATTTTTGGCAATTTTAGATATGTAAATAAGAACAACCAAGTAATCACTTAAACTTTAAAGCTATTTTATTAACAACAATCAACCATAATGATCACCTGCAAATGTAAGTTATGAATCATGGTCCTTCGTTACCATGGTAACAGACACCATTTTGAAACAATCAATTTTGAAAAAAGGCAATTTGTTAAATCCACAAATTTAAACATTTTTTGTCCAATAATATTTCTTTTCAACAAATATATTAAAATTCAAGAGAAATTGAATGAGCTAGTGCTAATATTAGTTAACAAATTTCATTTAAAAAAAGTTTTGGAATTTTAAGTTTTTTAGGCTAAAAATAACTTTGAAATCTTGAACTTTGACCTCAGAAAAGAAAACGAAATACATTTGTATTTTTAGCTGCATTTTTTGTTGCTTTTTTAAGAAGAGCTTTAATTTAATTTTGCAGTTACTTAGTATGCAGTTACAAATGTAACCAAAAGCACCTTTTGTTTAAAAAAAACCTTCGACTTTGAAGTTTGACTCCAAGTTTCTTATTAAAAACATTTCAGCAAGTCTATATATTAAAGTCTATGAATTCAATTAATTTTGATATAGACCTGCTATTCTTTTTATACAGTCTAACACTGGGGTAAGAAAGATTAAATCTGATTTTATCCAAGTTATTTTTTAATGTCGTATTAAGTACATGTAGCCCACAAACACAACAGGTCAAGGTCACAGCAGCCAAAAAACTTTTTTCTTTAAAGTGGTTTCGGCATGATAACTCAAAATGTTTTTAATTGATTTGAATGAAACTTTGGAATATTGTTATATATCACGTGGGCAAGAACCCTATGGATGTTGGAGGAATTCTGTCAAAGGTCAATGTCACAGCAGCCAAAAAAAATTTAGAATTTATTTTTAAAGTTGTTTAGGCATGATAACTCAAAAAGGTTTCATGTGATTTGAATGAAACTTTGGGATATTGTTACATATCAGGTGGGCAAAAACATTATTGATTTTGGAGGAATTTCAACAAAGGTCAAGGTCACGACAGCCCCAAAAACATTTGAATTTTGTTTTTAAGTGGTTATATTATGATTTGCTAATCGGCTTTTGCACCCTCGTGCTATTAGATTTTTTTAAACTTGGGATTTGGAAGACAATGTAACAATTGAAAAACGAGATTAAGACGAGCCACTCCCAGCACATTGTTTATGATGTGTCAAATTAATGTAAGCGTTTATAAAAATCCTTTGTTGGAGTATCTACAAGATGTTTGCTCCACCCTCGTGGCTTAATGAATTTTCAATCACTCTCTTAATAATTTTATTTATAAAATCTCATTTATCACACAGTCTCTGACATTGTCATCATCAAGAGCCGTCATAACAGCCACCAAGTACTCATCACACTCTATTACAGATCTTCTCTGGTTTCCTTGTTGTGCAGTAAGTCTTGAAAAGTACGACATTATCTGCCCAGGAAGTAGCCATTCTTCAGGTTTAAAGACAGCATGCCCATTGTCATCTTTAAGATGTTTCATTATAGTTGCTACATCATTTGTTGGTCACTTCTCCCTCTTCAAAACAATTTCTAAGAAACTCTCTGGTGTTTTCAGTGAACCGAGTGTCCATTCTTTCTTTTTTCAATGCCCACCCCATGGTTAGATGGCGTGCCACTACTTCCTGACTACTGGTATCAGGACTTGTACCAGCTGCAGCAGTTACTCCAAATTGTGTTTCATTACAACAGTCTGCCCATTTTCTTCTAATCTGATCATATGTTGATGAAACTTTGTTGAAATGTCCATTCTGAAATAAAAAATTAAATAAAACAAAAATAAATCATTTGTCTGTATTACCATTTTCAATATAATTCCTACTGACAGTACTTTTAGTCCTTTTATTGCAATGAATTGGAGTGTTCTCCCCTAGCTATTTGACCTAATATAGGACGTATCGGGCGGTTACAAAAATCGATTCTGTGGGATAAAGCGTAATTATTTTTTCACAAATATTGGATTATTATCATAATATATGGTAATATCTATCATTTCTGATTTGTTTGCACCACAGATATGGTTGTTTTTACACTATTCCACGTTGTTTTTACACGTTCATGACTTTCGATGTACCGTTCATCCCACAAGTAAAACGGGACACGGAAAATATATAATAGTAAATACCGATATTATCATATCAACAAATAATTATTTATATAAAAATAATATAATAGACAAATAATTAATAAATGCATTAAAATTAATTAGGAAAAATTATTAAAACGTTTACAACGATGATTCATTATACACTACTAATTAATATCGATTGATTGATTGGATGTCTGATATACGTCCATCGAGCAGTATTTAAGCTATATTCTGGACGGGAACAAGTTAACAAACAATAAATCAACAGAAAATGGGGGTTGGATGGGTCAAAGGGAATACAGTTTTGACTGCCACTGGAAAAGTATGGAGTTTTTTGGTAGGGGCGGAAAATTTACCCTTTTGTAGCGGCTACAATGATCCTACTTATCGTGCAAGGAGCGAGGCACTCACGTTACCCACTACGGTCTGCCGTCAGGCTTTCCGTATTATGACCTGACAACCCCCCAACGAGAGGGTCTCCCATATCCGCCAAACGGGGCGCGCTGGGCTGCTCTGTGGGTCGAGCACTGGGAACCCTCCCAGTATGGTCCCAGAATTAATATCAAAGGTTGTCAATTGCAACAATATATGGTCGAGCTATTCAGAAGACACAATGACAGCTGTACATGTATGTCTAACAAATGTTTAAAGTCTTTTTTAATTAAGGGTTTATTGTTGTCTTTTTAATACTAGTATGTACTTGCAATTGACTATGTAGACTTTGTTGTTAAGATTTTTTGCAGACATGTTCCCCACAACTAGACATACATTTTTAACTATTTAGAAATAATAAATCTATTAATTTGACAAAATTAGAGGACCATAATCTGTTGGGGTCATTTTATTTGAACAGCTTATATATTAATTTTTTTTTTCTCAAATATCCTATTGAAAATGTTAAGATATATGAAATTTGTTCCCAGGAATATCACAAAATTACCTCAGTACTTTTTAAAGAATGTATTTCCTTCTTTTATTTCTTTTAACCTGGAGTGTCAGGAGTGCAACAAAATCAGACTAAACATAGTACTTTTTGTGGAACCTACAATTTTTAAATGATTTAACTTTATCATGAAGTTTTTTTCTCAATGGATGACTAATAATTTTCTTGTCATATGCAAAAATACATACTACTTTTGACTTAATAAAAATTTTAAGAGATAGATAACAAAAGAATTTAAAAAAATTCTTGGAAAAAAATTTTTTTTGATAAAGTACAATTGCATATTGTTCAAAATCTTAAACAGGAAGTCATTAGTATTTGTTACATTGTTTAAGAAAACAGCAACAAGTTATATGAAACATAACATTGTTAAAATGAAGTAAAATGTATAAATGTTAAGAGTGTTTTATTTTTCAAAATGTCTTCAATAAATTATTATAAAAACTTTACCTTTTCGTTAATTTCTTTTTTGATTTATTAACTTCAACGTATGCACAATTGGAAATTATGAACAAAAACTGGATATGCTCATGTTTAAATTTGACATTTTTTCAGATTTTGGGGTCATATTTTTTTAACAGCCCTAATATTCTGTCCACATCTCCCATTTTACAGGCATCATATGTATCACTTAGCAGACATGCACATTTCATTAACTATGCTCTGTACAATGCAATTTTATATTGGATTTTGAGCTAACTGGTTCATCAATGTCTAGATCCTCCCATGATTCTTCATGAGTTGTATGTTTAATTCACCAGTTGTCTTTTATTTTTTTATGCAAACTTCACAAATATATTTGTTTTTTTTCAGATTGTCAAACATTCTTTTTTTATATGTTTGGTCATCAAGGGCTGATGTTCTCTATGAAATCATGGATACCTCTGTAAAATAAAAGAATGCATTTCTAAGTACAGAATACTTCATCTGAGGAGGATGGTACTTTCCTTTAATTTGATGACACAACAATGTTCACTCTACTTCAATCCCTTTTGTTGTGAATGAAGTGCACTTATTTTAACTGCCTTTGCCTTTTCAATGGGTTACTTTTCGATAGTAATTTGTAGTAGACACTGCATGCAAACTACCTGGTACCAGTGTAGAGACAAGCCAGTTTTGTCCACATCCAGAATTTAATCAATAATACATCAAGTTAAGTCACATGTTGTGAAGTTGATAACACTAGTGCCCAACCACCCCACCCCCCCCCTTTTTCTGAAATATTTATCAAATGTTAAATGCCTAAAGGAATGTATCCATATGGCCAATGATGTTTTTTTAAATAACCTTAACTTTATCTGGAAAAAACAAATTCACACAAATTCTTTTCCTTTTCAATACATTTTTAGAATCCATAGCAGATATGTAGTAACTGATGTGACGCTATTTGTCTTTCTTGGAATTATAGTTATTGATATCTTCGTTTTTCTAGGTGTTGGCGAGTGCAATATTTTGTCAATTGCAGTTCTCGTCGGGGTCGTTACTTCTGGGCTAATTGCTGCGTCTGGTTGACATTTTCATCGGACATTTCAGTAGGCGCAACAAGAGAAACGCTGTCGGAGCGTACACGTTGTTGACTTGTGAATTTTTATCAATGCAAACTTATCAGTTCATATTTCTCCTTTTTAGTATGCTTCTTCTATGTATCATATTCGATCTTCGAAAGTATGTTACAAAAACCGCAAACATACGTCATAGAAATCCCATCAACACTGGGTATGTAAGCCAGAATTTCATATAACTTATTAAATGACAAAAATCGTACGACTGTCCTTCTTAGGTAGAATTTTTTATGTATCATTTATACACAATCGATCGTCGCCATGATTTGTTTATTTTCTTAATCGTACACGTGTTTTTTGTTAAACACACTCTGATTGGTGCAGATGTTGGTCTCTGCATCCAATCAAAACCGTTCCTGTGTGACACCGAAATA
Source organism: Limnoperna fortunei (assembly GCA_944474755.1). Taxonomy (NCBI): domain Eukaryota; kingdom Metazoa; phylum Mollusca; class Bivalvia; order Mytilida; family Modiolidae; genus Limnoperna; species Limnoperna fortunei. The sequence continues at coordinate 63,664,388 of OX104120.1, forward strand.
CCGTCTAGATCTGCCAAGGGTGAAGATAAGAGTATCGGATCGTAACCCTTGGCTAGCGAAGATGATGTGTATCTAACATTGTTATCATGTGATGCTGCAATACATTAGTCACAAGTTTAAGAAATAAGTGTTGATAGAGTGGAATCTTGTTAAATGATAGATACATTACATAAAAGAACTGCGAATTTCCAATGCCTTCAAAACTGTTGAATTTCAGTAAAAATATATTTTTTTTAATGTTATAAGGTAAAAGGGTGTCTCTTTTACAACATATTCCAACTCTCAGAAACGTCACACCATGACAGTTAAATGCTACGGAAATAAATACAATTTTGTGATAGTGTCAGGGATCCCCAATTAGATGAGTTACGATTTCGTATAGTTACTTTAATCAATTCATTTAAGGGGCCTCGGTGGCCGAGTGGTTTAGGTAGTGATTGTGAAGAACAGCCCCGACATGGAAGTGTAAAATCTCCTGAAATTTCTGTTGTTTGCAACAGAATTATGTGTTGCTATTTCGTAAAAAGGAATTTATAATGAACCTTTGACTTTCGTCTTTCGTTTTAATAACTGTTATTGTTATTATTGAACGCGTATCCCCCTACACCTACGATTGTTTTCGTTTGGTGAAAGGGGGTGTTCCGGTCTGTTCGTTTGGAAAGGGTGAAACTTGTTTGTTTCTTAATAATACCGGAATATTTTGTCATTTATAGACACTATGTCAGTGCGTGAGATGGCTGCGTCTGAAAAATTTCCTAGTATGGATGCTAAATCTGGACATCCTATAGATTTAGAAAGGAGAATACTCTTTTCATTGAAGTTGGATCGAATACAGCTATTAAAGCTGTTGATGTTATAACAACCATTTCCGAAATGTATGGTGAAGGTGCTTTGTTAGCATGTGTACCGAAAGGTGCTGATTCGTATGAAGTTACACTTGAGGGGCGTGCACCCTGACAGAGGCTTCTAGATGGAATTGAGATAAATGGTAAATCATTTGAATGTAGAGAGCTAGTACAACAAAATACGAAAGCTTATAACGGATATGGAAATTGTAAGTAGGTTAAAGGAATTTGGAGTAGAAGTAGTATCGCCCATTAGAAGACAGAAGTATAATAAATGTGTGCGATGAAACAAGGATATGCAAAGTAAAGTTTTCGGAAAATACCATGTCTTTGCCGTACACAATGAACCACAAGGAACCATTGGTTTTTTGGGAACACTTGAAATATCATATTAAAAAGTGTTCAATAGTTTATGTTAAAGACACGTAAATGCGTTCAAATGATGAGTATTACAAATTACAAACCCAAATAGATAAAATATCTGTATTAGCTGCTGAAGGTAAATATTATGATATAAATAAATATGAAGAATTAAGAAGGGCATTACAAGCTTTAGATGATGATAAATGCAAAGATGCAATACTGCAATCAAAAGCTCTCTGGGCATTAGAAAGTGATAGAAATACTATTTTTTAACTTTAGAAAAACATAGACAAGAGTCAAACAGTATTAAGGAGCTTGTAAATAATCAAGGTGTTATTTTAAAGGATACCGATAGTATTCTTACTGAGGTTGAAGAATTTTACAAATGTTTGTATACTTCTGATGATGTTGATGATGAAGCTATTAATAATATTTTACAATATGTAGATAAGAGAGTATCTGATGAAGATAAAAACCTGTGTGATGAAACTATCACAGTAGATGATATTAAACAATCCGTGTTTAGCATGGCAACGTCCAAAACTCAAGGGGGTGATGGACTGACAGCTGAATTCTATTGCACGTTTTTTGATGAACTTGTTGATATCTTGTTAAAGGTTTATAGCAATATTTATGATGAAGGGATTTTAGTCCGTTCTATAAGGCATGGTATCATAACTCTTATTTATAAGGGAAAAGAAGATACAAATAACTTGAAGAATTTTAGACCTTTGAGTCGTTTTAGCACAGATTATAAAATATTATCAAAAATAATATCTAAAAGATTAAAACAGGTTTTGCCGAATATAATATCTCCTTTCCAGTCGTGCAGTATTATGGGTAGAGATATTGCAGATACGACTTCAAGTGTACGTGATGTTTTAGATCTCGTGGAACTTGAAGGCTTAAACGGCTTTATTTTAAATGCAGACCAAGAAAAAGCCTTTGATAGAGTCAGTCACTGTTTTTATTACGAGTTTTGGATCACTTTGGCTTTGGACCAAATTTCAAAAACTGAATACACATTTTTATCACAATATATTCAGTTCCGTTAAAGTGAATGGTCATTTAACTCATTATTTCAGTGTTTAAAGATCTGTTAGACAGGGTTGTCCTATTTCACCTCTTTTATATGTGTTGATAGTAGAACCATTCGGACAAGCATTGTAAAAGGATAATAACATTGATGGTATTTCTATCCCTGTATCAAAGGTGTTTCAGCATGCTGATGATACTAATGTCACTGTTCTAAACATCCAATCGAATACAGAATCTATGAAAGTTTTTGAACTTTATAGTTAAGCATCTGGGGCAAAAATTAATAGAGAAAAAAACAGAAATAATGTGTGTTGATATATTAAATCAACCATTATTTTGTAATCCCAACTTATTAAATGAAGGTAAACAACTTCTTTGCTACTATTTTATAGAGGTTGAAGTAGTAAAAATTAAAGATTTAATTATGAAGTAAATCCTGGTTTTTTAAAGCCACAGGCAATGGTTGAAATGGTTCAGGAAATTATTCCTGACATAACTGCTGATGATAGTAAGGAAACCTTTCAGATGATTAAAAATTGTATAACAAATAATTAGATGTTGGAGTTAGTTAGTGGTTTAAATAATTATACAAAAGTGAGCATATACAAACCAAAAATCAGTATTTCAAATTATACTATTCCAAGAGATTGTAACCATATTCTACCTAAAGATATACTTATATGTAGTACTAAAGATTTCTATAATGTTTTAGTTAATAAAGTGTTTCAAAAACCAACTTCAAAACAATTTTGGATTAAAAAATTTGGTAATGTACATTTTGCAAAGTCTTACAAGTTATCAAGGTTACAGGTTTTGTCTCCTCATAGCATTGAATTGAATTACAAAATACCTACAAATATTATTTATAGTAATGAGAAATTGTTCTTGTGTAGAAAAGTAGATAGTGACATCTGTCAAATTTGTAAGAAGCATAGAGAAGATTTATTTCATATGTTTTTACATTGAGGTGAACTACAAGGATTTCACAGTTTTGTAATTGATATTTTATTTGATGTTTTTCAAAATGCAAACATTGTTAATAGTCTCAGTTATGAACAACTCATTTCAATAGGATACCTTCAAAAAGATGATAATGTAAACCATTTGTATGTAAATATTTTACTCAGTTTTGTAAGACTCGGCATCTTTAAAAGAAGACAATATTTCAGTATTTATGGGAAAGTGTTAGATGTTAAAATGTTGTGTATTTCATTGTTTAAGTCTCATTTAAAATATGCCAAACAATTTTATTGTTATTTAAAAAAAATACAAATCTGTATCTCAAATATTTTGTTAATAATAATAGAGCAATTGCTGAAGTTAATGGAGAGATTGTTTTCCATCTGCATTAAATGCATTATTGTCTTACTACTAATGTGTAATTATCTGTGATACTGTTTATATTTCTTTGAATGTATATATGTTTGATCATTATAATAGAGATAAAAAAGGTAGTTAGTCTATTATTGATCACGTGGTCTGTCAACACTGAGATTGTGGGTTCTATACTTTATATATATGAGCACGTGAGCGTTTGGTCATGCTCTTACAGAAATCATTTGACGAATATAGTTTTACAGAAATGACAAATGTGGATGACAGATAAATTTTTGTATAACAAAAATGAAATATACAATGAACTGCCTTCCATATATTTTTCCAAAAACCCAAGAACTGCAAAGTCAAAATTGTTACCTGATTGGTACGAAATAAAGAAACTGTACAAGGAACCCCTCCAACAACAATTTTTAAAACTCAACATTGTTTAAAATACAACCAAAAATAAATCTTGCTTACTTGTTGGGAAACGTACAATATACAACACAATCGTTACCAACTGCATTGTTTCGGTACAATATTATGACGTATTTTGGAGATTTGTATCCGCATTTCTACAGATGAAAAATTAAAAGTGTCCTATAATGGGACAATTGAGGCTGTATATAGATCTCAAAACCATATGTGAAGTGAATCCAGAAAAATTCCCAGTAGACTGCCAAGAATGTAAGGTAGTGTTTGGAATTCAAAAAATAAGCACACGGCAAACAGTTGTTTGGGATCCCATGGATCCGTTCAAAGGCATTGATCTTGTTAAAGACAAGCATCCCATATCAAAAACAGAAACAGAGACGACATTTCTCGGTCCAAATTCAATTTTGAAAATGTGACATACGACACATTATTTATACACTCTAGTCTTTCCGGCTTCCTTCTTGTCCATTTTGTCCATTCTTATGTTCTTTATTCTAATAGAAGAAAGCGAACGTATTAGTTTTGAAGTGACAATTTTTCTGTCATTTATGGTTCTAATGTTCCAAGGCAGTGATCTTTTACCTGCAAACTCAAAAATCATATCGGCTATTGGTAGGTATATTTAGGTGATTACATAAATAAAGGAATCATTTCTGTATAAAAAAGAAAAACGCAAATACGCTAATAATAAATTACTAATTTCTGTAACAGAATACGATATGTATTAGTCCATTAGCTGTGACTTTATGAATGATTTATTATCTAATGGCAAGATTTGAGCTGTAGCTATGCTGGAGATTAATATAAATATAAACTGTACAAAATTAACACGCAAATACGCTAATAATAAATTACAAATTTCTGCAACAGAATGCTATATGTATTAGTCCATTTAGTTGTGACTTAGTGAATGATTTATTATCTAATGGCAAGATTTGAGCTGTAGCTATGCTTGAGACTCATGTAGATATAAGTTGTACAAAATTAACACGCATTCCATTATAATTTGTAACAGTAAAAATTGCTGTAGGAATAAAAAGGCAACTAGGTCTTTGATTAGGGAACACAATCCATAAATATTTCATACCACCTTATTTTTGTCTGGTAAAACATCTACTTTTGGTGCTTCAGAAAAAAAAACCTTTGATGAGCCTAAAAGAACATCTGTACATCTTTTATATATTTTTTGGTACGTGTAATTGTAAAAACATGTCTGTCTGTATAGAAGAATATTTCTTGTTGCTGATCTGCAGCGATCTTGTGACCATTTTGAACTCTGTTGTAATTCAAAGAAACTCAACATTATCCAGAGAAAAACGCAATTCTATTTCACCTGCGGGATTTGAAAATAAAGAGAGTGTTGGAAAACTTAATTTCGTTGACCAAGACTGGAATCGCTCAGCTAAAAGAATCATAGCACCAAATAACAAACAATAAAGACATTAAAGGAAAACTACGCGATAAATGAAAATTTGATATGTTATTCTTCAAATAAAAAGAAATATTATTGCCTTTTGATGTTTTATTGTATTCTTTACCGTTACGCTTCTAGAGTGGATTAAAGGTGGTAAAATTTTGTGTATGGGGGCTGCCATATTGACAGTATTTTATCACGTGACTGCGTTTGTGACGTGATAAATGTAATTATCCAGTAAATATGATAAATATACAGTTTAAAAATATGTTTTTCTGCCTTTGCTCTTTGAAGAGTATTAAAACTGTGGCGATGACTTCTAATCAGCTGACAACATAAGATTAACAAATACGTCTTAATGTTTTAATGATCTTTGTATTAATAAAAGTATATTTAGACACACATTTTAACCTGTCTTTATGTAGATAATTACCTATTAAATAATAAGTGTAATAAAAAATATATTTGTATATTTATTTTTTTTAACATAATAAAAGTTCCGTAGACAATTTTGCACGTTTTGAAACGGCAGTTGTATCTGGACGTGAAAATGTTACCGGTAAATCCTTACTCGTTTTTGAAGGGTAATTAACAGAATTAACAGGTGAAGAAACAGGATGTTTATTGTAATTACTAGATCATTTGACGCCGGCTTTGAAGTCTGAATATTGGGACATTTTCAAAAGCTAATCAGAGTGAAGACTAATCATGTACTTCGAAATTAGAACGTCACACCTCCTCCTGCTAAGGCAGGTATGATTTGAATACACCGGAATGTCAGAACACAGGATGTATATAAGATTTCGAATACCTTTAGATGCCATGTCAGAAGAAACGTAAAACTGACACTTTGACTCTAAATATACATTTAAATACATTTACATTAACAACTGAATATAAATTTTGGAAACAATAAATGTTACCAGTATTAATAATAATAATAAATGTACTAAACGTGAAGTGTAATTTTGATGCGCGAAAACATGGTATTTAACAATAATTCATTCAATGAACGTTTTTTTCTAAATTTGTCAACGTCGCAAAGATTTTATACAAAAAAGTTTTGTTCAATAAGTTGCATAATCATAATATTTGAAAAAATAAAACGAATAATTTTCAATTTAATTAATATTTATGGGCAAAATTCAAACGAATATTCGATGAAAAATGAGGTCACCATACCATTAAACTATCCTCCATTTAATCTGGAAAATAATCTTCGCATGATGTTGTTTGTGCTGTGGGCATAGTCTTAAGTAGAAGTCTAGAAACTCGTTAACTATTTGTTACTGAAATCGGAGTTTTTATGGGGTTTTTTGCTTCGATCAGGAATACGAAACGTAATCTTGAAACCACCTTGTCTTATAGTACAACCTTCTGTTATTGACCATTTCGCGTTATTATCATACGGTGACTTTAAGGTACTTTGATGTCCAGGGATCTCTAGTATCGCCATCTATTGACGAGATAGTGACAAGATGGCGGACCTCAATAAATGCATTTTTCACACGATAAATTCAATTTAGAAACTTAACCATTGAAAAGATAATAAAACATCAAGAGGCAAAAGTCTTTCTTTTTACTTGAAGAATAACATCATATCAAATTTTCATTTTTTCGCGAAGTTTCCCTTTATAATCAATCCAAGAGACCACTTGTAGCATTGAAAATCGATTTGCAATTTTTATAAAGAGCATGTCAAATTATGACATCATTGAGAAGCTTTGATTGGCTAAGATTTCTTGCATGTTTAATTTTGTTAATATATGCACATAGTGTTACACAGACAAATACTGGTTATAATCTATTTGCATAACGTTTGAATGAATTTCAAGACCGCAAATTTATTTCCAAAATAGTCCGAAATACTAGAGGAAAAGAACATGTATCTAATTCTGTTTACAGATTTCTTAGATAATTTTGTGTCCAGATTTTAAATTTTTTAAAATGCCTTTCTCGTAAGTGTTACAATGTTTTTGTTTATTGAAATTAATGTGAAACTTGTGTGTACACATTGAGAAACAGACAAGCCTAAAAGAAAATCGTTTATGTACAATGTGTTATATGATTGAATATGACAACCATTAGCAATCAAACAATAAGAAATGAATATTTAGAGAATATAATAAAGCAAAACTCAACGATAATGTCTGATAACTTGGATAATATAACAAACAAATAACATGTACTTTGTATCCATACACATAACGACAAGTTGGACATGTCAACACACACTGAACAGACATTACTTGAAACTTGAGTTGTATTGTTTGCAATTAACTAAAACTTAGACCAAACATGCATAATAAGAGAAACGTATAATGATAACCACTGTCAATTAACAGCGCAACTATGTCAGACAAAATCAATAAAGGGGAAATAATATATGGCAGACTGATACTTCGGTCACATAACATAACTGTCCCTTGGTTTTTGGCTCTTGTTGTTCGGTCGGTTTTCTTTGCTACTTTCTTATTAAAATAATTGTTTTATCCACTTATGAAACTGCCATAAATAATACTTTGCAAAACATTAAAAAGGTCAAAAATCTGTCAACGGTAAAAAAAAAGAAATATAAAGGGAAAAAACAACACAACGCATTGCACTCACTTAAAAGTTATCCTGACATGATACACACTTGACTAAAGGAAGGTAATACATTAAAATTAAAAGCGATCCATTTCTTTAACAAAAGTCGACTACTTGTTGGGTCTTTGAGACTAATAGTGTACCAACAGTGACAATTATTAAACATCAAAAATGATATTACAAATTACACGCCAAAGTTCTTTACAGACGATGCTTAAGCTGTCTACGCTGAGTGGTACAATTATGGAAAGTAAGCTATAGTTAACCATAGAGACAGACTGTCCACTTAACATTAGACGTCTATATCGATAAAATACTGACAAAATAAATAACGTTAAGATAAGCCTGAATCATTCAGTAGTGTGTAAAGGGAATAAAGTGTAAAAATGACAAAAATATACAGAATGTGATTATTCTGATTTATCCTTTTGATTAAGGTATCCGACCCATAATTGACCACGTGATCATATTGGGTCTCCTGGATGACCATTGGTTTTTCAACGGAGCAGACCTTGGTAATGTTCGGCAAACATCGGAACTACTACTTGAGTAACTAACTTTGTTTGCTCATAACTGTTAACATTGACTCAAAGTAAAACACTAAATTTGATTTGTATCATTAATTAGCAATATATTGATCTGATTAAGCTGTATTTCTTAGTTGAAAAATAAAATTAAACGGCGACTTCAATTATGCGTCGGATACCTTAATTTATAAATGGAAAATATTGTTTGATACTAATGTCACATCTTCTGTAGTCAAGGCATTGTTTTAAAATATAATAAAAATAAACTATTTGTATTGTATCATGCAAATAAAACTTCCCATGTTTTTAATCGTAAAAACATGGATGACCTCATGTGACCTTTTGAATTTTAACGGTGTAAGAATAGGTCATGTTACAAACACAAGTTATATCATATAATATTGGTTTCTATATTTGAAATGAATGAGCCAATCAGATTTCAGCTTACAAAGCAAATTAAATTTTACCTTTTATATCCGCTGTCTATTTAACCAAAGCGAACTTTCCAGCTTTGAAGATGCTTTATGGACTAAGTCGAAAAGTAAACAAATTTAAATGACTGTTAATGGCTTTTTATTGACAAAATATTGATTGGGCATATAAAGGAGATAAAAATGCATTTAATTTGTTGTGTGTAGCAAAGATGATATTTACGAATGGTTTCACTCATGATCTATTCATCTACTAATTGAAAAAATAAAACCATGTTTTCAGTATAGAGCGATATATAATATTAAAAACAAACACTGCTGATTACTTTATTATATATCTAAAAATATATAAGCACAATGGTGTGACACGTGAAAACGACCAGTTACGAAACAATAAAAAAATACTATATATTATCACTCCTGTAATGTCAGGCGCAGTAAATGAAATCTATTTCACAGAATGAAGAGTGTGAGCTTAAAATATCCATATTTTCAGTGTTTATTTACAAGTAAGCATTACTATGAAAAGTTTTTTTTTTAAATAATTGAGTTTTAATTATTTTTTCTTGTGCTTTCTACTATTTTGGAAATTAAATTGTCATTTTGGTATGTAAGCTTTCAGAATAATTTTTTATAGCTAAAAAAACAGTGAAGAAATTTTGTAAACGTTTTGCTTCTCATTAATATTTATAGTAGCGTTATTTAAAGACCGCTTATGGAAAATAATCCGTTTCTTTATCTTTTTATTTTAAGAATTACCACGTTAAAGTATGCTTTATTATCGCGGTTAATGTGATTTTGTATCCAGTTTTATTACCGTACAATAATTTCGCATAAACTTACGTGTTTTCGCAATATTTCTTTGTGCGACTTTGAAGAGATGCAATACTTAAACTTCCCTATAGAGATCACGATATTATTTTTACCAACTATTATTTTTTTCAAGTAACACTCTTTTATGAAAGTTAATTTTCCTATTTAGACGCATATTTTAGTACAAATGATATCACGTCACATGTATTGAAACGTTCGTATGGTATTTTGTAGTAACGTATTGTATCAACTATGAACTGGAACTGCAATCCGTGCTTTTCAATGAATCCAGATACAGTAATTTAGTTTTACCTCGTCAAAATACTAATGATGTCGTGGATATATCATTGCAATGGACGTTTATGAGACTTGGAGATCTGGTGAGTTCTTATTATTTTAGATTTTACGTTATTTAGTTGTAGTGTTGCATTACGGTTTGCTGGAGATTGACTGAAAATTCGAGAATTCACATTATTTTGCTATTATTTTTCCTACGATGATTTCAATAATTAAGTTATAATATAACCAAAAAATTAAATAACAGTCACAAAGTGAGAAACCCAAATCCAATAAAAACTATGGATTCATTCGGCTGTTCCGCATGAGTAAGACGTGCCTGCTTCTAATTAGAAAACAGAAGAGAGAGTGCCAGGAAAGGTAAAATCGAAAAAAGGCTACCTCTAATATCTCATTGTATGTTCGAGATTATCTAAAACATGATAGCAGCCAAAACATCAACAAAGGTATAGGAAACTCTTGTTAGGTTAGCATAAAAGTCGACAGCATCGCGTCCAGTTTAAACAATCATAATACCAATCAACTCTAGAAGTTTCAGACGAATGTATAGGTTGTAAATTTACCTTTAATTATTGATGAATTCTCAAAACAGAAGATAAGCTCATATTAAAATAGGATATAGTATTTAAAAGCCATATTGTTTCTATGTCATTTATTTTATATTTGTTCTTTTCTCTCTGAATTGTACTTAATTTTATATAGATGGCATAGCTTACTGAAGAATTGTGATTTCTTTTGTAGTCAGAAAAGGAATCCAAATTGTCACTGACGTCAGTGGTAAACTTGGTATGATAATAATTAAGAATAAGAATTTAGAAGATTCAATTTGATTAGACAAAGTTAAATATCAAAGAACTTTACGCTTTTAATTAGTGAAATACAATGATAAAGGGTTTATTAATATCGCACATACGATTCTTTTTATCTATGTGCCTTTTTATTTTGTGCATTATTGACGCTTAAAGTATACATGGAAAATTGCATGAATGTTGCAAATATTTACCAGGTCGGAATACATGTATGCAACACAATATGGTAACCAATTAATGTTACACATTTGCTCTTGTAATAATTTTAAACCTCAACTTGGAGAAAATTGGTTTCTTTCGTTCTATGAGTAAAATATTTCTCCTTGCCGTCATGACATTTTTACAAAACCCACAACAGATTTGCCTAAATTGATTTCATCAATCTTTGATTATGACGTCACATTGGGTGCTATTAAATCGCAGTATCAATGATAATTGGACAATTTTGGCTAAATATGACTGATTTTACATAATGATTGCACTATTTGATGCGCACAGCAATATTGTGTTTAGTTTGGGGTTTGATAAGCAGACATGTAATTTTGCATGAAAAAGTTAGAAGACCAAGGAAAACTAATACTATTAAACACAACAAATCAAGTAACTAAGTATTTGAAATTAGCATATTATATTATTTACACCATTTGAGTACTATACTGGTTGTTGATTATCTAAGCTAGTTTACGAATTTATGTGTTAAATGAAGGTGCTTGGTTCCGAACCGTGCAATCCTACATTAATGTTGCGTATCAAAATAGATGCTAAATTTGATTTCTTTTATTTAAACCAAATCTCAACGTTTCTCATTCACTTCACACGACCCGAGAACGTTTGACAATATCAACATATGTAATGTATGGACGATATTATATATTTATTTATTATTTCGTATCATTATTTACAGAAATGGAAGGATGAATATCTTATCTGGGATCCGGCATTATATGGAGGTCTTACGTCTTTCACAGCGACAGGAAATGAAATATGGACTCCAGATTTTCGTATTTACAACAAGTTAGTACTACGGAGTTCTTCTTTTAAGACCACTCATTCTCTAGTGAAAATGTGTTCTGATGAAAGAGTTTGTCTCTTGCGTTGGTGATACTAAGGTTAAGAATGTTTGCGATGTTGTTTCTGTTACGTTGCGGACCTTGTAAGAGAGTTACTGCATTTGTTTTTAATACATGATTATATATCGTTTGTTTGATTTGGTTGAACGCCACTTTCAGCTATTTTTTCAGAGACATCATACTAATTTTCATTAGGGTAGAAAGTACCAGGTGAAAACCCGGACATCAGCAGTCATTGTCAATAAGGGTTGGAGTAGATTGCACCCTGCCCTCAGTTAGGCTCGAACAAACAACATCAGTGTTGACAGGCACGTAATCAATAGAAAATAATTAGCTACTTTAACTCTAGGCCGAAGGAGCCCGTTTCAACAATTAAAAGTACCGTGTATTTTATGACGTTTCTTAAGCAGAAAAACAAAAGTATGTCTTCAGTAAGATGTAAGATATTTTAGTCTTTAAAAATAAAAAGGAAACCATGCCTATTGGGCATAAACTCACAAAGCAGTACTTTATATACGTTGTTCGAATAATCCAATAAAAATTCGTCAAATTCTATCAAGCGAAAAAAGTAGTCGCTATTTAAAATTAATGTTTAATAATGGTAAACATTTTAACCAATCTTCTGCGAAATGTAATTTTTTCCTTTGATGTCTGAATAGTGCTTTGGATTTCATTTGCAATTTTGTGTTGATTAATTATTAACATTCTTAATTTTGATATGTAATTTACTCTGTCATATCAAAGCAAAATCGTTTAAAAGCTAAAAATTAACACCAAAGACTCTAAATCAAAATATTCACTGAATATCAGATCTTTCAAATGTGAAATGTTCTGAATGACATACTTGTCATATTTTGATGACATTTTTTTCAACAGATTGATGGTTTTCTAATGAGTACTAACTTTTCTCCTCTCCTTGGCAACCAGTTTGTACTTTTATTAGGTTTAATTACTAACAGGCTAAAAAGCCTACTGAAGAAGAAAGAAAAGACAATGGTCCAGATATTCTGCTAAATTGATGATGTCTTGTCCCAGAATAATGCTGAATTCTGTAACTTGAATTTAATCTACCTTAGCGAGCTTCAAATTTAAGACACCGCAAATACATTTAAGTCGGTCTCTTACTTACACTTACCTCGAGAAATAGTCTCGAGAAACTACAAACTAAACTCTACGACTAACGTCAATTATCAACTTCCCGTTCATCGATTGCAATATTCAAGCAGCTACGGCGCATGGTGTGTATATTTCACAAACCTTATGCGATCAGTATAACGATTTTCTAGACAGTAACTGCTATTGACTTATCATCTTCCAAAACAAGAGTTGATGGTACCTAAGTTGATGTTATTACCTCAGTTTTATGGTCGTCGCCAAGACGTGATTAATCGTTTAGGGAAATTCATCTCTCAAATTTTTTTCCCCTCAATTATACAGATGAGTAGTACCATATACCACACATTTCACATTTAAATAACATAAGGTTGCTTCTCTTTTCTAACTTATACAAATTTTTGCTTGCAGATTAGATTCTTCATTTCTGCAGAATGGACTTGAAGTCGAAAAGTTAAAGGTCACGTATAATGGTACAATAGAGGCTGTTATATTCGGTGATCTGAGTACCATTTGTGATGTTAATCCTGAAAAATTCCCAGTCGACTGCCATGAATGCAGTTTAGTTTTGGGAATTCCACCCAGAAGCACGCGGCAGTATATTGTGTGGAATAAACTTGCGCCATATAAAAACTTTGATGAAATAAAAGATAAGCATCCCATATGGAAAATAGAAAAAGTTGAAACAGTTCCTCTCGGACCAAATTCAATCTTACGAATGTATATAAGACGCCTCCCTACACATTATATATACACTCTAGTCTTTCCGGCTTCCTCCTTGTCCATTTTGTCCATTCTTATGTTCTTCATTCCAATAGATGAGGGCGAACGTATTAGTTTTGGAGTTACAATTTTTCTGTCATTTATGGTTCTAATGTTGCAAGCCAGTGATCTTTTACCTGCAAATTCAAAAAACATATCGGCTATTGGTAGGTATACTTAAGTGACCACCACATTAAGTTGACAACAAAGCAATAATACCACGAAGGTAGATTAAACATTGCGTGCTTCCAAATCTTATAAAAACTTTCTGGCATACAAATATATCTTACTTGTTGTCTAGCTAAAATATTAAATATAAGATTTTGTTCTGTTAAATGCCAGGCTTTATCGACACCTTAGGAAGCTTCGAGATTTTATACTAGATAAATATACATTCACGTCTAAAAATTAACAAACAATATAATTGTATAATTCAATTACGCCAGTTCTAAAAGTAAAGACTACAATTTAACAGTATTGCATACTGTTTAATTTTTGATGATGCAGCACATTTTATCGTCTGCATTATTAAGTGTGTAATACCTAAACTTACTACGTAGACACATCTTGTAGCTTTAAGTAAAACCATTTTGTCTATATTTGCAGGAAAATATTTTTTGCTGCTGATATGTAGCGGTCTTGTAGCCATTGTTAACTCTGTTGTTATTAGTTACTTTCAACGGAACACCGCCTTATCCAACCATAAGAACAATTCCATATCCCCTGAGGACTCTGATAATAAAGAGATTGTAGAAAAAATTGATGGCGATTTCTTGGACAAAGACAAGAAAATGTCAGATAAAAGACCCTTATCAACAAATACTGACGAATTTAGGCATTTATCAAAAAGACCATTTTTAGCATTGAAACTTGATTCTATATTCGTACAAAAAACACGGAAATGGATTTCGCCATTACGAATCTTTGACTGGGCGAGTTTCCTTGCGTGTTTTGTTTTGTGTGTATATGCACACATAGAGTTAGCTATTGTTACACAAGAGAACACATGCTCAAATATTTAGATGATCTCAAAGACCGCAAAGAATACAAGATTAAACTGTACTTATAAATTCAATTAACTCAATGAAATTGTCTTCAGAATTTAAAATATAATCCTTGTACATTGATTTAGTATTTGTATTTAATCTAGATTTTTAAATGGCTATTTTAGTTGTTTTTAAAACAAGTATGTTGTTTACAAAATAAACATGAAATGTACTAAACAGACAAAATCCAACAAAAATTTCTGTAATAACAGTTATGCAAAAAGCGTGTTCTAACAAAAAAGTTAATCTTTGGATTAGACCAAAACATCCAAATAACAGTTTTAAACGGGTCATATGTGGTTTTTCGGGTGAAATGAAACACTTTGTACGACACAAATTCTAGTTATGACAGTGGCTAAAATCTTTTATTCAGAAAAAATGAAATTAAGAAAATGATACAGAAAGATATTGTTCATTGACCAAAGAAACTATAACAACGAATATTTTGGATGACATTTAAATTTGTCCAATCTAAAGAGTCCACAATTTTGTGTCCAACATAACGTAAACCAAAGTCAATTGATTAGAACTACAACTACAAATATTGATGGACTCGGCAGATCATTCTGCTAGCAAATGGGCAAAACAAGAAGACGCAGAGGTTGAATCCTTGTTGGAACAAATTACCGGTGTGAGGTCTTTGATTTAAATTAGAATAATTAATTTACGACGAAAGATTAGTACCAAATCATCGCCAGTCTTCACAAATCATGATGTAACTAAAACCATGTCCGACATTCATGACAAATATGTAATTGTCCCTTCAGATAAGGTCCTTAAAAGCATCACTCAAATATGCAATCAACACAATACAGATTGTTTGATACAGAATTAGGCACACAAGGTAATCCTACTTTCACACCCACCTCCCTTTTGATAGTTCTTGAAAATCCAAAATCGGTTTTGGCTTCATTTTGTTTCTCTATTCAAAATGAAAACTCTCCATCCTTGTACTTGATACCCAAAATTATCAAATTATTACAAACATCTGACAGGTGTTCAACCAAATCTCTTTCTAAACTCCTGATAACAACTTTTGCAACAATAAAAACAGACCTGCAAACATTCTGTATCTGTTGTTTCCGGAGTACCAAAATAAGGTTATTTTTAGGTATTATAATGATTAAAAGATGTAGTTGACAAATATCTAAAGCGGTCGCTACTGTTGAGGAAGAATCTATTCAAACAGGGATTTGTTACACCTAGATTCTCCATTTAAGTTCCATGACCGTCAACACTATTCAGTTGATCGTTATGGAAACTGAATCTCCCAAATACGATCACACATTTTGTTGACCTATAGGTAGGTTTTCTTATTCCACGGAATTATTTTTTACGGACAATTCTATTAGTAAGTCGATGACTATTTACTCGTCCGAAGCACCTGAGTGCCTTTTATTAGATTATGGTTAGCCATGTTATGATTTTCCGATTATGTTGTTCGTTTTGGTTCTTTCTTTGTGTCGTGTGCCTGGAGTGTGTCAGTTCTGTGTCACTGTTCTATGGATTTTGATTTCTGTTGACGGTTCTGTTTATAGGGCTGGTAAAATCGAATATTTGTGTACCAACAGCGGCAGCGGTTCATTGGAAATAATAAAGCATAAAAGATACTAAAGTACTATAAACTAATCAAAAGTACAAGTACCAAAATAGGAGCTGCTTACCGTGTGGTTACTGTTAATCTAACTTCTTTCTTGCAAAATGTTTGTCATGAATCTTGCTAATACGATTAAAGTTTTGACTTACTGGCCCCTTTTTCTTTGTCGCCACGTGGAGGATCTAACGTAACCCCGTTTAGGTCACATTATGAGAACCATTGTTTATACATAAAGTGTAATGCAAATGAACCAAACAATTTAATGACCGCTCTATAATGGTATTTATTTCAAAGACGTGGTAACAAGTAAAAGATTTGTACTAACATTTTCTATTGAGATGATCAATCATCAGAAACCTAGTTGATTGATAAGCTGAATTTAAACGATATTATATAAAGTTAATTTATTATTATTTGATTATTTAGGAAGTGTATGTAGCCAGAGGTAGCTGCTACATGTATTTATAGGCAAAACAGATAATATTTTTCAATTTAGAAGTTTGGCAACTGCACAATTTGTAATCTCATACTATAGGGACGATAAGCTAGAGCGAACAGTACAGGCATCAAAACCTGACAGTGGACAACTATAAACATTGATTTTGTTACAAAATATGTGTGTATAATGCACTGCCAACATAATGGAACCAACAAAAAGTATCAATGTAAGCACCTACTCTGGAAACTTTAGAAATTAATATGTCTTTAATCAACATGGACGACACCAGATAAACAATCTGTTTCTAGATACTATAGGAGCTAAACTATTGTAATTAAAAGGAATGGAATTAAAATGGCAAAAAGTCTATTTTAGAAAAAAAAACTCCAAAGTAGTTTGATTTGTGGGGTCTATTTTTATTTTGGTAAAAGTGCTACGCCTTATTTTTATGCAAGGATGTACTTGTGAAATCATCATAACTAAATTATTTGCCTTGACCATCCTTTTATTTTCTTGTTTTCATAAAATAAAATTGACAACATTGGTGATTTACATAACTCTCAATTAATCAACCCGCAATAATTACACATAATTTATTGTCATACTTTCGTACAAATACTATCACAGAATCTAACAAAGCTATATTTTCATAATGGATTTTCAAGTGGTCTTTGGAGCTGCTCATACTTAAGGTAAGTCAGGCCCGAAATATTTTTTTAACAGATTTGTTATTACAATATGTCCGTCAATTTACAAATTTTAAAAAGGTCACTTATTCAGTAGTTAATGGACGTTTTAAAGCTATGAAAACAATTTTAAATCACTGATAATTACTTTATATTGACCAAACAGTTGATCACGAAAATAAAGGAGATGAAAATACGCATGGTATGACAGGTTGAAATGTCAGTTACGAAATGAGAAAAAGGACTATTAAACATGTTAAATGTAGCAATATCACGTTAGGCATTACTATCCAAAGCTGCAGAATACTGAACAATAAAGTATGTTTGCTTAACAGTGGCATATCTTCATTATTTATATACATGAAAATCTTCCATAATATGGAAGCCCGTACGTGCCACGGAAAAAATCATTCATATCTTGTGCGCATGAGCTTCAAACTTGCGTGCAAGAGTTACTAACTTGAGCGTACGAGTTTCAAATCTTGAGCGCACGAGTTTCAAATCAAGTGCGAACGAGTAAATACATTTTGCGCATGTCAATTACCAAGGGTCAGCAAGGTAGATAAGCTACAAGTTCTGTCAACAATTTGACTACCCACTTTATACAAAGGAAACTAGAATCTTATATACCAAACCTATATACCAAATATTGTTATCCTACTATGCATGGTTAATCTAAAAAACTTTAATGTAATCACTGGACCGTGAAATTGAGGTCAAGGTCAGGTGACACCTACCAGACAGTCATGTACTATTCACCAGCAACCTATATACCAAATATTGTCAACCTACCATGCATGGCTACAGAGGAACTGTGCTGATCCAAAAACTTTAACGCAGTCAATGGACCTTGAAATTGTGGTCAAGATCAGGTGACGGGGACTTACTGGCAAGTACTCATCATAAGCTACCATTGGACCATATTTGATAGACCTAGGGGTTAAGTTTACAAAGATATAAAGCAAAATGTCAAGTGTTGACGCCACCATTGTGGATTCCCATATATATGTCTCGCCTTCAATAATTATTGTTGCAGACAAGGAAAAAATTGCAAAAAATGTCAATTTGTAGGATTAATGGCCAATAAATATTATAAGGGGTCATTGCACAACTTCTACTCAATGGAATGTTTTGTAGTTTTTTGCCTAATATGTAAAGTTGCTTCAAATTTTCATATCTGCTATACTTTCGGAACTATATGCCAAAAACTATAGTTTGACGCCAGTTCTGTTTTTAGCAACAGTGGCCATGTACCTCGGTTGGTAGCCATAATCTGTGCAATCTAATTAGAGTTTAAAAGCAATCCCTTCAGTGGTTTTAATGACCTCAAGTGATGGTAATAGTTCACATGACCCTTTGGGGTCAGGTGAGCTAAGAAAGTGATCCAGAGCTACATGTATGATGTATCATAAAGATATATTGAAAGAATTCAATCCAGTGGCTATCAAGGCCAATGACTAGGTTGAAAGAAATAAATCAAGGGTGAAATGAGAGACACTGCAAGATAAGTTATATATGCATAGTTTTGCAAGAGTTTATGTATACTGTAGTCTGGTTTATCTGGTATATCATGACGTCGAGGGTTTATTGGGGGAGGAAGCCGGAGTACCAGGTGAAAACTTCGGCAAGAAAACGAGCAATCCTTATCAATTAAGGTTGGAGTCAATCAAATCCTGCTCACAGTGAGGCTCTAAGGTGCAAACTAATTGTTGACTTGCTACCTTAACCACCGAGCTATCAAGGCTCCAGCATCAATTGTGTTTCAAACAATTTAATATAAATAATTAACTATATAAATTCCTGAACTCCTTTATATATAAACTATCTGCATCATCAAAGAATATATATTTACAGTGTATAAATGACATTTGAAAGTAAAGAAAACAATACAATTTTAAGCACTTGCAGAAGAGTTTCAACTAAAACAAACTGACCAGACAAACTATTAAATTACAAAAAAAGTTCAAAATTTTATGAATTAATTGATATATATACATATATGTAATTATATTCACTATTCTTGAAGATGTCTATGAACACAAACATAAATGTTTTGAAAACTGACATAGATTATTGATTAATTGTAATCATATTAGCTGTTAAATAATTTTTATAGATGTCTTAATCATACACCATCTTTGCACATTGTCATTAAATGTAAGAAACTAAAATAGCAATACATAGGCGTAGCACGCAAAAAATAGTGGTACGGTCGTTTAAGAGTTGACAACCCATTTACCATGAATGTTTAAATATAGATAGGGTTTTCAATGTGCTATTATTTGTCACTTACCAAATTGCACTGGAGATCGTAACGGTTGCTGTTTTATATTGAAAGTTATTTTTTTTTAAATTGATTTATGTTGAACGTTTCACAAATTAAAGAGTATAAGTAATGAAATTCTATCATTTTTTATTTCAATTTAAACAAAAAGGGTCCAGTTTTCCCTACCAGCAAGTTAATGTGTTACGGTTAGAACCGTACCAGCTATACCGCTTGCTACGCCTATGCAATAGCATGTTCACAACTTTTTCTAAAATTATTTCTATTAATGTTCTTAAAAAGAAAATTTTTTTTTTTACTTCTCATCCTTACATAGTTTTCATTCAAATTCACTGCGACATGAAAATTTAATCAGAAAAAAAATACATACATGTGACACATTGAATGTTGGAACAGGTAATAATTGTAAAACATAATACCTAGTCCAATCAGCTAACATAACTTTCTCGGAATGCACCCAATCATCTGTTCTTACCATAATTATAAAAGTGCCTCATATACTAAAGGACAAAACAAACTTTAGATAGAAGGACTACGTGTTTGGAAAAAAATTAGAGCATACAAGCAATAGTGATTCCATCCACAATATATTATAAGTTCCTCATTGCATGCACCTTGAACATTTAAAATTAAAATATGTGTCCTGTTAGTCTTCTCTGAGGTATATCTAAATGAAAATTCAATTTTAAAATAAATAGCTTAACATGTGTAAATAAACCTTTATAAGAATGAAACGTGTTCTTCTGATAAATATTTACATAGTCTGACAAAAAGAAACATTCTTCTAAAATTATCTGTTATGACCAGACACCGTTTTTCCTGTTTTATTTAAATTTGTTTAGTTTAAAAATTACTTTTCTTCACATTTTGGAAAATACTTTTAATCCTCATTATGCCTTAACAATATTTTGAAATACAGAAATAACATGGTTTTGGCCTAAATATTATTTGAAACTTTTTAGTTATTTTATGAAAGGAAGATTGTGCTGACAACTTATTTCTGAAGCTGAATAAGGTTTCTTTAAATAAAAAAATTTAAGATAATCAATTTGGAAGTTTATATTGTTTGTTTGTTTGAATGGTGTTTTAACGCCACTTTCAGCAATTTTTCAGCTATATCATGTTGTCCAGTTTTTATTTGGGGAGGAAGCCGAAGTACCCGGAGAAAACCTACGACCTGCGATAGGAAAACTGGAAAGCCCGTAATTTAAGTGGAAGTTTATATGTTTCCATCTTATTGTAGATGACTATTTTACTTATACCAATCACTATAGCGACACACAGATATGCAATCAAAAGAACTACACATAGAAAAAATGGTTATCTTATTCAAAATATCATTTTGGAGGAAAACTCCTCAAAAATATATACAAATGTTATCTGAGGCCAAAAAAGCCCATCAGGAAAAAGAAAAAAGGAAAACAACTGCACAACCCATATGTACAGTGTCACAATGTAATATCAGTAATACTGGACACTGCACATATTTTATTTTTCATCCTTTTATACTATTTGGTTATAGAACAGTAAAATCTTAACAAATCACTCCAATCCAGGAAATATTCCTGTTTATAAATATGATGGTTTGTTTCTCAAAAATTCTTTCATTATTTAATGCTTTTTCATAATGTAAACAACATGCCTAGTGTTGAATAATCACTATAGACAAAAATTCTACATAGTTCATCTGTGTTTAGTGTTTATAAATATGAGAAAGATTAAACTTTGCAGCATTTCCAGTGCTACTGGTTTTACAGGGTAAGTGTACATGATTGTTGTCATTGCACACAGTATTTTGAAGCACCTAAGATTCCTTACATCCTCTGTTAAATCAAATCTGAACCTCCACTCTGCAAATTGGACATGTGGCATTGCCCTGAAAAAAGGAAAAACATCGACAAATCAATTTCATTTACAAAAAATACAATCACAATTCAAAAATTTTGTGAAGAATCCCCCCAATAAACATTGTGACCAAGCCTTAATTTTGATTTGCCTAGTAGTTTCATTGAAAAAGATTTAAAACAAGTGTGGACTGTGAGCATGCTCACAAAGGGTTACCCCCCCCCCCATTTCGCTTTCAAGTCCAATTATCTCCCCTGAATAATATTCAACAGTAACACAAATCTTCATGCACATCTACATATGATGTACTTCCTTCATGTAAAGTTTTATCTAAATCTGTCAGGCAGTTTAGGAGGAGAAGTAGCTTCAAGAGATCTGGATAGACAGACAGACAGAGTGATTCCTATATACCCCCAAACAAGTTTGCGGGAGGTATAAACAGATGACAACTAATGCAATAGCTTACATGACCATTTTTAGATGAACTAATACATGTTATGGTACAGTGGATTTCACTTAATTACCTATCAGTTAATTGTATATTAAATTATAATGAATATTTCAAATTTCTGAACAGATTCTACGACATAATATGGTTTGGGTCTGTTTACACCATTCATAAACCACTTCGCGGTTTATTAGGCGTAAACAGACCCAAACCATATCTTATCGTATAATCTGTTCAGAAATTTGAAGTATTCATAATTATCCAGAAATTGACATTTTAATTTGCGACGTAATAACAGTGGCATGCACCACAATTACCAAAACAAGTTTTGACAACCTTGTTTTGTATTGTAACTGTTACAAGAATTAATCTATTAGAAAAGAGTCACCTGAATTGTTTTATGGATTAACACAGCTTTTAATTAGACCAATGAACAGTTTATATTTTCTGTTAAAAATAAGCCTTTCTGTTAATTGCATATTTTTCTCTGACAAATTAGTTATGCACTTAAGAGGAATTCACTGTATTTATTGTAGAAAATGACGAAAGTAGTGTTCTGCTATAGCTAATCTATTAATTGCCTTAGCATTTTTTTATTACTGTATGCTTTCGACTACAGATGGAGTTTTTTGTACTTTATATTGAGACATTCCACTAATCCTTTGGGCCTCTAAATATGGTAATTATCTTAATTTCCTATTCATGCATTCTGGTCACTGTGAATATTTACAAACAACGATTTTATACAACCAAATTTTCATCGAATTAATCTGATATACTTCATGGAATGAAAAAATTTTTTTTTCTTTCACAAGAATGGTTGTTTCACTGCAACAAACACTGCCATGTTTTTCGTGATACTAACCATAATCCATTTATCAATACATGGAGAATGAAACTCGTGGAAGCATGGCAGTATTCTAAGCTGATCCTTGTCTTCAAATTCACACATACACACCAGACACTCCTTGACTTCTTCACCGGGACAAATCTGGTACTTTCTTTCAGGTAACTTGGTTACCTGGTGTTTAGTTAAACCTCGCTGCTTAACCTCTCCCAACATTTCTGCTAAATTCAATAGTTCCTAAAAAAATAAACACCCAAATTAATTTTGAGGTCAACTATCTATTAATATCAAGAAATTTTAAAAAGCCTTTAGTGTGTTTAAACAAGGTTTCCACAAAGATATCCATTTCAATTTCAAGGACTAACCAAAGTCATTTTAATCATTTTCAAGGTCTTTTTGAATGGGGTGACATCGTCAGTTTCCATAACCAAAAAGAAATTACAAAAAACTATGACATATTTATATGACTTAAAGCACTTAAGTGATTTCACAAGTCCCATAAGATGTATTCTGATTTGAAGCTTAGTTGCAAATTATCTTACATATTTAAAAGTAACAATAAAACAGCAAAACTTTGTAATATAAATGGGCAAGGTAAACATGCAATCTGGATCAAGTAAGAATTTTCCCAATTTTTATGAAATTCCCAGACATTTTCCCTAACAAGAAAATAGAAAACATTTTTTCTCTGTCTTTCCCCCTTTTTTAAGGTAGTGGGGGAACTCCATTTCAAACACAGACAATAGCCCCTGTTAATATAATATGGGTATATCATAAACAAAATGTTTGTTTATATGGGTTTTCAATGCCACTTTTAGTAACTTTCAGCTGTATCATGGTTTCCAGTTTTTTATAGGAGGAAGCCATAGTACCTGGTAAAAACACTCGAGCTTCAGCAGTAAAACTGGCAATTCTGACAATTAAGGTTGGAGCTGATCATACTCTGCCCGCAGTAAGGCCCTGGAGCTGATCATACTCTGCCCGCAGTAAGGCCCTGGAGCTGATCATACTCTGCCCGCAGTAAGGCCCTGGAGCTGATCATACTCTGCCCGCAGTAAGGCCCTGGAGCTGATCATACTCTGCCCGCAGTAAGGCCCTGGAGCTGATCATACTCTGCCCGCAGTAAGGCCCTGGAGCTGATCATACTCTGCCCGCAGTAAGGCCCTGGAGCTGATCATACTCTGCCCGCAGTAAGGCCCTGGAGCTGATCATACTCTGCCCGCAGTAAGGCCCTGGAGCTGATCATACTCTGCCCGCAGTAAGGCCCTGGAGCTGATCATACTCTGCCCGCAGTAAGGCCCTGGAGCTGATCATACTCTGCCCGCAGTAAGGCCCTGGAGCTGATCATACTCTGCCCGCAGTAAGGCCCTGGAGCTGATCATACTCTGCCCGCAGTAAGGCCCTGGAGCTGATCATACTCTGCCCGCAGTAAGGCCCTAACTCACAACCTCACTATTGACATGCATGTAATCAATGTCAGATGACACTAAGCCATCAAGCCCTCAACACAAAGAAGAAAACTGCTAAATAACAAATCAGATGCTCTCAAGAGCCTGTATCGCTCACCTTATTTATATAGACAATAAAGATTTCATTTCCCTGATGTTAAACTAAGTCCTGTAATTTTCAATTTTCTACTGGCATAAATAGCATAAGCTGTTTGGTTGCAACTTGTTCAATAGTTTCAGCAGGAAGCCATTTTAATGTTTTCCTTCAGATTTCTATGTAAATTAATTCCAACAATTACAGCCATCATGGATTTTCAATCAAATATACATGCAAAACTTCAGAGAATGAACCAATAAACATTCATATACAATATGGATTGAATCAGCTTTGCAATTTCAGAAAATATGGCATTTGAAAAATATTCCTATTGTGTCCTCTGCTAAACTTAGTCTCTAATGGTGATGGTAGTCATTTTTACTGTTTCATTGGCATCGTAAAATGTGGAGAGGATCATCCAATAATTAGTCAACAAACTTTTGTTTCTATTGGTTTCAGAGAAGAAGCCTTTTAAAAATTGTCCCATTAGGGTGCTATGTTACACGGCGGTGGGGGCTATTTTGGTTTTCTGATTGGCATAAAAACCACAAACTAGAGGACCATGGAATGAATACTGGTGAAGTTTTTTCAATTGGTTTAACTGTTTCAGACAAAAATCTTTTTTTCCACTTTTTACTCCATTAGTTAAACTATGTCACGTGGTGGTGGCCATATGACTTTCCAATCAAAATAAAAAACACACACTTTCTAAAGGTCCATCCAATGAACATTGTGAATAAGTTGGTTTAATTTGCCAAGTGGTTTTCGAGAAGAAGAACAAAATGTAAAATGTTTACAGATGCAGACAACGATGCTATTGGACGCAAACCTGCCTCAGCAACATTCTCTAAATAAGAAAAACATGTCTACATAGATTATTTCTTGTCAAATCAGCCAAATTTTTACAAATCACATAAAATAACTTTATATATACTGTACCTCATAGTCCTGGCCATCATCCCCAGGTGACGGGAAGAAACGTCGACCTCTTCTATTTTGACCCCTGACCTAAAAAATCAGAAAAGATTTGACAGAATTTGCTTAAATAAAACAATACAGACTACATGTCAAAAAAAAACTTATGACAAATGATTAACTGAAAGAAATTTAAGGTATCCGACCCATAATTGAAGTCACCGTTTAATTTTATTTTTCGACCAATAAATACAGCGTTATTAAATCAGTCTATTGCTAATTAATGATCCAAATTGAAAATATTATTTTATTATAAGTCAATGTTAACTGAATTGAGTTAAAGAGTTCGTTACTCAAATAGTATTTCCAATGTTTACCGAACATTACCAAGGTCTGCTCCATTGAAAAACAATGGACATCCGGGACACCAAATATGATCACGTGGTCAATTGTGGTCCGGATACCTTAAGTTGATAAGAATCAATTTGTACATTTATCCCTTTATCTTTGTTTGTTGGATGTCACATCAATTTTTTCTGCAATTTTTCACCTATATCATTGGTTCAAATTTTTATTGGGGTAAAATGTTGGAGCATATAGTGAGGAACCCCACCTTGTTAATTAAGGCTACAGTCAAACACATATTGCCAGAAAACTGGCTCAAACTCACAACACCAGCATCGACTCCTCTGTGATCAATAGTGGCAAAAGTATATCGGCAACTAGGCTACTGTGACACCTCCCACAACTTGGAATAGTGCAACCCGATTGGTCAATATGAAGGTTCAATCTGAGATGAGCTTGAGATGCATGTTAATAGACAAGCTTTGTTTGTTTGAATTAGATTTAATGTCACTTTTCAGAAATTTCCAGCTATATAAGGGCATCCAGTTTATGTTGGGAGGCCGGGTGACAACCTACAACCTTTTAGCAGGAAAACTGCTAATCATTGTTAAGGTTGGAGTAGAGTAACAATGTATGGTGACTGAACTTTAATTAGAATGCAAATCTACATCAACTAGCTCTGTAACTAGCCAACTTTTGAATACTGTAAATTCTGAAGTTATTGCCTCCATTTATTAATGTGATTCAAGGACCTCTTCCCAAAATGCAAGTTTTTATTTTACGCTTGCCTGAGGTAGCAGAGTCCCGTTTAGCAAAGTATTAATTGTTAGTGAGTTGTCAGGTCGTCGTAAAATATTTGTTGTCGGTAGATAATTTCTATGTATTAAACAGAATACACACTTCATTTCGTTAACCTGTGTCTGGATATCTAGAAATAATTACAAATATGTTTTGTTATCTCATTACACATTTGCTTTTGGGAATCAAGAAAAAAATAAAAAATAATAATACATTAGGAATATGGAATTTTCTTGGATTATTTGAAAATAAAATTAATTATTTTTATATATACTCATTTATTGTTGATTTCACTCTAATTTTCTTTTATGATAATTAACTATTTATTTAAGAATTAAACAGCTTGCACAAAGTATAATCAACAAATTCTGATTACCATTAAATAAATTTTATTTGAAATTGATTACTTTTTTTCAGCTAATTATAATAATTATAACAATTTATTTTAAAACTGTTTACAAGCTTATAGTACAAGCCTTAATAATATTTCAAAGGAAGAAAATTAAGGTGAGTGTATTTAAAACGAGCAATTCTTAGAGTAAAAGAGAGGTCATCAAAAGCTCAGCTATGAGGATTACATCTATGTGAAGTACCAAGATACTGCAAGCCGCATACTCAACCTGGTAAAGAACTATGCCAACTGACTTATTGCAGGGTATTGCATACAACATTCACTTTTAGGACTTTTAGTGCTCGAGTTACATTAGTTCTTAACATATATATATGAATCATTGTTATCTCAATAAATGTTTTGTTTGTTTGACTTCTGTGTGTCATTAATAAAAACAAATTTTCATCCTATTTTATTCTTTTATTCTTAAAAATATACTAAACAAACATGACAAATATATGGGGGGCAATAGTCCTAGGGGGCAGTTGTCTGGGGGCAATAGTCCTGGGGGCACTTGTCCTGCTCCCAATAAAGATACCGTTCTATGCTTTTGCCACACATCTTATTCATGAAGGGATTTGAGTATAGAATTGTTGGGCATGGGTTATGGAGAGCAAGTTTTCAGATCAAAGAGAAATAAACTAAGTAGTCATAAATCATCATAATCAGGCTAATGTGCAAAAATATTAACAGATGTTGTTACTTGTGCAAGTGAAAAAAATATTTATAAGGCTCAGCAAGGTAATCTTGTGATTAACTTTGTTAAAAAAAAGCCAAATAAAATAGTTCTAATCAGAATACACAAATTTAAGGTTCACATATCTATTAAAAATCATTCAAAACTGTAATAAATGTCATGTATTGACACCTTAGACATAAAATAACTGTATAAACAATCCTTACAGTGCCCCTAGTTATGTTATTCATCTCTACTTACACTTTGTCAACGAAGTAACACAAGTAGAATTGCGATGTTAAATTATGGTGATTTTAGGTTGAAAATAGTAAAGGAAACTGACCAAACAACAAGAGCCAAAAGTCAAAGTTTTGTTTGGTTGAATGTTGTTTAACACCACTTTCAGCAATTTTTCAGCTATATTATGGCATCCAGTTTTTATTGGGGGAGGAAGCCAGAGTACCAAGGAAAAAACCCCCGACCTTCGTTAGGAAAACTGGAAATCCTTGTCAATTGAGATTGAAGTCGAACGCACCCTGCCTTAACCACTCAGCCACCGAGGCTCCCGAAAGTCAAAGGAAAATTACAAATCCTGACATAGACAAACATATACAGCGCAACACAAAAACCAAAAATACAAAAACATTAAGTCAGTAAGGTTGATCACATTATTGCCAATA
Organism: Limnoperna fortunei; assembly: GCA_944474755.1. Taxonomy (NCBI): domain Eukaryota; kingdom Metazoa; phylum Mollusca; class Bivalvia; order Mytilida; family Modiolidae; genus Limnoperna; species Limnoperna fortunei. Next base: position 63,692,753 of record OX104120.1, read on the forward strand.
ATAAAAACATCACAAAAATATTTGAATTTAAGTAATTATAATTGTATGGAAATAAATAAGTGAAATGTCTACATATTTACATAATTGAAAATTATCTCCCTTTATATTGAAAAAGTTAACACCCTTTATATTGACAAGTTAACTCCCTTTATATTGACAAGTTAACTCCCTTTAGACATTACTAAAAGAAAAATTTCAAAATGAAAGAAACTTACAGAAGGTGAACTGTATTCACCAAGAATTGACAGCAGGTGGGCCTCCATTCTACCTGCAATAACAAGAATACAACTCTATAAATACTGCAATTAAATGACTTGATTATTCAGCAAATTTTAACTATATCTTAGCTACTGCAAAATTGTTCAACAGAATGCATGTCAACACTAATATCCCTGTTATGTAACTTTATCATAACAGAATCTGGTGCCATATACAGTTTTTTCTCTCTCAATTTTAGCCTATCAAATCGTTGAATTGCCTATGAAATTGCATAGTTATTCTAAGACAAGATTATTTTTATTTTTATGGCACCATGGCATGATTGCAAGACCTGCATATGTCAAACATCATATCATTTCACACAATGAAATTCACTTTTTAAAACTGTTTCCCAGAGCAATACATATGTTTGTGTTGTGTTTTTTTAATCCCCCACCCCCACCCCCAACTTTCTTCTTCAGAAAACTTCATCCCTCATTCTGTGATATATAATATATATACATTGGGAATATCTGAACAGTAATATTCAATCAACACTCATCAAAAAATATTTTTCATCTTATAGCTTGATGTGTAAACAAAAATTCAACAAGTGAGTGTTTTTCTACTCCAAAACAGTCAAGTGTTAACTATAAGTATTTAAGTTTCTGACTCCAGTGAAACTTAATTTTTCTAGTACCGTGGGTTCCCTTTGGACTTCTGTGCAAATATTTGTTTGAGATATAGAATAAATCATTATACTGGTCATCAAATAATTCATGCCAGTTTGGAAATACTATATTTTTCTTTAAATTAGTCCCTGTTTTTCAAGAAACTGTAAGGGCATCTAATTTCAAGGTGCCCCTCATATGTTCTTGAGTTTCAGCAATTTCAAACCTTCTTCAGTAAATGGCCAATTTCTGGTACAGATGACCCAGTACAAATGAGCCAACGTGCGCACATCTGTCCTTGTTACACCATCCAATCAAAATGCATGAAACATGAATGTTAATTGTAATACTTGTTTAACTTTCGGATAGGATGTCTGAGACAATAGTGCCTTAAAAAATGGCGAGTCTATAGGATATTGCCATGTGAAAGTTGTTTGTTTATGGAAGAAATAGGTACTTTCATGCATTCTTAGTACAGTCCTTCTGATATTCCATTCGTGATAGTTTTTTATAGTCTTTTAGCTCTTTCAGCTGTGCTCCACTAGCAAAAAGGAATAATTTTCTATCACTCATGGAAAATCACCTGCTCTTTCCCAAAAACATATTGAAGAACCTATTATAACTTGCATTCCTAACATGACCTTTTCAAATGCCGTTAAAATTAAAAAATTAATATGATGCCATTGCTGTTTTTACATTAAAATTGGTCAAGATTTATAGTAAAAATTAAATTATAAGGAATATTTCAAATTTCCGAACAGGTTATACTTTATAACCTGGTTTGGGTCTGTTTAGAACATTCTTTACACTTTAGTAGGCATAAACAGACCTAAACCATGTTATATCATATAACTTGTTTCAAAATTTTAAATATTCCTCAAATAAAATCATTGAATTTCCTAAAATTGACAATGAGTCTGATAGTGGGACAATAAGATACGGTAGTTAATTTCCTACTCAGTGCTTCTAGGCTGCTACTGGCTCTCTGGCGTCTGCTCCCTCTCTGTCTGTTTCGAATACGTGGAGGTGTTGCTGTCATGGTGGCTCGTAACATTTGCTAATAACAATAAAATCAATTTAGTATTACAGATGCATTTTTCAGTGAAATATTTAAATGTAGTCACGAGCAATGAAAATTTGCATAAATTTATGCATCCAATGACTATTTTTCATTCTGTTGGTAGCTTTTCACCTTAACTTTTTAAAACAGAATTAAAATGTTGAACAGTTACATAGATAAAAACAAAGTGAGAGCAATGATTAAATTGTATTCTTCATACCAAACAAACTGGTATAAATGGCCTGTTAATTGCTTTGTTTTTTAACTTATTAAAGAACACCTCATTTTGAATCCTGTGAATACCTTCAAGTGTTGTATTGATTGATGTAATGCTTCTTTTACTTCAGCTGTATTCAGGTCGACAGCATGTTTATAAACAAACTATTAGTTAGAGAAATGGGATGGTCTACAGGTCAAGTAATTTTGACTGGCAATAAAAAGGTTAACAAGTTCTTAACTGATAAAAACAATAAACAAGCTAATGAAATGAGATGTAACAATAGCCAGGGACAAGTAATTATGACTCACACAAGAACAGTAAGAAGAGTTGAGCACTGGCAGAAAAGTTTGCTCTGTCTAAATACCCATAGGCATCCCTTACGGGCAGCTAAGGGCATGCATGGCAGCTCTGTAGATCGAGACCTAGCCTCAAAATGAGAATTACTGTAAAGTTCATGTTTATCTTTTGTCTGCACCCATTTCTTGGACCAAAATATTGTGAAAAAATGCTTATATGCATGTACAATCTGCATCTGCAAGTTTCACAAAAATTTCTGAGATTGAGACGTCGAGTCCAACTTTGTCACTCTTATAAAAAGTTTTAACTGGAACATGCAATTTATATTCTCTTGAAATGCCAGTTATGTTTAAGGTTTTTTTTCGTGCTCTGATAATAATAAAAAAAATAAATAGCGCATTGTCATATAATTTATTCTGACCCTTGAAACAGATGAGGGCTATACCATTTTTTAAAATTAATTATTTAAATTTAAATATTAATTTATATTAGTATCAGAAGAAAGTACAAAGACGGATATACAATAAAAGTTTTTTTTTTGCAATTTTGCAGGCAATATGGCTTACACTTATGATCCACAATCTATGTCCGAAATAATTAAAGCCCTACAAATATCCCTCCTGTCCCATCCTTGACTATTTAATAAAAAAGCTTCCTGCCCTACCCTTGAATTTTTAATAAAATACACCTAAAATACGTTTGCATGTATGAAACATGTAAAACCATGATATGACATGATTATACTTATTTTATATCTTATTATATCTATACATGAAATTACCTCCAGATTGGAGGTACCAACTGCCTCCTCTGGTAGATGTAGGAAAGCCTCAATATCTGTCCAAAAATAAAAATATATATTGATTTAATTCATGTAAAAATAAGAGCTACATAAATGTATAACCAAACACAAATCCACAATTAGTTACCAATAAATTAAACACTGTAAGAAACAACAACTAATCCAGAGGTCGCGCTAACGCCAAATATTGCGTTTTTTACGCAATTAAAAAAAAATTCCACGCAAAAATATTAGACCCTGCTTGCAAATGCACGCAAGGATAGAAACTAAGAAAGAACGAATTGTGTAACTGAAACAGGGTTTAGTCAATGAAATAGTAAAATAAATCACTTTAATTTGGTTGTAACCTCTTTTTTGTTGGTCAAAAAGTTGCCGATAGTGTTTTTCATCTTGATTTTAAAGCCAATGTCGGTGAAACAGTTGCATCAAGGAATTTTGTTTTCGTTTATAAATAGAAATGGTAATGATGAAAGTAAGGGAATTCTCAAAATGTATTAACGGAGAAAAAAAATAAAGATCGCAGATTGCAACTTAGAACTGATATGAACCTAGCTGTTGTTCCTTGCAAATATTCAAATTAAAATTGTATTTGTTCAAATAATAAGTTAAACATTTTGAAATCAGCTGATGTAGTTCTTACGAAATCGGATGGAACGTTTAAACAAACATTCTGAGAAAGTCCCCTATAATAATTATTTATATCAACCAATAAGATCTTTACAATGGTCAATACACCACATTTTCTCTCGTTGAATAAAACAGTGAAGACGATATTGCATTAATTTAATATTGAACAATCAAACCTTTCGAATTGATCTGAAACAGAAGAGTAATATACTTAACCTTACAAATCAATACGCATGTGTATGTCATATTGTGTTTTGGGTCACGCTTATTTCAACGACTTGCACGCAGATTTTTACCATTACTGCGTTTTTTTTAACGCAGAAATTTATAGCCTAGCGCGACCACTGCTAATCACTAAAAAATCTCAAGACACAAATAACATAAAGGATATTATCGCTATTTTGTAGTATTTTCCTTTCATCTTTGTGTGCGATATTATTCCATCTCACTCTACTAGCGTGAGATAGGCCCATCTCAGCTCGCTGTCAAGACGTCGTTAAGTAAACACTGTGACGTCACAATGTTACAAAACAGCGATAAACAGATTATTTACGTTTTATGAAACTCGATGCATTTTCTCGTCATCTCATCTCAGGGCTGTCGCCCTTCGATGAGATATGGACGAGACAGGCATCTCGTTTCAAAAAACGTAAATAATCTATAAAACCAGAGGCTCCCAGAAGCCTGTAATTTTTAACTTGGTACACTTGGTTGCACCAACACCTTAATTAAAATGAGTTGGATCACAACTACCATTAACAGGTGTTTTTTTAATATTTAAAATAATAACACAAATTTGGTTGAATATATTTAAAGAGAAAATATAAAATAATCCATTTAAAGTTTGATTAAATTTTGTCAAGAGGTTTGGGCACAGAAGATTTTCAAGTTATTTTTTGGTATAAACACTAATTTGTGTATTAAAAATCCTGCAAGTAGCTAGATTGAGTAATGTTACACATTTGACAATTTCTGTCATGTTGAGTGTTTTGTAGATCTTGCCATGTTGATAACTTTTGATGTTCAGTTGTATTTAAGTTATACAAAAATAGACACTGAAGGGCAATATGGTTCATAGAACAAGTCAACTGACAATTTATGTCCTGTAGACTATATTGTACATCTTATCTTGCTTATCATCTTTTTCTGTTTATAGTTTTACAACTGTAGTCCTCTCTGCCTCTTATAAAAAAACCTTATAGCCAGAAATGTAATACTTATAGGATAATTTATTGGGCGGAGTGAATATCCAAAATATGATCACCAGTGCCGCATAACGCATCTGATTAAACGAGTGCGTGGAACTTGTTCCGCGCACGAGTTTAATCTGATGCTCTATGCGGCACAAGTGATCATATTTTGGATATTCACGATGCCCAATTGATTATCCTAGTTATAATATAGATCAAAATTGTTTTTGTAAAATTTTAATGCTTAATCCTAAATTTTATGAACGGCGGATGAATATCTGTATAGTACAAAACCAGCTGCAACTTTGGCGGGAAAAAACCCGAGAGTGAAAATAAACGATAATTTTCACATGTGATTTTACCGCGATTTCTGTCACTCGGAAAATTCGATATTTCATCTCTATCTATATAATAAAATCAGGTACATAGTCATTAAGGGGCATATCTCATACTGACAATTGTGGTTGGTCATGTAGATTTATTTACCATTCTGTCCATCTTAAATAGATTTTGAGAACATACACTGCAGCCATAATAAATTCCACAAAGTCTGCATAAAAATATGGACGTTGGATCGTGACGTGGCAAATAAATTATTTTAGTGACAATTGTACACAAGCATTCAGTGACCAAAACGTCTGCACAATTGTTGTTTGTTTGTTTGTTTGTTTGATGGTGTTTAACGCCACTTTCAGCAATTTTTCGGCTATATCATGGCATCCAGTTTTTATTGAGGGAGGAAGCCGGAGTACCCGGAGAAAACCCCCGACCTGCGGTAGGAAAACTGGCAATCCTTGTCAATTAAGATTGGAGTCGAGTACACCATGCCTGCATTGAGAATCGAACCCGCAATCTCAGTGTTGACAGACCACGTGATCAATAGTAGACGAACTACCTTGACCACTCGGCCACCAAGGCCCCTGCACAATTGTCTATCATGGACTTCACAGTAATGTGTGCTATGATAAACAAAGCACTTTTACTAGGAATATGTTGTAACTGCACAAATATATAATGAAAGTATTTGTTGCGGGAAGGCCGCAATATTTTTAAACATCGGTACTCTGATGTCCTAATTTTATGTTCGTTTTACATTTATATTGTTCATTCATTGTTGAGCAAATTTTGTAACAATCAGACATGCAAAAAGTGAGGATTAATGTATCAATATCTTTCTCTTTGACGGCCTGATGATTAGATTGATTGACAGGTAGGTGACAATGGCTCTGTAAATGAACTATGACTGAGGAAGAGAAAATAAGTAATTATTTTAATATTTGTCTGCACTGAAATGTAACATAGACAGTGAATTTATTATTCAATGGAATTTAGACATTGGAGCAGTAATTAAAAAGCAGTGTCCTATAGTATTGGAAATACATTTATTTAGATAATTGGCTGTTTTGTTTAGCTGATTGTAAAGAGCCCATTTCTGGACTAGTTTAGGGGTGTTTGTGCATTTCCTTGGGTACCCTTCGTGGTTTCTAAATTTAAGAAAATTTTTATCTGACATGACACCTAGAAAAATTTAATGTACAATAGCTGAAATTATCTATCTTGTTTCGAGTGTCTCACATTATTCAACGAAACTTGGTGCCCAAGTGAAAGCAAATAATGTTAACATTTTCACCTATGTGCAAATCATTAAGAGGTCATTGTCAGGTGTGTCAAAAGCACCTATTACAGCAATATCAATAGGTGAGGCAGGAATCACTCAATGAATGGGAAAAGCATATCACTCACACGTCTCATGCTTAAATTCTTTTATAGTCTTCTAATGTTAATATGACATTTAAATAATTTGTCAACAGGTGCCCAAATGCTACAAAATACACACATAAAAAATTTGCCCCTTTTTGTATACAAGGTGTCAGAGAGTCAGAGAGTGGACACTGCTGTGGACACCGCACGTTTGCCCGCCATCAGTGTTCCCTTAAATACCACCTGTCTTAGACTGGCTTTAAAAAAACTTTTGAGGTCGGAATAAATTGTTACAACTCCCTTAAAAAATTAATTAATTTAAATTTTTAATTTTTAATTTTAGAGTAAGTTTGTTTTCTATATTTTCCCAATGAAACCTAGGTTTTCAAAATGCTGATCCTAGCAACATATTTTCTTTTCATTTCCCAGTGGTCTTAGTTTAAATTACATGGTAAATTTTACAAACGGCATGTGTTTGTTACCTTTATTAAAGGGAAACTTCGCGAAAAAATGAAAATTTGATATGTTACTCTTCAAATAAAAAGAAATATAATTGCCTTTTGATGTTTTATTGTATTCTTTACCGTTACGCTTCTAAAGTGGATTAAAGGTGGTAAAATTTTGTGTATGGGGGCCGCCATATTGACAGTATTTTATCATGTGACTGCGTTTGTGACATGATAAATGTAATTATCCAGTAAATATGATAAATAATCCAGTTTAAAAATATGTTTTTCTGCATTAGCTCTTTGAAGAATATATAAACTGTGGCGATGACAAATAAGCAGCTGACAACATAAGATTACTAAAGACGTTTTAATGTTTTAATGATCTTTGTTTTAATAGAAGTATTTTTAGACACAAATTTTAACCTGTCTTTATTTAACTCAGATATAATTTACTTAAATAATAATTGTAATTAAAGATATATTTATATGGATAATTTTGCACGTCTTGAAACGGCAGTTGTACCTGGAAGTGAAAATGTTACAGGTAAATCATTACTCGTTTATGAAGGGTAATTAACAGAATTAGCAGGTAAACAAACATGATGTATATTGCAATTATTAGATCATTTGACGCCGACTTTGAAGTATGAATATTCGGACTTTTTCAAAAGCTAACCAGATTAAAGGTAAATCATGTAATTCGAAATTAGAAAGGCACACCCCCTCCTGCCAAGACAGGTATGATTTGAATACACTGAAGTGTCAGAACACAGGATGTATATAAGATTTTGAATACCTTTAGATGTCAGAGGAAACGTAAAACTTACACGTTAACTCAAATATACACAACATGTAAAATTTTGGAAACTGTGTTACGCACACGCACAATAAATGTTACCAGTAATAATAATTATAAATGTACTAAACGTGAAGTCAGAGACATGTAATTATATGTCTCTGATGAAGTGAAATTTTGATGCACGAAAACCAGAGTATTTAAAAATATTTCATTTAATGACCGCTATTTCTTAAATAGTCAACTTTGCAAAAGTTTCGTTCATTAAGTTGAAAATAATACTACGAATAATTTTCAATTTAATTAATATTTATGGACTTTTTTTCTTATCAAAACTGTGACTTTTTTCCTGTGACTTTCTTTCCGTTTACCGTTGTTGCTGCTGTGGAAATAATCAAGCTGGGTTTTTTGCTTAAATATAGATCAGGAATACGAAACGTAATCTTTCAAAACCTTGTCTTATAGTACAACCTTCTGTTATTGACCGTTTCGCGTTATTATCATTCGACGACTTTTAAGGTACTAGGATGTCTAGTATCGCCATCTAGTGACGAGATGGTGACAAGATGGCGAACCTCCATAAGTGCATTTTTACACGAAAAATTCCATGCAGAAACTTAACCACTGAAAATATAATAAAACATTAAGAGGCAAATGTATTTCTTTTTAGTTGAAGAATAACATATCAAATTTTCATTTTTTCGCGAAGTTTACCTTTAATTAACAACAGTAACATGTACAGGAAACACCCCAGCGAGACATTATTATGTGTAACTCATAACCGTCAACATATTGTGATCCATGCTTACACACATTTATATACACAAATATATTAGTTGACCCCACAAAAAAATCACTGTCATCTTATTTACTACCGGGTGTTCAATCGATGGACCATTCTATTTTGCATCCGGTGGATAACAGGTATCTTAATTCCCTGAGGCACCATAGGGAAAAAAATATTTTATTAACATTTTATCAACACTTACACCTTTTATATTATTAGAGTTTAAACACATTTTATTTGTATAAAAGTTTACTGTATCCATTTTTTGTTACCCCTTTTTTTTAAAGTTAAGTTGAAAATAATATAAAGTCGAACTTCGATGGCTCGAACTCGAAGGGGCCGACAAATAGATCTAGAAGCCGGGGCTTGTGATGTCCGGAAATGATTCATGTGCGAACCGGAATCGATATTGGTTTATATATTGAAGTTAATTTCCTGTGTAAAATTGGATTAATAAAATTGTGTTTCTTCATTGCATTTCATATATAAATCTTATTTTTAAGTACGTATTTTTGTTTTTATTAAAATAACAATGTTTACTGTAATTTCTTGTTTAATTTTGTGCATGAGGATTGATAGGTATTATTGCATTATGTAATTGTGTCAATGACCTCGATTTGATAGCAATTTATATAGGCGCATATTTTAATTAATTAAAACCTATTTCAACAAATTTGCCTACAAAGTCGTACATAAATACAGATTGATGACATTAGGTTAATTATTAAGGATTATATCATTAAAGATCAAGATTGGCATTTTACAGGTGTGGCTTCGATCTTTACACCTTTTACGATCAGTCATGCAAGCTGTCAATAATTTTAGTTCGAGTTATTCATGGTTTTTTCAATGGATTTTTAGTATTGGGACTGCTGATCGGTGTTCGAGAAATCAAGTAATTTTAACATTGATTATATAGGGAAAAAGTTCCGTACTTTGATAGGTGTTCGAGAAATCCCGGGTGTTCGAGCGATCTGAGTTCAAGCTATCAAAGCTCGACTGTAATGTGAAAATAATTAATGTAGTATCCTTTTTGAGCATGTTCTACTGACGATTTGGACAGAATTTATACCTAACTGAGTGATTTATTGACAGGAACAATATGTTGTCTTCACATAAAGTATAGAACACATTCAGTCCATGACAATTACGTCATGTTTGCAGACTTATTAAGGGCTGATCAATGAGGGATCCATGGGGGACATCATATTTAAAGTGTCTGCCAATGATGAACTTCTGTCCATCAGGAATTTCCTCATACTAAGATTTGTGTTCATCATTGTTTGTTTGTTTGTTTGATGGTGTTTAACGCCACTTTCAGCAATTTTTCAGCTATATCATGGCGTCCAGTTTTTATTGGGGGAGGAAGCCGGAGTACCCGGAGAAAACCCCCGACCTGCGGTAGGAAAACTGGCAATCCTTGTCAATTAAGATTGGAGTCGAGTACACCCTGCCTGCAGTGAGAATCGAACCCGCAATCTCAGTGTTGACAGACCACGTGATCAATAGTAGACGAACTACCTTGACCACTCGGCCACCGAGGCCCCTGTGTTCATCATTGACTAATGGACTTAATCGGTTTTGGCTGTAGTGTAGTTAAATAAAAACAATAACAAAAAAAATAGAAATTGTCACTAAATGTTAATAACTCTTAGAAGTAGACAGATAATTCATATTTAGTTATCTCATTCTCTTGTCAAAATATGAAAATTATTTCCTGGACCTTTAATTAAATCAGATTCTTTTCAAACATTGCTTATTTCTACCAACATTTCAATTTTATGACAATATGAAATTGATTCTTATTTTGTGTTTAATTACAAATGCTGGCAATAAGATGAAATTAATTTTATCCTTACCTTCTAATCCATACAACCTGGGGTTGGAGGATGGACTAGAACTACTGTCAGTGCTGTCCTCAAAGCTCACTGCAGGGTTCATTGGTGGTCTGTTCTCCATATTATGAAGTGACATGGCAAATTCCATGTCCATTTCCTCCTACAAAATCCAAATTTGATTGGCAGCATGCCAAAATTACAAGTATTACTAATTCTGCTGTAAAAGTTGTTTTTTGTTTGTTTGAATGTTTATACAATGCCACTTTCAGAAATTTTTCAGCTACATATATAAGTGTCTAATGAATTAACCAAACAATGTCGTTGTAATTTCCACTCTGAAAATCATCTGTACACACAGATTTGATTTTTGAGCCGTCCCACCTCGGGAATCGAACTGGTGTCAGTTTATAACATCTATGGCTACTGCGCCTAGCATGTAAAGACAGAGGTGTAACCTCTAGACCAGATCCGTCCGCTAAAAAACGGAGTTTCACTGGCCTAGTGTTACTTTTGGTTGAACATGTCATTTACATACACAATGTTTTTGTGCGACCTGAGCTTTAATTACAACGATTTTCATACAATCAGAATGGATCTGTAAGCAATTATACAGATGCGTGCATATATTTGTTTTTAATTTCTATTTATAATTGTCTATTTATATATGCCCAACATCTGACACGAGTTCGATTCCCGAGGTGGGACGGCTCAAAAATCAAATCTGTGTGTACAGATGATTTTCAGAGTGGAAATTACAACGACATTGTTTGGTTAATTCATTAGACACTTATAAATATCATTTATCTTAACTATGTATCTTTAGTGCATTTCTAAAGATCCAATGTTGAAATACAATCAGATGTTGGGCATATATAAATAGACAATTATAAATAGAAATTCAAAACAAATATATGCACGCATCTGTATATTTGCTTACAGATCCATTCTGATTGTATGAAAATCGTTGTAATTAAAGCTCAGGTCGCACAAAAACATTGTGTATGTAAATGACATGTTCAACCAAAAGTAACACTAGGCCAGTGAAACTCCGTTTTTTAGCGGACGGATCTGGTCTAGAGGTTACACCTCTGTCTTTACATGCTAGGCGCAGTAGCCATAGATGTTATAAACTGACACGAGTTCGATTCCCGAGGTGGGACGGCTCAAAAATCAAATCTGTGTGTACAGATGATTTTCAGAGTGGAAATTACAACGACATTGTTTGGTTAATTCATTAGACACTTATAAATATCATTTATCTTAACTATGTATCTTTAGTGCATTTCTAAAGATCCAATGTTGAAATACAATCAGATGTTGGGCATATATAAATAGACAAATATATATATATATATACAGCATCCCTTTTTTTGGAGGAGGAAGCTGGAGTAACCCAAGAAAATCCCCTACCTTCCGTAGGAAAACTGGCAATCCTTGTCATCTGAGATTGGGGTCAAGTACACCCTGCCAGCAGTGAGACTGAAACCCACAACCTCAGTGTTGACAGATCACTTGATCAAGAGTAGATGACTAATTACCTTAACCAAACGGCCACAGGGACCCAGAATATTTGTTCATAAATACTGCTTAAGCTGACTTTACATCAAAGAGCTAATTTTCATAATAAATAAAAATAAAGATAAAAATTTTGTATATACAGTAATCATGTCCACAGTCTTATCTATGTTTGAAATTTTATGTCACTTTCAGATATTTTTTAGCTTTATCGTGACAATCAGGCATTAATGGGTAGGAAGTTGAAGAACCCGATAACAACTACCAATCTTTTAGCAGGAAAACTACTAATACTTGATGATTAAGCAGGGGCCGCGCTGGGCTTCGCCAATGTCTCCAATTGCGATTTTTTTTTTCATTTGGCGACAAAATATTGCGTCTGGCGATTTTTTTGGCGCCAAGGTTTTATAGTGTTAAACGATGCATGCACGTTTTAAAATTAATCGGTAATCTGCGATTGCATCATTAAAGATCCTTTGTCGGCTTCTATGGTCGGAAATACACGTGTATTGTGTAGTATCCAGTGACATGTGTGTTATTTGGAGCACGTGATTTGGAGTTATTAAACGGAAATCGGCAATAAATGAATCAACAAAGTTGTCTGATGAAAAGCAGCTTTACCTGCATCACATTTGAGTAGACGTGTAATAAAACAATTGATGCTGTTAATTAATTTATAAAAATAACAAAACAAATATATTTTTGTAGTAATATTTTTTTATAATGTAATTAATAAAATACAGGTTTGAAAACTGACATCGTTGTTGAGTGATTTCCAGACCGGATGTCCGTCTTAGTTTCGTAATTAGAAAACTCTTACACATGCGTAGTTTTATTTTCAGTATTTTGGGTTTTATGTTCATTCACGGGAATAGATGTTTCTAATAAATTACTGCAAAAATTTTGTTTTTCTCCAAACAAGAAATCACTCACACATCTTTTCATGATTAAAATACAATTAGTGTACGGGCTGCTCGAGACCAAACTTTTGAAAATTGAATTAAGAGTCCGGCAAACTTGGATTTCGTCCGACGTTAAAGAATATGTCACACATGTTAAACAATTTCGCCATGTCATATAGTGATCTAGCGATTTCTAATATGGCGACACTTTTACAAAACTGGCGACGGAAAATTGCAGTTGGCGATTTTTTTGGCGCCAGCTATTTAGAAGCCAGAGCAGCCCCTGATTAAGGGTGAAGTTAAGCAACCTTGCTTGAAATCAGAATGAAATTTGCAACCCTGCTCTCATATGCTGGATTTTGGATAATGATAAAGTCACGGGGAAGGAGGTGTAGGGTTTTGTCCGGGGCAAAAGTTCTTATAGTATCCATTTGAATGTGCCTTGAGGAGAGCTGTATATGATTGAATGAAAAAAATCTCTTAATTTAGGAATATTATGACTTCATTAATTTTTTTATGATACCAATTTGTGAATTTTCAGAAATACCAATTTTTGAAATCTATGAAAAGATCAAAATATATTCTCATATAAATATGTATCTTCTTTTGATATTTGTATGGAAATTTGATAATATTTATAAAAAAAATACTTGTAAACGCCTTGCATAATCCTCATCTGCCTCTTGCTGATGAACATGCTGAGCTGCATCATGTGTCCTTGGAGATATCATCGATGAGGCTGTAACAAATTCTGTTGGTGTACTAAGGGAGGTAATCCTATCATGACTGATATTTCTTGGTCTTAGTAATCTTCCTATTCATAATGAAAATATTAAACTAAAAAAAATATTTGTAATTGAGGAAAAAATATAAGAAATTAACAAGTGTGGACACAGAAAAATGTCTCGCCTGAATTCCGCATCAGTAACGAAAATAAATTTCGTCATAAGCATTACGTAAATAGCATTAATTATGAGCAGCGGCCTGTATACCAATTATTGTCACCATACTATGCATAGTTACAGAGGAACTGTCCTAATACAAACACTTTAACGAAGTCGCTGAACTGTTAATTTAAGGTCAAGGTCAGGTGAAACTACCAGACAATCATTTACTATTCATCAGCAACCTATATACCAAATATTGTCATCCTACCATGCTTGGTTACAGGGGAACAGCAGTAACCTAAAAACTTTAACGTAGTCACTGGACCGTGAAATTGAGGTCAAGGTCAAATGGCACCTACCAGACAGTCATGTACTATTCATCAGCAACCTATATACCAAATATTGTCATCCTACCTTGTGTAGTTACAGAGGAACTGTCGTAACCCAAAAACTTTTATGTAGTCGCTGGACCGTGAAATTGAGGTCAAGGTCAGGTGACACCTACCAGACAGTCATGTACTAGTCATCAGCAACCTATACACCAAATATTGTCATCCTACCATGCGTAGTTACAAAGGAACTGTCGTAACCCAAAAACTTTAACCTAGTCGCTGGACCGTGAAATTGAGGTCAAGGTCAGGTGACACCTACCAGACAGTCATGTACTAGTCATCAGCAACCTATACACCAAATATTGTCATCCTACCATGCGTAGTTACAGAGGAACTGTCGTAACCCAAAAACTTTAACGTAGTCGCTAGACCGTGAAATTGAGGTCAAGGTCAGGTGACACCTACCAGACAGTCATGTACTAGTCATCAGCAACCTATACACCAAATATTGTCATCCTACCATGCGTAGTTACAGAGGAACTGTCGTAACCCAAAAACTTTAACGTAGTCGCTGGACTGTGAAATTGAGGTCAAGGTCAGGTGACAGGTGACTGACTGGCAAGTACTCATCATAAGCTACCTCTGGACCAAATTTGATGGACCTAGGGCTTGGGCTTACAAAGATATGAAGCAAGATGTCAAGTGTTTACGCCGCCGCCAATTTTATAGTTCTTAAAAGAATTTAGTTTGTATGGCAAAATATAAATAATTATATTTTATATAATTATTTTTAATGTCAAATGTTTTATCTATTAAATTATGTATGCTGTTATTTAATCTTTTATAGTTTTAATGTCATTTTTTACATGTTCAGTTTGTACATGTATGACATACCATGTGTATGTATATTCCCATATGCAATCACATTTTTATTATATGACAGCGTTCTATGCAGTTTTAAGGCTTGGTTTAATTTCAACAGATCCCTTCGCTCATGTCCCAAATATAGCTGAAATGCATTAACCAATTAATTATTCAAATATTAAAATTAGGAATTTATTCACTAACCTTTGTGGCTGCGAGCTGATCTAGCTCTGTGTAGCAGGTGTGGTGAAAGGGAGTGAGGATCTCTCCCAGTTGGTGAAACATTTGCAGATGGAAGTACTTGAGATGAAATTAGAATAGCTGGTGACAAGTCTGTTTCTTGATCATCCAAGTTACGCTCTGGTCTCCTATCTGAATGGCGGCCTCTACGAACTGATCCTGGCATGGGTAATCTTGGACTTAAGAATGTTGGGCGGAATGCACTTCCTGACTCTGGCATCTGTGGAGAAAATTCTGAACATGGAGGACTAAGTTCTTCTGTGTCTTTTCTTTTATGGGAAACCTCAGGGCTTTCAGAACTTGAAATCGATATTGTAGACACATCTTGTCCAGATAAATTTCTAACACGGTTGTTTCCATGGAAATTATAAGTCTGTAAGTCATCACTTCCTTCTTTTGAGCTTTTGCAAACCTGGTTATTTACATCTGGTGATTTTGATGGAGAGTATCTTTTGGTACCTAACTTTGGCCTGCAAAAATATTTCTCTGTAGAATTTTTTCTCTCCAAAATGTGGTTTCGCCCTGCTATGTTAGTTTCATGTGTAGGTTTTTTTTCCATCATGTTTCCATCGCTGCCTTTCTGTTTTAATAATCTTTCATGCAGATCTCTGTTAGGTTTTTTCCTCTTTTCTGAAGAGTTCCCACCTAAAATTTCACGCAAAGGAACAGTATCAGAACTGTCTGAATCTGTTTCAGATTCTGAATCAGATGGCCAGCGTAGGTGATTAAATCTGAACTTTGGTGATGTTTCAATTTTTCTTTGAGGTATATTTGGCATAGGAAGTTCCATATACTCGTCTGCTGAGGTAAAATCTGAACTGTCCTGAGATTTATTAAGTTTCTTCATTCTTGCCATTCTCAGCTGAGAAAATTTATCTTTTATGTCGTCTGCTACAGGTTTAGATTGTGAACTAATACTCTTCTCTTCATTAATAAATGTGGTCAATGTCTGTCCTCGATCAGGCTTAACATTCTTCATTTTAGGTTCTACAAAAATGTGATTGTCACCATCTGTTCTTCGGGTCACAGTTTCATTTTTTGACTTGTGCCTCTTAATCAAATCAGTTTTACTATCATCTTTTTCACCACTCTTCCACTTACAATCATCAAACTCTTGAAATGTTTTGTGATTTATCTTATTTGAGGATTTGACAAAACTCGGAACTGATGAGGATTCAGAGGAATCTGTTTCTGCCATATACCAATCATCCCACAGATCATTGAAATATTTTGAACTTTCTTCAGCACTTTTTTTGTTACCATCGTTACAGAAATTGTGACTGGAATTGTTGAAATATTTTCGTGAAGGTATCTCACTATTTTTGCTATTATCTCTAATATTGCTTTTTTCACTATAATTTTGACTAAGCATACTTCTGTGATTAGGTAAGTTTAAAAATTCTGAAATGTTAACATTAGTTCTAGGTTTTTTCCTTGTGCAATTGGAATTGGATTGATCATGATCAGAATCTGTAAATCTGTCTCTCTTTCCAGCAAATCTTGAAAATACTGGGCTGTAAAACACAAACACAACTGTTTTGTTTTTATAAACAAACAAAATTTATTATTGATTTATTTGTATTTGTTTGTTGGTCTTGTGTTTCTATATGTTGTTTAGGGCTTTGGCAATAAGGGTCACATAATTTTGGAAAAAAGACTGTTTTTTTATTGTGTGATTGTTTGTTTCAATGATGTTTAATGCCACTTTCAGCAATTTTTCAGCTATATCATGGCATCCAGTTTTTATTTGGGGAGGAAGCCAGAGTACCCAGAGAAAACACTTGAGCTTCGGTAGGAAAACTGGCAATCCTTGTCATTTAAGATTGGGGTCGAGTGCACCCTACCCGCAGTGTGACTGGAATCCACAACCTCAGTGTTGACAGCCCACCAGCTGCAGATCAATAGTAAATGAATTACCTTAACCACTCTGCCCCCATGTTTTTATGAAAACAAACAATCAAACTTTCTTATCTAGGTAAACGTAAATGTTTGTAAAGAAAAAAAGGCTTCATTAACATCAATCAGCAATATATAAATATACACAAACATGATCTTATGAAAAGACATTAGAACACCTGGCACCCTAATTTGAATGATTTCGGTATAATGTTTTTTCTCGATTAGGTGCCAAAATTTTCAACCTTGACACTTTTAACAACTGTTGTAGAGAATTAAAAATTCACCTGAACTGTATACATGAACGTTATTTTACCTGGGAGTGTCCGGTATTATAACAACACTGTCATCAAGGATACAGCCACTTTGTGCCTTGTTGTTTGGCAGGGTAAATGTTTTGTTTATTTTCTTGGTCTGTTTGACTTTGTCATCTTGTTCATGATCATCCATGTCCATTCTGAAACATTTAATAGTATAGTTGTAAACCAAGATATATCTGGGTCTTAAATGACATTGGACACCAAGATAATACATGCAACTGCATTAACCAAATAAATAAATTTGTTACTTAGGAATTGAATGCATTCTTTTGAAGTTTCATTTACGTATGAAAGAGTTGACAGAAGCACATTCAATAAAGCCCTACCATAATGAAAATTTGCTTCGGTCAACGCTTTCATACGTCAATGAAACTTCAAAATAATGCACTCAATTCTTTTACATTTTATTTGATTTAAACAAATGCAGGGGTCCTGATTAAAATCGTGCACAAGGTATTTTTCCATGTTGTTGGTTTACTGTGGACGTCATCAAGGAAGCAGGTGCTCTTCATGGCTACCGGTTTCATTGAGAAATGCAAAGAATGATTCTATATTATATGCAGCAGTTTGAACCAATAGAAATCTTGGATATGAATGAAAGACATATGTATTGTAAATATAGTCTTAAAAATAGTTAATGAAACCAAATGATTACACTATACAACATGGAACAAATGTTTCCCTGCAACCCATCGACCACAAAGCTCGTCAGAGTATCACTGAGAGCTTGATCACTAAAATCATGCTCCATCATAATCACATTTTTTAAATCATTCAATAACCTAAAGAATGATTTATCATGAAACAGTTTTAGGCTCTTAATTTAATTTGAAGCAAATTTAAAGCCTCAAAGGTTTTCATTATATTTTCTTTACTAAATCATAGTACATGTTTACTACATGAAATCAACATGATCCTCTTTAGATATAAGAACAGCACTGAAATCCAACATCATATTTTAACAGTTTCTTAATTATCTTTATTTGAAGAGGGTCTCCATTCTGAAATCAAAAATCGTCAATGGAGCCACATTATTGTACAGCTAAAATGGTACATGTAGTAACATATTTAGAGTTAAAATGATCATAATCCTGAAGTTCTGAAGTTGAAGCTATGATTAAAATCAGTGTTCACTGGTCAAGCATATGTTTTTTTAACAGGAACAAGCGACAAAATAAGACACATCTGATCTCAATATGTAATGCATGTGTACTGAAGAATTTTTACATACATGTTGTATGTACATGTATTGCTACGTATAGTATATTTACTATAAGGTGTTGAGATGCCCACAGGTGTCTGTAGTATAAACTGTTTAAGACTGACTTAACGTCTTTGTAAACCACGACCTTCTAAGTACATGGCAAGATTTTGTGGGAACAAAAAAAAAAGAAAGAAAATCTACTGGGACTCACTGGTAAACATCAGTGCTCCAGATAAGGTTCTGTTATAGTTTTTAACTCAACTGACTTGCATTTCTATTGATGTTCTTATTTTTGATCAAAATTTTCACCCTCTGGTTTATCAGTTTGGTTTTTCACCCATACTGAATTGGGTCTTTTCTCACTTCCTTTGTCATGCACCAATGTTGATTGCATTTTTTGGCTTACATTTTTTTCTTATTCCATATTGTACCTTTTTATTACCAAAATCCAGTAGAAAACTTTTTTCCATGATAACTTGTCCGTGTTTAACACTAAGCCACTCTTGTTAACATGTCACAAATCGTCCTTGACTTTTTCTATGGGAATTTTACATTGTAAGTCAAACATTTTTTTTTTAACAGGATCTTATATTGTTTACAAACATTTGACTGCTTTCGTCATGTTCAATGTTATTCAGACAGACAACATCAACCGCAAACAAAAAAGCATGAAGGAATTTTAAAACACAAAATCTATTACATATAGGTTACACTTCAGCTCTAATTCAGGTTAAAATTTACTATGGAAAACAACCTATCAAAATGAAAAAACCTGTGCATTTCAAAACGCTGGGACATTTTCAGGACATATTTATTGATTTCAAAATATAATTTTTTTTTCTATAAAAGGAGCATAAGCTCAAACACATGCATTGAGCGGTTTTTATTTGTCATGCAAAAAACCCTCACAAAAACAGGGGCACTTGTAGTATCATTCATTTTATCTTAGCACCAGAGATCACTGAATCATTCTGTTACCACAAAGTTTCCTTGCTTAATTAATGAAATTATATTTGTTGCTTTTTGTACATGCACATATATATTTTTTTTTTCAAAGTAATTTTGTATAAATTAATCCCCCTTTAATTTATTATTTTTTCCCTTTCTTGCAAGTACATGTTATTGCACATTCTGATAAATGTAGGTTTGACCCTTCTTTTTGGTAAATAGTGGGACCTGACATCAGTATTCGCAGGTCCTCCCATCATTGGCACGAAGGAACAGATATTATCGGTCGTTACCAAATTTACATGTTAGATATGATACAAAATACTTTTTGACACAACTACTTGAACTTACTAGTACATGTAACAGGGGTAGACTTAAGAAACCATGACCTGTAAGCCCACCGGGCCAGCTAACTTGACAATTTACTGGCCCCTCCAGAACTTCTCTGGCCCAACTTTCTGAGAGGTCCGAGAAGATTGAGAGGATCTTACTGAAAGGGGATCATGATGGGGTTTTCCCTCAGAAAAATTATAATAGTATTACAGGGGTCACCACACTCTAAAAAAGTAGGGAGAAGTGACTTCTCCCTGGCAGCAAAACAGGGAGAAGTCAGGCCCTGATAGGGAGACTTCAGGAGACACTAGGGAGAAGTCAGGGGGACCGTACAAATAAGTAATTTCGCAGTAGTTAACATACATTTTTCATTATTTACATCAATTTCCAGGATTATTTCTCTTGTGTTTTAAAACCATAACACACTTAGATTCAGTTTTTTCTTTCTTTTTCATTATTATTCATGGTATGCAATATCAAACAGCACATAACCTTTATCATTTATCAAAGTTGTACTGATCCAAATTGCTTCACAGGGACACCCATCTACAGAACTTATCATGATGTCAATAATTACTATACATCTTTATTCTTTCAAGTAAAGCTCAAATACTTATCAAAGAAAATTGTTAAAGTACATTCTCTTTGAAAGAACTGAAGTTTGAAACCAATTAAAAGTGTTTGTTTATCAAAAATATTACGATTTTTAATTATCGGCCGTTGTACATTACTTTTCTTCGTAGTTCACTTCCGGTAATTAGTCACATCCGGAAATAAACAAATGGCGCGTAATACATTTGAAAGACGTAAATCGTTTGAAAATATGTTAAATACGCATATTGTTTGCCGTTTTTTATTGGAATTACACATTCACTGATAAATTGGTAGTCAGAGTGAAGTATTTGGACCAGATTTACAAGTATCTTATGCGAACCATCGGGCGACTTAAGGGAAATGACAGGGCGACTTCGACTTCGCTTTTGAGGCTCCTTAGGGCGACTTCAGGTCCTAGTGGGGCGACTTTGTCGCCCACTTCGCCCAGTGTGGCGAGCCCTGAGTAATGTTCGACAAAAATAAATTTTAAAGGCCCAACTGGCCCCACAACATAAACTGGCCCGTCGGGCTGTTGTGCTTTCAAAACCGACTGGCCCGGTTAAAATATTACTGGCCACGGGCCAGCGGTTAAGTCGACCACTGATGTAATATTAAACTGATTAAGTGAATTGCAAACTAATCACTGGAAAATTTGTTATTGGTATTAATCAATCTTACTGAGTTTAGCCACAAAGCAAATTGCAAAAAATAAATGAATTTCAGTAAACTTTAAATGCCTAATTATGCAAATATGCATATTATCTATATTACAAGTCAACATGTCGTGTTTGAGGTTTATTGCATGAAAACTATGTTCCTTTTGTAGATCCAAAAAGGAGCAAACTAATATCAAAAATTATTTTCCTCAGTAAATCAGAGTTTAGAAATGCAGTGTTTTTTTTCATTTTGATGGGACAAATTCCATGGTAAATTCTGACCTAAATTAGAACAGAAATGTAAGATATGAACAGGCCATTGCTATTTGTTCGAAACCCTTCAGACAATTTTGGCTTTTGCGGTTTATGCTGGAGAAGTCTTGCAGTTTGTCCGAATACCACAGTGCACAATGAAAGCTAACGAACCTTTGGTAATAATGTTAGATCACATTCAAATAAAAAATGGCTGACTTACACTGTAAAATTTCTGTAGCAAAAGTTAAGGACAATTTTTTATGTAAACAACAGAGGCACTGAATGAAATATGGATGGGTTATATAGGGAATATTTTGTTCTATTGGATTTTCATAATAAAAAAGTACAATACATAATATTCAAAAATAAAAAAAATTACAAGTAAAAAACTGCATTACTCGGGGTTGTGGCTTTTAGTATAGAGCTCTGCAGATCAAAATTAAGTCACTTCATATCAGACGTATTTTATTTTGCATGCAAACAGGAATTTTTTTACCCATACATGCCATACAATCATAGGCGTGTCTCAAGTTCATCAAGAATATTTTGCGACCATTTAGAGGGATTTTTTCAGTGTTAAGAAAATATGTTTGGAAATATGACAACTTTTACACAGCCAATATGGATATCAATGAATTGGTCTTTGTCATATGGGGTGCTACAAAAATGTACCTCTGATGTTTGCTTTTGCGAGAAATTGTAAGAATAAGAATTCAGCGCAAGTTATTTCCATTTAAACTATTTTTATGAATCTGTTACATCACGATCATCACGTAAAAAACATGTTCACTGCCAACAAGATTTCAATTTGGGATACCTAAAATTACACAGGGTACAATTTCTCGCCAAATCAAACGGCAAGGTACATTTTTGTAGTAACCTATACAACAACATCCTCACATGTCAGGGTTTCTGTGTCCACACAGGGCTCACCACACTGGGCGAAGTGGGCGACAAAGTCGCCCTACTAGGACATGAAGTCGCCCTAAGGCGCCTCAAAAGCGAAGTCGAAGTCGCCCTGTCATTTCCCTCAAGTTGCCCGATGGTTCACATAAGATACTTGTAAATCTGGTCCAAATACTTCACCCTGACTACCAATGTATCAGTAAATGTGTAATTCCAATAAAAAATGGCAAAAAATATGCGTATTTAACATATTTTCAAACGATTTACGTCTTTCAAATGTATTACATGTACGCGCCATTTGTTTATTTACCGGATGTGACTAATTACCGGAAGTGAACAACGAAGAAAAGTAATGTACAATGGCCCATAATGAAAAATCGTTATATTTTTTTTATAAACAAACACTTTTAATTGGTTTCAAACTTCAGTTCTTTCAAAGAGTATAGTACTTTAACAATTTTCTTTGATATGTATTTGAGCTTCACTTGAAAGAATAAAGATGTATAGTAATTATTGACATCATGATAAGTTCTGTAGATGGGTGTCCAATGAAGCAATTTGGATCAGTACAACTTTGATTAATGATAAAGTTATGTGCTTTTTGATATTGCATACCATGAATAATAATGAAAAAGAAAGAAAACTAGAGGCTCCCAGGAGCCTGTATCGCTCACCTGAACCTGAAACCAAACAACCCTTTTTTATCCAGCTTTTCTTTGTTATAAGGAATTGCCCAACACTTCTGCAAAAATCATTAATTTTGACCTTTTAAGGGAAATAACTCCTATAAGGAGGATCTTTTGATGGTTAGAGGGAGAAGGGAGGTTCACTTCAAATTTGCTGTACCTGTTATACTTTTTTAACTATCAGTTGAAAACTCTCTTGGACCCCCCCCCCCATTTTTTCATTTTTTCTATTTTAATCCAACGTAGCTATGTAGGTAGTCAGGTGTCATGATTTGCACAACTTTGGTAGAGGACATCCTAAAGATGATGTGTGCAATTTTTCAAAGCAGTCCTTTCATTGGTTTAAGAGGAGAAGATTTTTTAAAATCAAGTAAAATTGATTAAAAAAATGTTCAAGGAGAATAATTCCTAAACGGTCCATCAGACAATCTTGACCCTAAAGTCATTTTTGTAGCCCTCATAGAGCAGAACAATTAAGCAATGCTAACTTTTTCTCTAGATCTAATAATTTTCAAGATTTTGAGGCAAAAATGGCAAAAATCATCAATTTTGACAATTAAAGGGCAATAACTCCTATAAGGAGTAATCATACAACTTCAACCCAATGGAGTGTTTCTTAGAGCTTTTGATGCAGATAAAGGCATGTCTCTTCGGTTTTCCTGTATCTGTTACACTTTTTAAATATAAGCCAAAAACTGTATTTTACCGCCCCCCCCCCCCCCATCCTATTTTTAGCCATGGTGGCCATGTTGGTTAATCTGCAGTCATGGTTGGTGCAAACTTGGTTGAGGACATTTGACAGATGATGTGTACAAAGTTTCAAAGCAGTACTTTCAGTTGTTTCAGAGGAGAAGATTTTAAAAAATCAATTAAAACCGATTAAAAAAAACAGTTCAAGGGGAATAACTCTTAAACGGTTAATCAGACAATCTTGACCCTAAAGTCATTTTTGTAGCCCTCATAGAGCAGAACAATTAAGCAATGCTAACTTTTTCTCTAGTTCTAACAATTTTCAAGATTTTGAGGCAAAAATGGCAAAAATCATCAATTTTGACAATTAAAGGGCAATAACTCCTATAAGGAGTCATCATACAACTTCAACCCAATGGAGTGTTTTTTAGAGCTTTTGATGCAGATGAAGGCATGTCTCTTCGGTTTTCCTGTATCTGTTACACTTTTTTAAATATAAGCCAAAAACTGTATTTTACCGCCCCCCCCCCCCCCCCCCCCCCCATCCTATTTTTAGCCATGGTGGCCATGTTGGTTAATCTGCAGCCATGGTTGGTGCAAACTTGGTTGAGGACATTTGACAGATGATGTGTACAAAGTTTCAAAGCAGTACTTTCAGTTGTTTCAGAGGAGAAGATTTTAAAAAATCAATTAAAACCGATTAAAAAAAACAGTTCAAGGGGAATAACTCTTAAACGGTTAATCAGACAATCTTTACCTTTAAGTCATTTTTGTAGCACTCATAGAGCAGAACAATTAAGCAATGCTAACTTTTTCTCTAGTTCTAATAATTTTCAAGATTTTGAGGCAAAAATGGCAAAAATCATCAATTTTGACAATTAAGGGGCAATAACTCCTACAAGGAGTCATCATACAACTTTGACCCAATGGAGTGTTTTGTAGAGCTTTAGATGCTGAAGAAGGAAGGTCTCTTCGGTTTTCCTGTATCTGTTATACTTTTTTGAACTATAAGCAAAAAACTGTATTTTGACCCCCTCTGTTCTATTTTTAGCCATGGCGGCCATGTTGGTTGGTCTGAGGCCATGATTTGGGGCAAACTTGGTAGAGGGCATTTTACTGATGATGTATACAAAGTTTCAAAGCAATCCCTTCAGTGGTTTTGGAGGAGAAGATTTTTGAAGAAAAGTTAACGACGACGACGGACGACGACGGACGCCAAGTGATGGCAATAGCTCACATGACCCTTCGGGTCAGGTGAGCTAAAAACTGAATCTAAGTGTGTTATGGTTTTAAAACACAAGAGAAATAATCCTGGAAATTGATGTAAATAATGAAAAATGTATGTAACAATTGCGAAATTAATTATTTGTACGGTCCCCCTGACTTCTCCCTAGTGTCTCATGAAGTCTCCCTATCAGGGCCTGACTTCTCCCTGTTTGGCTGCCAGGGAGAAGTCAATTCTCCCTACTTTTTTAGAGTGTGGTGACCCCTGCAACAGAAACAGTGTTTCCACGAAACCCTGACAAACTTAACTAGGAAATTCCCGGGCTAGAAGTCACTATTTTGATTGGCTACATTATACCTGAATGTAGCCAATCAAAAGCTCGCTTTCATTCACGACTGGTTAGGGGATATCCTGATGTCGATTGTAAATAAACCAAACGGATGTGTTGCATAGACCATGTGAAAATCAGTATTTTGTACAGTAGTGTTTGTTATAACCGCGTTATTTATTAGTTGCATTACTTTTTCTTCCCACTCAAGAACGAGCATGACGATTGATTGATTGATTGATTAATGGTGTTTAACGCCCGAGCAGCAATATTTCAGCTATATTCAGGCGATGAACATGAAATGGATGATAAAATGAACATGAAATTATGATGAATGAAA